>JAPFRF010000016.1:12732321-12949821 GCA_029282475.1 Phrynocephalus forsythii | reverse complement strand
CCGTGATTATCATCAGCCCGGCGGAGTTGATTAGGCATGAAAGCCAGCATGCTCTGTGCATGGGAACATCAGGCAGCCACGGAGAGCCGGCCACAGTTGGGAGGGTGAGCAGAGCGGCAGGAGGGAAGTGGGAGGGTAGCAGAGAGGAAACCCTGAGCCAGACAGTGTTGCCCAAGTCTTGGGTTAGATATATTTTCTCTACATCAACCGGAACAGGCCAAAGGGAAGGGGAGGGGTTGGGAGAGAGAGGGAGAGAGAAACCATACCAAAATGACCCAGTAATTACAAAGTGCAGCGTCAAAAGCTATCCACAGTAAGGATGGCTGAAGAGCCATTCACAAGATCATAGCTTTTTTATCGGAGATTAATTCTGTCCGCTTCAGGGCTCAATAACCCCAGAGAGGATCACGCACCGTTCCCGGCGCTTAAGGGTGGCCGTTTTCAAGAACACTTATATCAGAGAGTGACTGCGCACAATGAAGAAAGGCAAGCTGTGTGTGTTTGTGTGTGTGTGTGTGTGTGGAAACACTTCTAATTAATCCCAAAGCACTTAGGCTACCATTTGAATGGTTGGAAACCATTTTTTTAAAAAAATTACAACCTTTTAAAACCAATGAAATGCTTTAACAAATAGAAACACAAAAACCTACATAGATAGGAAACTTAAAAACACAAAACAACATAAAACAAGGATACCAATGTGCCATCAGGACCATTTGGAGTTGCAGAGAAACAAGCGGGGCCTTGTGCACAGCCTGGAAAGGCAGAATTTTCTGGAAAAGTCATTAATAGTGGGAGCGGTGAGAGGCAGCAGCAAAGGAGGAAGACTCAATACGAGAATAACTGACTCCTTAAAGGAAGCCACAGGCTTGGGTTTGCAGGAGCTGAGAAGAGCCATTGAGAACAGGGTATTTTGAAGACCACTCATTCACTGAGTTGCTGTAAGTCGAAGGCATTAACAAACAAACAAACAAACATGTGGCATTAAAGTAAGGTTAGGGCTGATAAATAAGAATATATTATAGACATTTCTGGAGAATACATTGATTTTGTACAACCAAATTCCTTTGGCAACAATAATTTGGAGACTGGGTGTCACTGGCGAGCGTAGCAGGAGACAAAAAAATTGAGTGTTTAAAGCAAAGAAACAAACCACCCAATCCACCTTTTTCCTTGCCACCTTGTGGCACAGCGGTTAAATGCCTGCCCTGCAGCTAAAACTGTGCTCACAACCTGGGGTTCAATCCGAGGTAGCAGGCTCAAGGTTCACTCAGCTTTCCATCCTTCTGAGTACCCAGCTTGCTGGGGGGGGGGTCAAATGTATAGCCTGCATAACTAAGCTGTAAACCACCCAGAGAGAACTTGCAATGCTATGGGGCAGTATATAAATGGAACACTTCTTTCCGCTCTTGTGACCTCATTCTAGCAATGGGGTGGGCAGCTAGCAACCCCTGAGCCACATACAACCCAACACCTACAAATTCCAAGGGGTCATTGACCTGGTTTCAAATGCTCTCTCAAAAGACGGGGTAAAAATTCAATAAATAAATAAATAAATAAATAAACAAAAGAAGAATCATAATTAGGAGATGGCTATGGCAGGAAAAGGTCATCAGATAGTGTGGAACAGGGACGTTAGATCACCAGCACCTAAGATTTCTAGGGCAAAGCTTGAGGTCTGTTTACAGGGCAGAGAATGCGAGGGTTATGAAAGGGACTTTCCCTTCTCTCACCTTCCAGGTTTCTTATCAGTGTTCTCTTTAGCGAGCGCAACAAGAAGTCTCTTGAGTCATGATGACAGTGCTCCACCCTGTGCCTTGTCCCAAACAGCACGGTGGATCCAAAGTTGATGTTCCAAAATGCCTCAAAGAGAAGACAACTCTCCCTCTCACAAAATACCAGAACTAGGGGAAATCCACTCAAATTGAGGGCTGGGAGAGTAAGAACAGACAAAAGAAAATATTTTTTCACACAGCGTGTTGTTAGTCTATGGAACTCCCTGCCACAGGAGGTGGTGATGGCATCTGGCCTGGATGCCTTCAAAAGGGGATTGGACAGATTCCTGGAGGAAAAGTCCATCACAGGTTACAAACCATGATGGAGAGGTGTCATCTCCAGGCTTAAAACCAGGGTACTTCAAGGCACAGTTGAGACCTCCTTTACTACTGTATTCTGCTCTGGTCAGACCCTACCTGGAGTCCTGTGTCCAGTTCTGTGCGCCTCAATTTAAAAAGGATGTTGACAACCTGGAGCGGGTGCAGAGGTTGAAGGTCTGGAGGAAATGTCTTATGAGGAACAGCTTAGGGAACTGGGAATGTTTAGCCTTACAGAAAGAAGGCCGAGGGGGGATATGATAGCTATGTTTAAATATTTGAAAGGATGTCATATTGAAGAGGGAACAGGTTTGTTTTCCATGGCTTCAGAGACTAGGACTCGAGGCAATGGTTTCAAACTACAGGAAAAGAGATTCTATTTGATCATTAGGAAGAACACAGTTAGACCTGTTTGGCAGTGGAATAGGCTGCCACGGAGGGTGGTGGTGTCTCCTTCTTTAGAGGTTTTTAAGCAGAGGCTGGATGGCCATCTGTCGGAAATATTGTGATGGGGTTCCTGCATGGCAGGGGGTTGCACTGGATGGCCCTTGAGGTCTCTTCCAACTCTATGATTCTATGATTTTATGATCCTTGCATAGCACAAGTGTTGAACCCCAATAAAATCCTTTTGCACCATTACAGAGGGGTACCAAGAACTTCAGTGGAACAGGACAGAACAGAGAGAGAGAGAGAGAGAGAGAGAGAGAGAGAGAGAGAGAGAGAGAGAGAGAGACAGAGAGAGAGAGAGACAGAGAGAGAGAGATCACTCTGCTTGTGCAGAGGAACGTTGTGATTCCTCGAAATTATCTGCACAAACAAAAAAGGCAGGGATATACTTCTACAACACATCCTAAAGCACAGAGTGCTTGGGTCTCCAGGAATACAAAACAGCAGCTTCCACCTCTCAGACAAGGGGTCGCCAACTTTTTGACCAGCCCCCTTTGGCCCTTTAACCAGCAGCTTGATTCTACAGATGATAACCGTACCACCTATCTCTTTATCGGCAAATCCCAACAAATCCAGCTGCTTTGAAAAAGCACAAAAGCTTGGGAGGGAGGTTGATGTGAGTTCGGTTTCTTTTTCTCCTGATCAGTGAACCCACAGTACAGCTTTGAGATTACCAGAAGCATTCTACCACGCTCCAAAACTAGTCCTTCAAATGAGAGACCCAAATCCCCCTTTAAGGCTTCTGGGATACCTACAGCCTGCCCTTAATTGTTTCCGAGCCTCGCCAAAAGATAAAATACAAGAAAATGATACCCACAAAGTCCTCGTTGGAAAATAAAAAAGACCAGTGGGAAAGAGAAACCCTGTGCTTGTGGCTTCAAAAGACAGGTGTTTTGGCCCGCACCTCCCCTCTCAATCCTCACTTTTATCCCTTGCTTGAAACAAGTTAAGTAGACTTAAGCCATCTCTGCTTTTCTGGGGCCAAGCTCCTGTCGCAGAGTTCAATTATGGGATATCAGCAGCATTTTTTTTTAAGTCTATAAGCTATCCGAACAGAGAATAGACAGATTGAGGTGAAACCAACCATTTTCTTTTCCTTTTATTTTGATTTTTAAGATGGAGGAAAATATATCATCATCATCATCATCATCATCATCATCATCATCATCATCATCATCATCATCATCATCATCATCATCATCATGTGCTGTCAAGCCATTTCCAGCTCTGTAATGAGATACCTAACCTAAGCCACTGAGTTATTCAGCCAGCCATACTTGATCTATCATATCATTAATTTTGCTCATTAAAACCTATTATTATTATTATTATTATTATTATTATTATTATTATTATTATTATTATTATTATTATTATTATTATTAATGCTGGCCATTCCACACAATCAATTGCCTTGTAAATATCCAATGAAGTTAATTTTGCCTTCGTTTTTTGTCTCATTATTTTTTAACATGCAATACTGTTCTAATCAAATGTATTATGAAAACACTTTGATCTTCTTTAATATTTTTAGCAATAAAAATATTCATTCACTCTACTAATATTGCTGTAAATATCTTGCAATCTTGATTGATTAAGGAAACAAGCCTATAGGCTCCAGAGTCAGTTGGGTCTCTCTTAAGTTTTAGAACTAATGTAGTTAACAATTGTTTCCAAGATAATGGAATCTTTTCCCTTCCATTGTTTTACTTTAAAAAAACCAACTTTTAAAAAAACACAACTTTAATACTTGAGAACCTGGACATTTTAAGCAAGGGTTTCACCCTTCTCCAAATGCTGTCTGGTTTCCCCTTAGTATTGAGTTACTGAGATGCCCTAAGCACATCCGATCTCGCCTGATTTTGGAAGCTAAGCAGGGTTGGCCCTGGTTAGTACTTGGATGGGAAACCACCAAGGAATACCAGGTGCTGCAGGAGCCTGGAGTAGGAACTGGCAAACCACTCCAGTATTCCTGCCAATAAAACTCCATGGATATGGGGTCACAAAGAGTCGGTCATGACTGTAACGACACCACACACACACACACACACACACACACACACACACACACACACACACACACACAGAGAGAGAGAGAGAGAGAGAGAGAGAGAGAGAGAGAGAGAGTTACTATTCAATAGGTTTTGATCAACTGCAGTTGTACTGGACAGCCTTCATAGGTATGCTATTCACACATGCCTCCAAGAAGCAAACCTCTAAATCACAATGCAGGTTTGGCAGTGATCAAAATAACCAAATCAATCATCGCCTGCATATTTATCACAGTTGCTAATGCAAACAGCTTGTCGAACAAGAACATCCACGGTCCTCAGCAGAGCAGAAGAAAGAGGAATGACTAAGGATTTGCACCTCCTTTGACATCGTATCTGATGACTTTTCCACATTACACCAGCCTCTTCCTAGTATTTGCTGTTTTTCCACCCTTCTCTTTCTGCCTACTTTCCCCCTGCATCAATTTATTCTCCCTCTTGTCTTGAGCTGGCCAATTAGGCATCTCCCAGGAGAGGAGGATTGTCAATTTGCATCAATTTGGCATGTGCTCGTTAGGCAGGAGATGGCCGCGGACTTGCACAACACTGGCTCTTTGTCTTGGAAACAGAGATGAGCACTGCCCCTAGAGTCAGACACAACTAGCATGCATGGGCGCGGGGGGGGGGGACTTTACCTTTTTAGCCAATTAGTCCGACTGAATCCAAGTCAGTAACAATATATCAGTAACTACTTCTTGCCCTTTCATGACACTCAAGATCTGCTACCTGTGGCAGCTGCCCAACTCTCCCTAACAGTAGAGCTGACTCAACTGCTTCTCGCACTTCGCACCCACCAACACAAGTTCAGCCCCGCAGGGTGAGAAACACATCTAAGCAAAACTAGCAAATTCATTTAGTTAATGGGCAATGAGGCTGTTAAAACAAGCAACTTCCTAGCTTCTGTTTCACCACCCTCACCACCTCACCCCTCTGTTTTCGAGTTTTAACTTATCAGGTTGTTTCCATAATTAAATATTTATCTTGGCTTTTGCTTCACTGTCATGGAAACACTGGCTAATGAGCAGGGAGAAAAAACAGACCCGCTTTAGATGTATATTTTCCCCTCCTCCTCCTCCTCCTCCTCCTCCTCCTCTTTTAAAAAAAATGGTTTTGTTTCAAAAAAGGTGGCTCTGTCACACACAGGATGAGGCCTCATCAACATGGAACTAGCCGTCTTTCCTAGATTTATGGGCTGATGATCCCTTTGGTATTTAATAAAGGTTTTGTAGTTGTTTGTTGTTCTGGATAATAGCGAGGAACAGCTGTCTCCCTTTTGCAGCTATGCATGGCAACTTTTATTTGCTCCTTTAAAGAGCACACAAGGGGGGAAGCTTTATTCAGATGTCCCCCTTCCCCACCCCCTACCCCCCAGCTAATTCAGCCTGTTTCCTTGGCATTGAACTCAACAGACAGGAAGGGACAAGGAAATTTAAATTTGAAGTCTACCTTTATTTTACCAGGAGAAGAGATTTTTTTTTTCAGATATAGGTTCTACCAAACAAACAAAGGTTGCAAATGTTCAGTTATCTGGTCACCCCCCCTTTCCACATCTGTTTATTATCAATTCATTCCATTTATATTTCATCTTTCTTTCAGTGAACTCAAAGGGGCACCTATGACTCACTTCCTGGCCCTCACTCGATTCTCACCAGGGAGTGACTGTCTCAAGATCACTCAGGAGTTTCAGTCGAGATATGAACCTGGATTTCTCAAGTCCCACAATCAAACCTGGCGGACAAACTTAGCACATTGTTAGAAGAGGTTTCCCAAAGATCTGTATTTTTCAAGAACCAAAAAAGAGGATCAGCTATCATGGATAGATCATCATAGACTAATGGGGTTGGAAGGAGCTTCTAAGACCATCTAGTCCAGACATGTCCAAACGTCAGCCCTCCTGATGTTTTGGACCACAGCTCCCAGCATTCTAAGCTTAGATTGCCAATGACAAAGGACTGTGGGAGTTGTGGTCCAAAACCTCTGGAGGGCTGAAGTGTGGACATGCCTGATCTAGTCCATCCACCTGCATCATGTGCCCCTTGATGCACTCTGATTGCATATGATCCTCACCAACAGGGAAGAGGTGGTGGTTATGTGAGATGGAAATTATGGGATATTAAATTGGTGTAGTTCAGTGGTTCCCAAACTTGGGCAACTCCAAGTGCTTTTGGACTTCAACTCCCAAAACCTCAGCCAGCACAGCTAGTGGTGAATGCTTCTGGGAGTCTGAGTCTAAGAAGACGCATGGTTGGGAACTGCTGATGTAGTTGATTAAAGTGACTAGATATGGTCCCAGGAAGCCTAGCATGACAATCTTACAATTAAATCAAAATGCACCAGGTTGCACTCTGATTAAATGTTGTAGTCCAGTTCCGGAAGTGCTTGGTTTTACCTTGTGCTTTATGGGAGCTTTCCAAGGTACTGAACCCAAATCCCATAATAAGTTCAGAACCCTAGGTAACGCCTGTCAATTGCAAGCTAGAACTCGGAGTGGATTGACAACTCCTTCAGAATGGGAGTGAATAAGCACTAAATACAGACAGCTGGCCTAATCCCAAATGAGGAAGCCACTATCAAAATTTAGCATTATATCTGACATTTGGCTGTTAACAAGATGCCTCTCCCATGGAGCCAATACATAATGACAAGCAAAGATCCCTATGTGCATTTTGGTAAATTGCAATCCATTACCAGATCTATATAAGTGAGATTTCTTCCAACAATAAAATGTTACTGCTATTTCTTTACCTGACATACTATACACTGCCCATGCATCCAAGCAAATGTTTTAAAACTGCATTATTTTCTGTAGCTACAGCCTGCAGCTTGTTTATATACAGTGCATTTTTCTTTGAACGGAGAGCTGTTGAACACTGAAGAATATCTAGGGTTACAGCCTTATCCTTATCAACACCAATGCAAGCCCCGCTGAACTCAACAGTGGTAGATATGCACAAATTTTGAACTGTACCAAAAAAAAAAATTAAAGTGTCGCTGCCTTCCGCCATTCATCTGCCACCATCCATAGCTGCTTTCAGTTTGCCTAACATTCACACATTCATCTACTCTGCAAAAAATTGACGGATACCATTTGTTAAGAAAAGCAGGAAAGCTGAGAGTTTACGGACATGCTTTTCTACAGTTGCCTTGGACAATATTTTACCAGAGTGGCCTTTGGTCGGATGGTGCAGTATATGAATCGAATAAATAAGTAAATAAGTAAGTAAGTAAGTAAGTAAATAAATAAATAAATAAATAAATAAATTGTATACATATTGGTTGCTATTGTAAACAGCCCAGAGTGGCCATGTTGCCAGATGGGCCGTCCAGAAGTCAAATGAGTTTGTGTGTGTGTGTGTGTGTGTGTGTGTGTGTGTGTGTGTGTGTGTGTGTGTGTGTGTGTGTGTGTGTGTGAGTGAGTGAATGAATGAATGAATGAATCCATCCATCCATCCATCCATGCATCCATCCATCCACATACATACATACATACATACATACATACATACATACATACATACATACATACATACATACATACATACAGAGACCTTTGGGTAGTGGGCGGCATATAAGTTGAATAAATAAATAAAATAAATAAAATAAATAAATAAATACAGTATTTTCCTGCATATACGACTATATTTTTGCCCAAAATTGTTAGACGAAAAATTGAAGGATGTCTTATTTGCAGAAGTAAGCTGGGGAAAGAACAGGCGCAGTTGCAAAACTGTAATTTGGGGTTGGAAAAATGGGGGTTGTCTTATACACATGGTTGTCTCACAGATGGAAAAATACATGTAAATAAATAAAATTATTTCATCAGGATACTTGATGCAATGGACCCCTAAAGAGCAAGATGCTGGAAATTATTCATTCATTTGAAAGTGTCCCTCCCCTTTTCAAACTAACAATATAATCTGCTTTAACATGTAAACAGGACAGTGACGGAAAACATTAAGGACTGTCCATTCTTGCATCCGATTTGCCGTCAGCCCAGGCTTTGGCTCAGTGTTCCGGTGAAACCAAACCCTTCTTTACCTCCTTGAAAGGCTCTTAAGAGAGGCTCCTTTTAAAGAGAGGGAGAGAGAGAGAGAGAAGAGCTCTTGAGAGTCTCCCCACCACCACTACCCCCCCCCCTTTCCATCTTTCAACAGCATCTTGTTCCCAGGAGCTGTCCCTCCTGCTGGCCCAGCTGACAAGCTGTTGATAGCAACAGATTAGCAGGAAATTTTGTGAGGGAGCTTGGATGACAGGTCGGGGAGGTGACCAGGCTTTCTTCTGGTTTCCAGCTGGAAGCAGTGCCCAGCTTTTCCTGAATGTAGCAGCTAAGATCAATTCGTCCCCGGAAGCTGGTCAGGCTTGGAGGCCCAAGAGAGAGAGAGAGAGAGAGAGAGAGAGAGAGAGAGAGAGAGAGAGAGAGAGAGAGAGAGAGAGAGAGAGAGAGAGACCAAGGAGCAGTGAGTGATTTAACAGGGACACCCTGCTCTCTACCCACAGGCCATCCTGATTTTCATCTTAACAACTGCAGCACTGGACCCAATAGACCCTGGCGTCCAACCCCTGTCTAGGCGTCATTTGGGGAATAAAACTCTCAAACTCTGGCAGCCAGAGACCTCATAAGATAAGTTCACAGTACACACGACTTCTACTGAAGCATTACCGTAACCAGAAAATGTACACACACACACACACACACACACACACACACACACAGAGAGAGAGAGAGAGAGAGAGAGAGAGAGAGAGAGAGAGAGAGAGAGAGAGCCCAAAGGGACAAAGGACTCTGCATAAAATTGGCAGGCGTTAATTTAACAGGGAGAGAGAGAGAGAGAGAGAGATGCACCCAGAGGAATAATGACCTTGACGGGAAATAGCTACACAACGTATGCCACCACGCCTGCTGTGTTCTGTGCAGTCCAATCGAAACCAATTTATAGCCAGTGTAATATGAATTTCAAAGTGCAAGAGACACACCATGAAGAATGAGCAGGTAATCAGTTAAGCCACCGTGGAGTTTCCAGGGGCCTCTGTTCCCTTTTTCAGGCCTCTCCTCCACCCTAAATCCAAACTTAACATTAGTGCAGTGAAAATCTTTCTCAAGGCTAAACATGTTTCCTCCTGACCTAGGGCTTGGTTGCTAGTCCCTCGATCATCCTAATTGCCCTCCTCTGGACCTCCTCCAGTTTGCTGGTATCCTTCTTACAGGGTGGTGTTCAGAAACCATGGTGTTGACTTGATCTAGAACCCACTTGGGTTTTTTCCCCCCTGGCAATCCAACATACTGAGCCTCGTGGCGCAGTGGTTAGATGCCTGTATGGCAGCCAAAACTGTGCTCATCATGGCTTGGGGTTCAATCCCGGGTCGCCGGCTCATGGTTGACACAGCTTTCCATCCTTCTGAGGTCAGTAAAATGAGGACCCAGAGACAACGTGAAGTGGTTGGTATAGGGCGGTATATAAGCAGAAGACTTTGCTTTGCTTTATATCCACAAAACTCTCCTTCAGCGCCCTACTTCAAACCAACTGGTTTCTTCCCCGTCAGCTTTCTTTGCTGTCCAGTTTTCCCATCCATACATGGTGATCAGAAATATAGTTGTGTGGATCATGTTGGCCTTAATCCATTAAATGACTAAAACCCATGTGATTGGGAATAGGAGAGCGTGAATGTTACCCCTTAATCATCTTGCCTTTGTCAGCTGCTCATTCTCACATCTTTCTTCTTGACACCCACGCCCTCCTCCTCCTCCTCTCTGACGCCTTCTCTTGCTCCTTTTCATCCTATCATCATCATCATCATCATCATCATCATCATCATCATCATCATCATCATCATCTAAATTTTATTGCCTGGCTCACAGGGCCATTGCAAAATGCATCAAGTAAAAACTGTACAAGGCAAAGTGTTCTGCTTATATACCGCCCCATACCATTTCAAGTAGTCTCTGGGTGGTTTACAGTTTTTAATTACAGTATGCAGGCTACACAATAAAACAAATCAATAAAATAACAATACAAGTAGATAAAAGAGGGGCCTGAGGGTACAGAAACCTAGATATCCATTTGACTATTGTGTGCGTGCTGTGTTGTTACAGTCATGACCGCCTCTTCATGACTCCATGTCCATGGAGTTTTCTTGGCAGGAGTACTGGAGTGGCTTGCCAGGTCCTACTGCAGGCACCTACAGCACCTGGTATTCCTTGGTGGTCGCCCATTCAAGTACTAACCAGGGCCGACCCTGCTTAGCTTCCGAAATCAAGCGAGATCGGATGTGCTTAGAGTATCTAGGCAGCATTTGACTATTAGAAGTAGTTAAATCAACTTTCATTTTTATAAGGAAGGAACAGAACCTTGCATTTCAAAATGTGACATCCCCTCTTTGTGATACCCCTTTTCACTCCATCCTTCCCCCAATCTCTCTTTTCATCTTCACCCGACAAGCTATATCAGGGAAAACAGACAAGGACCCCAGCCGATGGTGGGTGCCTGCACTGCATCACCTGAGTCACAAGTGGCCCCTGTCGGACTAAAACCCGCAACGTTTGGCTACGTCCACCCTTGCAAATGATGCTTTATGAATTGATATTAAGCAAAAGGAGGAAGGATTTTTTTTTTGTTTTCACCCGGAGTGCATCATTCAATATTTAATACATCTGCCGGAAAGAAAGACGGAGCGATCGTCTAGGTCAATGAAAAATAACTCCATCAATGATTCACGGGTTTCACCGTCCATGGTGGGCCCAAATCCATTTAAAACTCCTTGCTGGAAAAAGCACGCCTCCTCTTCAGCCTTCTCGCAATTGCCCTGGAATATCATTCTGATTGCCACCTGCAATGTTTCCCCCTGCTACCGAGAAGACAGTCGCTGCAACATTTCCGGAAGGGGTTTGAAATGCTGATGAGGGCTTAACATTAAGATTCATAGGAACGGACTGTGATCCTTTAGATCTACAAAGCCGGGGTGGTATTTGCTGGAGGGGGGAAAAAGGGGGTAGGTGGGTGGGATCTTATTCACTGATATAAATAGCTCTGGTTATGTCTTTCAACACAGGATTCTTTTAATCACATGGGGAGGGGAATAGAGATTTTTAAGATCCTGCAGCTGTACACCCCTCCTGACAGGCACTTCAAATCTGTTTATCTTTCATCAAAAAGAAAACACTCCTTTTCATTCATTTGCAGGGTTCTAAATGCACCATATCCCTCCTCTGTCTACTGTCTGAACTAAAGAGGGTAGGTATTTTACTACCTGAGACAAAGATTTAGGGCGAAAGCACCAGGTCTTACAGACAGTTGAACTCTCCCACTGTAAAGCTGTCATGACAAAAGGTCTCCTACTACACTATTTATTTATTTATTTATTTATTTATTTATTTATTTATTTATTTATTTATTTATTTATTTATATGACCCCCCCCATCTAGCTACAAGGCCACCTTTGAAATAAAGAAATGAGACATAACACACACACACACACACACACACACACACACACACACACACACACACACACACACACACACACACACACACACACATCATCACTCAGTTGATTTGGACATTTTATATCACTCTGTTCTATGCCACCATTTCTCATTCAACCAATGGGTTTCCAAGGTACGTGAGATATTTAAGGGGTGGTTTTATATCAGGGCTACACACACCCCAGTGATTTTCCAGGGTGAAGCAAAGATTTGAACTAGGTGTTCCCGCATCCTAATCCATCACTTACCATTTCCCGACATCATTAAGGGGTATAAGAAAACAGCTTAACCACTTCACAATATTGGTAAATTAAACAGTTCTAATGCTTTTCTATAGAAGGAAAAAGGAAGGAAGGGGAAAAAATCTATTAGGACGGTGCTGATGTACTACAGCACTTTTTAATTCAATACTTCCTCCAGAAAGGTGTGGGGGAGAGAAGATAGCTGCTGTTACTGTTGGTCTCTTAAGGGAGGTGAGCAAAGTACATTCACTAAAGGCACAAATGCCATTTGGATGCAAGGATCCCACCAAATCACACACCATATATTTGGTCCCCTCCAACTCACTCTGTGTAAGCCCCTAGCTGGACACTTTATCCACTTCACCATAACTCTTTTATTGTGTGTGTTCTGTGTTGTCGACTCAGAAATGATTTATAGCAATCCGAAGGGAACTTTCTAGTGAGATCTTTAAGAAGTGGTTTTCCCAGTTCCACCACCCTAGTGAGTTTCCATTGTCTGAGCAGGGTTCAAACCCTGTTGTCCGAAATCCTGATTCACCACCACTCCACTCCACTACACAGGTAATCCTATTAGAGGTGTCAAGATGGATTAGCAGCCTCATGAGGCACAGAATTCAGGAGGACTGCAAAGCCTCTGCCACTTTAAGGATGCCTCGGACACTCTGCGTGCCTCAAAAAGCCTCCAGAAGCCAGCTTGGCCTCAGATGGCAAAATATGAATATGAATACTGATAAAAGAAAATGGCTTCTAAATGATAGAAGTTCCAGTCCCCTGGCTTTTAGCATGAGTGAAATTTCAGCAACCTACTGGCGTCCATCTCCCAACGGGAACGTTGACAACACGCACCGTTTCCAAAGGTCAGATTCTCCTCTTTGTGCGCTGGATGATGATGCTGACCTTAAGACTCTGTGTGTGTGTGTGTGTGTGTGTGTGTGTGTGTGTGTGTGTGTGTGTGTGTGTAATTGAACAACTTCCGTTGTTCAACCTTTTGGGTCTCTCTGCTGTTGAGAGCCAAGGCGGGATGTTTCATCCAGCCCTAAGACTCATTAGCGTTAACGGCTGAGATCCAAACGTTTTTGGGAATTCAGCAAAAGATCATCTAGGTTTCCTGGTTTTACTTACTTGAGGTTCATCGCCACCATCCTCATCATCTACAGAGCGAGAGCTGGAAGGGACCCCATGGATCACTGAGTCCAGTCCCTGTTGAATAACCACAGTAGGGAACTGATTTCCAAGCTTCTGGATCTGTGGGCAGATAACTAAACCGCTGAGCTGCCCACAGCTTCTTCTTTAAGAGCATTTCATTCCTTCGTTTGTTCTGCATTTCACTGGGCAAGCATACCCGAATAACCAGCATTGGTCATCTTCAGCCTCAGATCAAACCCTTAAAAGCAAAAGCAAAAAAAAAAAAAAGTGTACTGCTTATATGTCACCCCATAGCACTTAAAGCACTCTCTGGGTAGTTTACAATTTGTTGATGCCAGCTACAGATGCCCTAAGCACATCTGATCTTGCCTTATTTTGTAAGCTAAGCAGGGTCAGCCCTGGTGAGTACTTGGATGGGAGACCACCAGGGAATACCAGGTGCTGTTGGCGCCTGGAGTAGGAACTGGCAAACCACTCCAGTATTCTTGCCAAGAAAACTCCATGGGCATGGGGTCACGAGAGTAATGACAAAACACACTGTAATGACACACACACACACACACACACACACACACACACACACACACACACACACACACACACACTCCTTGCCCCAGTGTCTGCTGGATACTCCATTTACTGACCTCGAAGGCTGAGCGAACCTTGAGCGTGCGACCTGGGATTGAGGCCCAGGTTGTGAGAACTGTTTTGCCTGCAGTACAGCAGCCGAACCACTGTGTCGCAGGACTCACTCAAAGCAGGCCTGCTGCACCTAGGACAGATCAACTGGGGTTTTGCCCCAGGGTGCCAAAACGTATTTAGCCATGCCGGCCACATGGCCAAGGACTTGCACAACACTGGCTCTTTGGCTAGGAAACAGAGCCGAGCACCGCCTCTAGAGTCAGACAAGAGTAACACGTATGTGCGGGGAGAACCTTTACTTTAAACAAAAACTAACAGAGACCACTGAAATCCAAACATGTCTCTAGTACTGACAGTTAGAAAAATACAATACTGCCCTGCTTCCTCTTTTTGAAAGCCTACATGTTTTCTTTCTTTTAGGGCAGTGCCATGTCCTCCTTTTTGGGGGCAGGGAAGGCAGAGCAGGTGGAAGGTGGAAGATAGTGTTGCATGTCCCCAGCTGGCAGAATGGGTTATGTAGTACAACATCCACCGTTAAGCTGCGGTGTTAAGAAAAACAATGAACTGGGGGGGGCTTACAGTGCTTCTGCCCTTGGCGACCCATGATGATGATGATGATGATGATGATGATGATGATGATGATGATGATGATGATGATGATGATGATGATGATGATGCATATAATAGCACAGACCTATTCAAACAGATGGGTCTTCGTGGTTACTGCTTAAAGCAGTGCCATTAATTTCAATGGTAGGAACTAAACTGGCTTTAACCCCACCAGGGCAGCAACCCACCCACCCACCCACCCACCCCAAAAAACACACTTGCATTTCTAACAAGCCCCTACTAATCAAGGCAGCAAGCATCCAGGATCAAGAGGGATCTTCTGGTCCTTCCGTCTTCTCCCCCAAGTGTTTTTTTGTGATCATTTCAAGAAGCCTGTATGTTTCCAAAGAGGGAGGGTGAAGAAAGCTAATGATCTCCCCAAAGACTGGACGCTGAAAGCACAAAGCTCTAAAAACCAGGTTGGGAGAATTATGGAGCCTCTTTGCCTCCTCCTCAGAGGACCCAGAGAGCTCTGCTCCGAGCCCAGCGTAGCAATCAAGGAGAGGAGAGGGAGCTATTATCATAATGCACAATAGTGTTTGAGAGAGCTTTTGAAGTTTTCCGAGGGAGATGCTATAATTAAGGGGAAACAATCAAGGCTCGCCAGTTGCCATCTGAAGCAGAGAAAGGAAGACATCATGATCTAAGCTTCCCTCTGAGATAATGAACACACACACACACACACACACACACACACACACACACACACACACACACACACACACACACACACACACACACAGAGAGAGAGAGAGAGAGAGAGAGAGAGAGAGAGAGAGAGAGAGAGAGAGAGAGAGAGAGAGAGAGAGAGAGCATAGTTGAAGAACCTGGCTGAAGCATGATGTTTTGCTCAACCCCCTTGTTGGAGGGAAGGGAGGGAGGAAGGATGGATGGAAGGAAGGAAGGAAAGGAGAGAGAAAAGGAAAGAGCAGATGGTGGATAGAAGGAAGGATGGAAGGAATGAAGGAGCTGGTGGTAGATAAATGATAGAAAGAATGAAGGAGCTGATGGTGGGTGGAAGGAAGGAAGGAAGGAAGGAAGGAAGGAAGGAAGGAAGGAAGGAAGGAAGGAAGGAGCAGATGGTGGATAGAAGGAAGGAAGGAAGGAAGGAAGGAAGGAAGGAAGGAAGGAAGGAGCTGGTGGTAGATAAATGATAGAAGGAAGGAAGGGGCTGATGGTGGGTGGAAGGAAGGAAGGAAGGAGCAGATGGTGGATAGAAGGAAGGAAGGAAGGAGCAGATGGTGGATAAAAGGAAGGTAGGGAGGGAGGAAGGAAGGAAGGAAGGAGCTGGTGGTAGATAAATGATAGAAGGAAGGAAGGAGCTGATGGTGGGTAGGTGGGTGGGTGGGTGGAACGAAGGAAGGAAGGAAGGAAGGAGTAAGATTGGCCAGATTGTTTCTGGAGGAAAGTGGCACAGGGGATAGTAGCTTTTGAAACAAAGGGACTTTTTCTCACAGGGAGTAAGGGCTGAGGAGGTGACCTTCTCCTGTGGCTCACTCAGAATGGTATCCTTCTGGGGCAAGATAACATTCCCGAGGGGATCATCTGATGCGCTCGGCTCAGACCCTTTAAACCATTCAAAATCTTGTTCCATTTCCGCTGCCAGCTCAAGAACCTTGCCTGGAGCACTTTGAATGGAACGTCTGATTGCTGGCTAAAATAAATGTTGTACAGAAACATGGGGAGCTTTGTTTCGCTCAAACCACAGAAGGCTTATTATTATTATTATTATTATTATTATTATTATTATTATTATTATTATTATTATTATTATTATTATTATTATTATTATTATTTTACTTGATCTGCAAGCCAAGCCCTTTCCAAGCAGTAGAGGGGAGTACAAAGGCTATAAACACACAAACAAAACAAGCAAACTCAAATGCTCAATTTAGAAACCCTTCAGTTCCCCATGTGGCATTGTGGGTAGAGCAAGAGAGTAGGACTCTGGAGAGCAGAGTTCGAATCCCCACTCAGCCAGTGGAAACTGACTGGGAGAGGGCAGCGGAGCTGTTAAAAAAACTTTAAAGACCTCACTTACCTTTAAAGTCCTGTTGGGTTGACTTAGAAGTTTGGAGCCACACAGCCATTAAAACAAAAGCAAAACTAGACTATGGGGTGACTGTAAGTCACATATCACACACATACAGAGAAAACGGGTAGGGGGGAGAGGAAATAAAAGCAGGAAAAAAATAGAAATGGAATTGCAAATGCTAATTTATTCAAATTATGCACCTTTAGTATTTTTGTGATTATTTCAAGAAGCCCGTACATTTCCATACAAGAAAGAAAAGAGAGAGCGCAGGAGGGAAAGGGGGGGGTGAAGAAAGCAAATGATCTCCCTGAAGAATGAATGCCAAAAGCACAAACCTGGTTGTGACCAAGTTGTTCCGTTTTGATAGCTCCATCTGCTCTCCAGGTGCTCTGAACCACTGATGCAAATTCAAAGATCCAGCAGCTTTTGAGTCTGGTCCATGATCGTTTAGATCACCTGCCCCTCATCCTCAAGGCAGGAAATGGCTAAAACTGGAGAAAATCTTAACAATTTGGAAATTGTAATTTGTTTAAAGAATGAGTGGTCAACAGATGCCTTTTAAAAAGCCCCGAAGACTCACCTGTTCAGCGAGGCGTTTGGCAACCTTTCTAGTTAGGCTTTTTTTTTTAATGGCCCTCCATCTTGCTCCTTTCCCTTGTGTTTTGTTTTGCTTGTTACTGGTTTTTTTTTTTTTTTTTTGTATTACCATTTTATTGTAAACCACCCAGAGTTCCCATTGGGAAGATGGGCGGGTATGAGACTAATAAATAAAATAAAATAAAATAAATAAAATCAGAAACATTTAGTTTTAGCCCATTAAAAGGATAGATACAGATTTCTGGTTCTTTTGTTTTACTTTATTACTGGCCTGCACAACAGGTAGACCACGCCTACCAGTAGCCCTCAAAGGGTTCAAAAGTACCAATAAAAGGTTCCAATAAAAAGTGAGGGGATAAGTTCTCCACCCCTCTATCCCCCATCCCAAGAACCACCACTGCCCTAGCAAAGTTCTGGTCTGCCAGCCCACTGTCTCAGCCAAGCGGGGCAGTTCAAGGGCCATGGCGCGGTCCCCTCCTCCCCACGCTGGCCACATGCACACTCCAATAAGTAGACCCGGAGGCCCTTGGGGAGATCAAAGTAGACTGCAGGGCTGTTGGGGAGAAAAAAGTAGACCATGGGCTGCTCAAAGTTGGACAGCTCTGCCTTATTAGATACACAAAGGCTACTTCTCCAGACACTTCCACTGCCCAGAGACTCTAGATAGAGATTTGCACTGATCTGCTCAAGGATCTGCTGGGATTTTCACGTGGCACACTTTTTATACAGTAGAAGTGCAGTTCAGCCATTTAGATCTGGTTGGGAGTTGAAGTCCCCACTGGTCCTCCTTGAATGGGCCTGGACACGATGATCCATAGAGTCGCTTCCAGGCTATATTTTATATATGCTTCCCCAGGTCAGAGGGAGGACATCAATTATTTCCTTGCCAAACCAGTTGTCTCCCCGTGCGAAGCAATCTGACAGTTACTGCCATTAGCACAAGACACACTTTCCCAGTAATATCAGACACCTTGTAACTGACAAAAGACATCATTTTCACTTTGAGTGCGATAGAGGGAGAAAGGAGGAGGCGCGGCAGGGAGGGGAGATAAAATGGAATTAGATGGATGTATGAGGAAGAAAGGAGAGAGGGGGGGGTACAGCTAAGGCCTGGATTCCTCTGCCTAGATGCCCTAAGCACATCCGATCTCGTCTGATTCAGGAAGCTAAGCAAGGTCGGCCCTGGTGAGTACTTGGATGGAAGACCACCAGGGAATACCAGGTGCGGTAGGCGCCTGGAGTAAGACCTGGCAAGCCACTCTAGTATTCCTGCCAATAATACTCCATGGACATGGAATCATGAAGGGGTCAGTCATGGTTATAACGACACAACACACACACAAGACCTGGGTTCCATAGAAATGAACTTTAAGAGATCACAGTTTTGTAGTCAGCACTGAAGAGAGGCAGGATGGTGCAGTGGTTAAAATACCGACCTGTGACCTGAATGGTCTGAGTTCTAATCCCCGCTAGGGCCAGTTTCTGGTAAGATGTCAGCTCTTAGCCTGGCCTTTTTGGGGGAATGTTTTGTAAGGGCAAATTGGGGGGGGGGAGTGAATAAAAGTGTTCTGTTTATATATACCATTCCACTTCAAGTAGTCTCTGGGCGGTTAACAGTTTTTAATTACAGCATGCAGGCTACATATTTTCCCCCTCTCAGCAAGCTGGGTATTCATTTTACTGACCTCAGAAGGATGGAAGGCTGAGTCAACCATGAGCCGGCTACCTGGGATCGAACTCCAGGTCATGAGCACCATTTTAGCTGCAGCACAGGCATTATTTAACCACTGTGCCATGACGCTCCATGTTTTCAATATTTGGCTGCAGAGCCAGAGGTTGGAAGTTTGATTCCCCACTGGGCCTCCTGGTGAAGAGGCAGCCTGCGTAGCCTTGGGCCAGCTGCAGAGTCCCAGGACATCCTTCCAGAAAATGAAATGGTCCACCTTCTCTGTCTATTCCTACTTTGAAAACCTTGCAAAGGGTTTCCCATGAGTCAGAATGGACTTGATGGCATGCAATTGTTATTAAGTAGAGCATTCCTCTCTGATCTTTGGAGGAAATCTGGCTAATTTGAGGGAAAGGGTTCGCAGCCCACCATCCTCCAGACTGGAACCTTCCCACGGCTGATATTGGTTGAAGATGATGGGAGTTGAGGTGCAGTGCACCAGGGGAGGTACTTCATGGGGGGGGGGCTAAGCCACTGAGCGCATAAAATGACATGCTCTGTAAGAAAGTGAGCAAATGATGACTGCACTTATTTAAGTGCTTGAAATGACTGGTTTGTGGATGCCGCTTTCTTTCTGCACACACACTTTGCCACCGACTGAACAGAACAACAACAAGCAACTGCATGGACGAAAAAAGAGGGGAAGAAAAGCTTAGCAGAGGGTGGGGCTTTCTCTGAATTTAAAGGATGAAAGAAACAAAGAAACAATTGGTTGGTGCTGGATAGACAGATAGCATTAGAGGTTGCAAATGAAACTCCATGGGTTAATGGTCAATCTGTGGACTATGACAATGCCCATGCCTCACCCCTCTGGCTTGCCACAATGCTGGACTGAATATTCAGGAGTCAAAACTAGGAAATGGCTACCACCACCACCACCCCACCCCAACAAAACAAACATTCCTCTCTCTCCTGGGATTTAGTTATGCAGGACAGGTCATGCTTTTCATCTTTTGTCATATCTAGTAGAATTTCAGATTCATTTTGGAAGGACCCTGGCATTTCTCTGTGCATTGAAATGCATAGGAAAAGTATTTTAATGCCCACTTTAAAAAAAAAAAAAAGGTTTCTCCCCCACAAATCATCCGTCTGGCTTTTGGAAAGGGCCGGGCGTGATAGCACAGAACCTCTCAGTTTTTCATCTCTATCCACCACTGTCAGGCAGGGCCATTTGAAAGAAAATGCTGTCTCTTGTCTCACTGATCGTGATCTATGGTGCTGTTGTCCCCCCCCTTGCACCATTCAGAGCTTGTTTTGTAAAGGCTGAAAGACTAGATACCAAAAAAAAAACACAAGGGAGGGGGACAGAGGCCAGGGGCGTACAGCAGGGGATTGTGAGCCCATAGGTGAGTGATCATGACAGAGGCAGCCATGCATTTCTACCCCTCATGCAGAAAAGAAAGCCCATGCCATTTGTTTTCAGCACATCAGAGCTTGGGAAAGTCACAGGGGGTTGACTACCAACTCCACAGTCCCTGTCCCACATGACCCTGAACAAGCTTTCCAGAGCAGGCATCTCCAAACTTTGGCCCTCTTGATGTTTTGGACCACAACTCCCAGAATTCTAAGGTTAGAGTGCCAATGGCAAAGGACTGTAGGAGTCATGGTCCAAAACATCTGGAGGGCCAAATTTTGGACATGATGCCTGTTCTAGAGGGTTAGGAGATTTATATTTCCAAGATCATCACGTACCTGACATGCCACCTGCCTTCCGAGGGCAAGAACCAATGGTTTCAAATGGCAAAATGAGTTGTAAGACACTTTGCCCTTCAAACAACACTGGGATGAGGAGCACCAGACCCCCTATGTCGTTCAAAATCCATGGAGACATCATGCCCCCAAAACACAACTGCAAAGTATAAACAGTTAATTAACACAGAGATATAGACACACTGATCTCCCTTGACTTGCTTTACTTTCCTGGGAGACCCCAAAAACTTCCTTGGCTGCTGTGTGGAGCTGCCATCCTACAAGAGGGGGCCACCAGCTCACTAACAAGAGGGGCTTCAGTGGGTAGATAGGCAGGCAGGTCGGTAGGATAGGTAACGTGCTAAAAATCAGTGGTTAATCAAAATTGCACTTTATATTTCAATGGTTCCAAGCCACCCAGAAACAAAATAAAACTGCACCTTTGAGCCTTGTTCGGATAACAAGTGCATATGGCCAGTTATTAGGAAATTAACAGTAGATAGCATACATATCCTATTTGATTATGGCTTAAGAAGCCTTGACTAATATTTAATCCATCAAGAAGGATGTCCAGCATTTGTATATATTTTATCTCAGCTTTTTCCCTCTGGATTCTTCTTCTGAAGTTTTTCTTCTCCTAGTTGGTCACTCTGATGGTTATTTCACATCCATTCTCGTCCTGGGAGGAAGTTTGTTGTGTGTTGATGTCGGTCGCGGTCACATGGTCTTCTTCCGGTTCTGTCCCTGTTCCCATGGATGATACCGGCATGACCGCACGTCCTCGTTCCGTGATGAGATGTGAAATTCCATGCCTTTGTTCTTCGGGTTTTTTTCGGCCCGACTTTCCGTTTTTCGATATTTCGATTCTCCAAAGCTTTGCCTTCAATGCATTATGGATCTAAGTTTGAGGCATTTGTCTTTTAATCTCTCTGCACTGTGTTGCTGACTCAATAGGGAATGTACTGGCGAACGGCACTTCGCATTCCTGCCACTAGATGGAGAATGGCACTTTGCATGACGAGCCTTACCTCACGGGCACTCGTCTCGGAATGAGAAGCATGACGAGCAGATTCCCGAGGCCAGGGATGGGAAACTCTCATCCCGCTTAAATCGCAGTTCAGGGGGTGTGGTTGGGACAAACTCCCCTCGTCCCGCCATGGACGTGTGGTTAGATTACTTTTTACCGGTCCCAAGCGGGACCGCGAACAGCGATGAAATGGACGTGAAGTATCAGCCTCTGTCTACTGCATGATATTGTGGGGCTAGGTTCATCCTCCACCTGAGTGCGCCAGCATCCCACTCTGAACTACAGCAGAGAATTCAAGGGAACCCTCAAATTGCATATTCCAAGATGCCCTGGGGCATAGCCAAAGTAATTGAATTTGTATCAAACTCTTATGAACACACGGTGCACTTTAAGTGCTCTGAACTAAAACACGCTTAGAACTCTTCATGTGTGGGGCGGGAGCAAGGCATGCCATTGCAAACCTCAAGGAAAATCATTGAGCCATATGAATCCTCTAAACGTCAAGGCAAAGGTCTCACAGAGAACCTTTGATCTTCCTGAATTTTGGGCAGCAGCTCTCTTAATCCTGTACCATTTGCCAATGATGGGCATTGAAAGACCAAGGTTTTAGGGGGAATGTACCCCTATACCTTCTGTATGCTAAATTAGAATTAATATTAAATGATTTGAAACATCTTTTGAAAAAAAAAAGGCAGTTCAGGATTTATTTATTTACCTGGTAATAACATGCTCTCTCCGTTGAACAAATAAGCTACTGAGAGATACTTGAACGTCAATTGATGGTGGTTAGAATTGATTTTTCCAACACTGGAAAGTAGGAAACCAGCTCTCCTGCCCACCCCCTGCTTGCATTGCACTTCCCCTGACCAATTTAACCAAACCTGTTTTTCTCTCCTACCCTTCTCCCTCGCATCCAACCCTCTCCACTGGTATTCAGAAGGAAGGATCTCGCCTGATGTCATCCTCTGTGACTGCCAGTCAAAACAAAGTCTTTGTACTGTATAGACCAGAACAGCTTTTGCTGCAGGGCACTGCCTTTTGTATTTGCAAATCTGGGATAAAATCCAAGGAAGCTTTAAGCCCCAATGTGGATAATACTAAAACATTGTAGGATCTTTGGAGCTTAAATGCTGGGCGTGCCTGTGTGTGTGTGTGTGTGTGTGTGTGTGTGTGTGTGTGTGTGTGTGTGTGTGTGTGTGTGTGTGTGTGTGTGTGTGTGTGTGTGAGAGAGAGAGAGAGAGAGAGAGAGAGAGAGAGAGAAGAAATGCATTTCACCCAGAAATTGTGTCTGCTCATACAGTGATGTGTTTTATCCTTCCCATTTTTATTGGTTCCAAATGTGTCTCCTGTGTTTCACTCCTTGCTGTCTGAAAAAGGATAAGGTTCTACGGACGGTTGTTTCCATGCGGGGGGCAAAAGCAGATGCATTGAGTTAGAATCCGCCAAGTGGGAGGCACCCATACTTGGTCCAAGATTTTTAATTGTCTAGGGTGGACGATGGGTAACTAAAACAGCTCTTTTGTTTTGTTTGGTGTTGTATTTCTTGTTGAAATGCTTGAACAGGCTAACTTTTCTACAACTTTGAAAATGAAGACTCGGACTCTTGGAGACCTGAGTTGGAATTCCCGCTTGGTCATGGAAACCCTATGCGGGAATGGCACCGGTCAAACTTTCCTTAAATAACTCACTTTCCTTGAAATCCCCATCACAGTCCGTATCTGAGCTGCACTTGCCAGCACAGAATGCCCACCAACACTCAGCGGCAGGTAAGGTAAGAGCTAGGATGAGATGTACACGTAAAGTAGAATCCAGGAGTCAGCACAGATTTGGACACGTTGCCGTGTACCATCCGGCCCCTTCCAACTCACAGCAACTCAGTGAGTTAATGTCTTTCAGGAGAAAATAACAATAACCAGCTGCCATCACGTCAATTCTGGCTTATGGCAACCTTTTCAGGTTTTCCAGGTAGACAATATGCAGATGCACCATTGCCTCTTTCCAGGGGTGACCTGGGACTGTGCAGCTGCCCCAAGGCTCCACGGGCTGCTATGCAAAGGTTAGTCTAAAGGACCTCTGAATTCCCCTCCAGTTCTATGATACAAGGATTCCGCATAAAACATCCAGGATGATTTTTGCTGTCGACAGCTAAACTACTACACAAAGCCTTGGTCTGATGCAGTCTAAGCAATTCTTAATTATTATCCCTGTCCACATTAATCCTGTTACATCTGAGCAAGCCGGCAGTTACGCCACTGAGTAAACTGCTGTTATCTAGTCAAATGATCATTTAATGCTCTTTTATTTCTCAGTGTCTTTTTTTTTCCTGCTGGAAGAAAATTGATTCCTTGGATTTTATGTTCAGGTTATTTTTGCCAGGCTGTGATTATGAACCCAAACCAAAAGCAGTCTCATCGATTTCACTTGGCTTCATGGTTCATAATCTCCCCAAACGTAAGAAGTCTTTTAAAATGCTCAGCGCTAAATAAAAGAAAGAGACAGGGGAGGGGGAGGAAGAGACGATGGATGCTTATTTGTTTTCTCAAATGCATTTAGCATTGCCATCACTGGCTTTTACAAACCCAGCCTGCATCCAATCAACTTCGTTATGATGTGAGGAAGCCTGTTATGGGAGCAGAAGATGATCCTCTCCATACCATTAAACTTTAGTATTTGCAGATATTCAAGGTTTTAATCTGAGGAAAGCTTTGCAAATCAGGTTTGGCGGAGAAAATGTCCCTCTGTCTCAGCCTGAACATTTACAGCCTGTCAAAAACCGAGTTCTTTTAAAACTGTTGATTCCCAAATGCTTCATTTTTTCCAGGCTTCCTAGTGTCATTTGAAAGGGGTGGGTGTGTCTTAGAATCAAGCTATATCTTTCCAAGGACTACCCACCTTTTTGTGTCCTTTGAAGAGCCGTTTATGGATTAGCCACCATGTTCACCTCCCAAAAAGAGACAGAACATCAGAGGAAACACTGCTACAAAAATTTGCACAGGCTACTCTCTTTCCATCGAAATTGTTACAGCACATTTTGTCCTTAGCTGCTCCATTGAATGATGCTGATCTTGGGTGGTGAATTCAGGGTTGGAGCTGAATTCAATAAGGAATTCACTACAAGGAAGGAAGGAAGGAAGGAAGGAAGGAAGGAAGGAAGGAAGGAAGGAAGGAAGGAAGGAAGGAAGGAACTGCTCATCTGAATGTGGAAAATAGAAAGGCTGGGGTCAACTAGGCACTTAGCTCTCCCCCTAGAAACCTAAATGTGTTACTCGTGATGCAATTAGACAAACTGTGCCATGGCAGCAACACACTCTGTGTTGTGTGTGTGTTTTGCCGTTACAGTCATGACTGACTCTTCGTGACCCCATATCCATGGAGTTTTCTTGGCAGGAATACTGGAGTGGTTTTGCAGTTCCTATTCCAGGCGCCTACAGCACCTGGTATTCCCTGGTGGTCTCCCATCCAAGTAATCACCAGGGCTGACCCTGGTTAGCTTCCGAAATCAGGAGAGATCGGATGTGCTCAGGGCATCTAGGCAGCTAGCAACACATTCTAGGAACTGGTAAAAACAGCAACTGGCTTCCAGTATTTTGTGAACATGATGTGGCCCCCACCACCACCCACTCCCACCAAGTAGGGACAGTTTATATTATCTCTTTAGTCCTGGGACAGACTAGATGGTTTAGGTCTCTGTCTGCAGAGCCAGAGGTTGGGTGTTCAATTCCCTCCTGCACCTCTTGTTTGAAGAGCCAGCCTGGGTGGCCTTGGGCAAGCTGCACCGTCCCAGGGAACCCTTCCAGAAGAAAGGAAGGGTCAACCGCTTCTGAGTCTTTGTCTGGAAAACCCTGAAAAGTTGCTGCCAGGAGTCAGAATTGACTAATTATGACAGTTCAGCCTAGGAAGCTTCAGGAACCCGTAGTTATCAAGCATCTATCCTACAGGATCTGACTGCTTTGGTGCCATGGAAGGTGGAGCTGGCACCAGTTTTAAAGAGAGGAGAACTTCTTCTGATCATCCTGAAGGCCAAAACGAATTCATAGCATGTTGTAAACTTCCTCCTCCTCCTCTAATTATCTCCATTTTCATTACCAAAATAAATAAATAAATAAATAAATAAATAAATAAAATGCTAAGTTGTGAGCAGTGGGGCAGTAGCTTGGGAGACAGCAAGAGTCCATGTGTCTTTACCCAAGATGAGTGACTTATAAATTCCCAGTGTGGTGTAGTGGGTAGAGTGATGGGCTAAGAATATGGGGTAAAGGGTACAAAACCCCCTCTGGGCCATGGAAACTCACTGGGGGGGGGACTGGGACTGGCAAAACAACTCCTTAAATAGCTCATGTACCTGGAAAGACCTATTAAGATCGCTCTAAGCCCCTTCTGACTTGACATAAGAACATAAGAAGAGCCATGCTGGATCAGGCCAAAGGCCCATCTAGTCCAGCTTCCTGGATCTCACAGTGGCCCCACCAGATGCGTCTGAGAGCGCTTGAGACTAGACATCTACCTCCTGGTACTACTCCCCTGCATCTGGTCCTTGATGTACCCTGGTTTTAAGCCTGGAGATGACACATCTCCATCATGGTTTGTAACCCGTGATGGACTTTTCCTCCAGGAATATGCCCAATCTCCTTTGGAAGGCATCCAGGCCAGATGCCATCACCACATCCTGTGGCAGGGAGTTGCACAGACTAACAACATGCATTTGGCAGCACAGAACACAATGGCTTACATCATTTACAGATTTGTAAGTAAATAAACAGAGCTGTTTTAGTTACATTTGACAAACAGGAACTGTAGCACCAACTAATTACTTCCTCAGTCCCTGGAACTATAACCAGTTACTTTTCAGAAGCAGCTTCCTAAGGGTTGGCGGCACCCAACAGTCCCAGGTTTTTTGTTTGTTTGTTTGTTTGTTTTGTTTCAGCCAGACGCTGCAGGTTCTTATATTCTCATATATTTCTAGCACTGTGGCCAGGATTACAGCCAACATCCGGCCAAACTCTGCTGGCAGTCCGAGAAGCATCCTGAGGTTCTCACCTGCGACCTGCCAACTGCCAGGAAACCCTCCAGTCAACCACCAGGGGACAAGTTCATGGCTGACCTCTGCTTTCGTATTCACAAAAGCACCCTCTTGCTCTCTTTAGACATGATGAAGTGCCGCTTTAGCTTGATTAATATGTGTGTAAAGGAGGAAGGAACGAGATGATAAGAGCAGGTTAGGGAAAGAAAGAAGAATAAACACAGTGCCTCTGTTAGGTTTTTTGTACTTCCAAATGAGAAAGTTCTCAAATGCACAAAGATTTCTGCAGCTTAAGAAACGGTGACTGTGTGACGAAATAGAGTCATGCAAGTATCACCACCCAGAATGAGACTCAAATAATAAGAAACACGATTGATATCGAGACAGGCAACGGGTCCAGATGCTTATCGCCAGCTTTGACCAGCAGTTCTAACCTGATTCAACCTTGCGTAGCTTTTAAGAATCAGATGAACAACAGCATACTTAAGGCGAGAGGGGGGGATTATTTTCCTTCTCTTTCCCACAAACTAGTCTTCCAGTTGAGCCCTGGCACAGGGGTGCCTGCGTTAGACCATTATATCATGTTTAACGCAGGGCAGATGATTCTGTATGGCTGGGGAGTCTCTAGGAAACCAAGCCAAGGTCTTGTGCATGGAAATACAGTGGTCCTCCGCCCATTCACGGTTCATATACTGCGGTCCCACTATATCGCGGGACCACAGTATATGACAGGCCTGCCCAACAGTTAGACTGTGGGCTACTGATAGCCTGTGAAGGGTTCCAAAGTAGACCACTGGCCATCAATAAAAAAGTGAGGGGATAAGTTCTCCATCCCTCACTCCTCCATCCCAAGGACCACCACTGCCCCAGCAAAGTTCTGGTTCTGCCAGCCCACTGTCTCAGCTGAGTGGGGCAGTTCAAGGGCCATGGCGCATTGAAATCTGTTCCCTCCAGAACAGACTAATTGGTTTTCAATGCATTCCTATGGGAAACCACTGCTCTACTTACAAATGTTTTTAGTTATGAGCATGTGCTTGGAACTGATAAAATTTGTAAGTAGAGGTTTTAGTGTAGTAGCCCTCAGGCCCTTTGGGCTGGAAAAAGTAGACCTTGGCCAGTTCAAAGTTGAACAGCCCTGGTATATGAAAAAAGACTCCCTGGAGTAAAGGGGGGGGAGGCCTGGGGTAAGGGGGGAGGGCCTGTCAGAGGCCTCAGAAATGACTTCCGGTTTGCAGGGAGGCCCTTTTGGGTCCTCCAAAAGACCCAGAAAGGCCTTCGCAGGTCCATTTGGGGCAGCACCAGGCTGGGGGTAAGTACAAGAGCCCCCACCTAGGCGCCCCAGGCCCAACCCAACCTGCATCTGCATATCACAGATTTTCCATTATTGTGGGTTGGGTTGGGTCCCTAACCCCCGCGATAGGTTGGGGGGGTCACTGTACTGGGGTTGTACTCAATGGGGTTGTACTCAATGGGGTTAACCAACATCCTACTGCCCTCTTTTGCTTATGCATATCCTCTTTTCCTTCTTTTTGGGATGACATGTTTAGTGTCCTCCCTACTCCCTTCAAACAGAGTCCGGAAGTTGGCATCAAGGCATCCACCTCTCACGCCTCCACTAAATTCGCCTACCATCTCACCTGGAACAACGCAGACATTTCCAAGAGCAAATTAACCCTGGAACGATTGCTAGTCACAGAGGCAACCCTGCAATCTAGAAGCTATCAGTGCAAAGCATTGCTACTACTCGCTCAAGAAGTCTAGTTTTATCCATCTGTCAGCTGTGAAGGGAGAGGAAAGGAGAGGGAAACCTTTTTGTGCCGTAATTGAGAATATATAGCACCTAGAGCAGTTCAAAGGAATAAAATCTTGGCAGAAAGCAGGGGAATGCTTTAGCACCTTTTATCATGTACGAAGCTTGACCACTTATGAAATTATTTTCATGCTCCCTGTCAGACTCCACTAGAAGTCTGTCTGAAAATTGGCTGCTACCAGAAACATCTATTTTAAATTATTATTTTTCCCCTAGCTTAAAAGAAAAGTAACATCCACTAATCGAGCGGAAAAAAATTAATGTACAGCAAATGCTTCATTTTACAGCATATGCGTTTTAACATCTCCGGTGGGCTGCTTTTGAAAGAAAATACATAACACAATATTTTCAGAGCCTCGATTCAGCAGAGAAAAGGATGGAAGAAGTTTTTGCAAGGACCCAGTATTTGAGGAAGACCCAGAATAGAATCATAGAATTGGAAGATACCTCAAAGGCCATCCAGTCTAACATCCTGCCATGCAGGAACCCCCATCACAGTGCTCCCGACAGATGGCCATCCAGCCTCTGCTTAAAAACCCCAAAGAAGGAGACTCCACCACCCTCCATGGCAGCATAATCCACTGCCGATCAGCTCATTTACAAATACATTTATGGTCTATTATGTCTAGTTTTACAAATATTTTCCAATAGTAATTGAGGAAAGATTGCATGAAGTTTCCTCAACCCTGAAGCCAATGTTGGATAATGTCTATTGATCCTTGCAATAAGGTTTCCTGAAACTGGATTTGGTTCTAGGCATGCAAGAGGCATGGATTTGGTTCTAGGCTCAGCAGGCTAGAGTACTGAAAACTGTCAGCTGCAAAGTTGGCAGCTCAGCGGTTCGAATCCCGAGTGCCACGCAGCAGAGTGAGCTCCTGCTGTTCACCCCAGTTCCTGCCAACCTATCAGTTCAAAAGCATGTCAATGCAAGTAGATAAATAGGTACCACTGTAAAAATCAGGAAGGTAAAAACAGTGTTTCCTTGCAGTCGTGCCAGCCACATGGCCACGGACATGCACAATGCTAGGTCTTCAGCTTGAAAATGGAGATGAGCACTGCCCCTAGAGTCGGACGCAACTAGCACGCAAGTGTGTGTATGTGTGTGGGGGGACCCTTTACCTTTAGCTTTTTTATATAAAATAACTCCACTGCCCTTATTCTAAAAGCAGAACATTGCCTCCAAAGCCCTTCCTACAAATGTCAAGAGCTGGATCCAGGGATCTGCCTCTCCTTGTCCTTACTTGTACTTCTGCTTCACGCCACCAACTGGAGTTTAGATGCTGACCCTAAACCGGGCGTCCGATTAGGATAACTGCTAAGACCCATAATAACAGATGACAGAAGGAATCAACATGACCCAAATCCCAGCTTCACACCCATGCCTGGACATCTTCCAGGCCAGCTGCCACAATACATCTGTTGCATTTCCCATCAGGCACAAGCGAGAGGGATGGCCTAAAGAGGAGATGAACCAGTGACGGACATGAATGTCAAGCCTCCAGCATGCAAGCAACGCCCTGCAGGCATTGACCTGTCATCCGAAACTGGGGCTGCAGTTCTTCTACATCCCTCTTGCATCCCTGGGCCTCGCCTTCCCAGCCTCATAAGAACCTAAGAAGAGCCCTGCAGGGTCAGGCCAAGGGCCCATCTCATCCCGCTTCCCATCTCTCCCAGTAGTCCCACCAGCTGCCTCTGGGAGGAGCTCCCAAGACAACTAGATCCCTGCTTCCTGATGCCATCCCCCTGAGTCTGGAATCTTGGGGTACCCTCCTTTCAAGCCTGGAAATAATACATATCCCCATCATGGCTTGTCACTGGAAATTGACTTTTCCTCCAGGAATCAAGCCAATTCCCCTTTTAAAGGCATCCAAACCAGATGCCATCACCCTACCCTGTGGCAAGGAGTTGCACTGACTAACACCACACTAGGTAAAGAAATATTCTCTTTTGTCTGAGTCTCACTCTCCCAGTCTCTTACGTTTTGTTTTCCCATTCAATGGAGCTGTAAACAACCAAGGGTCTGACTTAAGACTAACTGCATACCAGCAGAGAACAGTAACCAAATGTCATCTCCTCTAACCCCCTGCGAAGGATTCTGCTTTCCTAAGATACGTACATTGCTCAGAACATTCATTCTGGTTACATGCTGGCCAGAGTAAAGGTGACTAATAATGACTGTAATAACAGCTCCAGAGCGCCTTCTGCTCACCTGCTTCATCACAGCACAGAGGGGATCACCGGCTCTTGAAGGGTCAGGAACCAGTTCTATCAGGCTGGCAACACATGGAGAATAGGCCCCCAATGCCAAATGGCAGAGCTGGCTCCTGAGAATGACTCATATCTTTCTGTCTATAACAGTGATGGCGAACCTTTTAGAGACCAAGTGCCCAGACGGCAGTTCAAAACCCAGTGATTTTTCACAAGCTGCCAATACAGCAATTTAACCTGAATACAGGTGGTCGTGAAGGGATGAGGTCGGGTGCCCACAGAAAGGGCTCTGAGTGCCACCTTTGGCACCTGTGCCATAGGTTTGTCAACACTGGTCTGTAAGATGCCCCATGTATAAGATGACCCCCGCCCCACAAAACTACAGTTTTGCAACTGTGTTCTCTCCTCGGCTTGCTTCTGCAGATAAGACAACCCTCAAATTTTAGTCCAACAATTTTAGACAAAAATATAGTCTTATAAATGGGAAAATACTTTCCTTGGTTAAAGATTGGGGAGGGGGGGCTGGAAACCAGGGACTTGAGTTAAGAGCTGAGCTGGACTGTTGAGGACACTTCAGAGATCACTTACTCACAGGGTCACCATAAGTGGGAGGCTACTTAACAGTACACCAGCAGCTGCAACAGCAACAGATACCAAAAGAACTTGCTATGTTAATACAACAAACATGTAAACAGATCTGCAGTCACTAGATAACACCAGTAAAAGCCAATACCTGAAAGGTTGCCACAGGGAAGAGGGCATTGATTTATTTTCAGTTGCACCTGAGGGAAAGACCCAATGGGTGAAAACTCATTGGAGAGCCAACCTGGAAATAAGGAGAACTTTCCTGATGGTCAGAGCCATCCAACGGTGGAACAGCTTGCCTTCTGACGTTGTGGGTGCCCCATTGCTGGAGGTTTTTTGCTGGAGGTTTTCAAGAAAATATTGGACAGCCATCTGTCCAGGATGGTCTGAGGCAGTGGTTCTCAACGTGTGGATTGCCAGATGTTCCTGGACTGCAACTCCCAGGAGCATCCACCACTCTCTGCACTGAAAGGGGTTTCTGGGAGTTGCAGTCCAGGAACATCTGGGAACCCACAGGTTGAGAACCACTGGTCTGAGGTCTCCTGCCTTGTGCAAGAAGTTGGACCAGACAACCTCCAAGGTCCTTTCTAACCCTAAGATGATTCTAGGAGTCCCTCATGCCTGCGATAGCCCTCTGATAATTCATGCCCTTCAATCAGTACAAGCTCCAAACATCTGAGTCCCTTAAAATTCTTCCAAACCAAAAGCAGTTCAAAATTGTAGAAGCAGGGAAAAAAAGGATAAAGAGAGGGGGAGGAAAACCACCACCCAGCCAAGCCCAAGAACAGATAAATGACCAGTTCCTGCTAGGCTGCAATTACGAAAGGAAGTGGTTAGAGAGCCCACTGTCTTTCATGTTTAATTGGGCCAGAAATGATTACAGGATTTGTTGCAGTACAGATGACACCAACACATGTGTGATTTTTGGCTAAGCAAAGCACAAAGCTTGCCTCTGCGACATCTCACATATACAGAACATCCCCTGCCTCCCTTTTATAATGCCATACCCAAGCACATGGGAGCGTGGTGGCTCAGCGGACTATGGCGCCGAAACAGTCAGCTGCAAAGTCGGCAGCTCCTGCTGTTAACCCCAGCTCCTGCCAACCTAGCAGTTCAAAAGCATGTGAAAATGCAAGTAGATAAATAAGTACCGGCGTAAAAAGCGGGAAGGTAAAACAGTGTTTCTGTGCAGCCATGCCAGCCACATGGCCACAGACTTGCACAACACTGGCTCTTTGGCTTGGACACGGAGATGAGCACCGCCCCTAGAGACAGACACGACTAACTTGCATGTGCGGGGGGAACCTTACCCAAGCACTAAGGGTGACACCAGGACCAAATTAGAGAAGCAACCTTGCTGGAAACCTTTTGGGGAAATGGGATTTAACCGTTGTTTTTTTCCTCCATTTTTTTCTCATTTCCCCCCACAACAGTTCTTCTATGGCTTCAAAATTTCTGGAAATGTTATATCTCTCAGCCAAATCTACTAAACTGATAAGGCATAAGGGACAGAGTGACCAGAATGGCTCTCCTGTTGCCAGCTAGAGTAGACTCAATGAACCAAAGGGATTTACGCAAGTGTTGACATTCAGCATTTGATTCCACAGTCCTCTTCTAGCTAGGATGGATAATGGGGTTTATACCCCAGTTTGGCCGGGATCAAAATGTTAAGGGCAGGGAACCCAACCCATTAAATTAACAAGGCGATTAAGATGGCCTTATTTCAGTGGGTTGTTTTGAGGAGAAAAAGAGAGGTCCCTATGAGCTATCCTGAGCTGTTTTGGAAAAAAGCCAGGATCAACACCAAGAAAGGAATAAACAAATAAAAGACATGCAGTAGTCTAATAGCTACTGCTCTCTGCACCCAAATTGTTGTTTCACACCCTTCTTGGCTCCATTACCTCTAACCCCAAATCTGCCAGATTAATTAACTTTCTACCTAACATGGAAAGTTTCAGGCTTGGGTGTAGCTTTTCCCCTGGTCTTCTTCTTCTCCTACTATGTAAGCTCAGAGCTGGTGCAGCTGTCACCTTGTTAGGCCTTGTTTCAAGAGAATCTCTGCTCCATCAAATGAATGAGATTGACTCTGGAAAGGTACCCCCAAAACATGAGCAAAGCTGAGCAACAAATTTGGGTTATGATCAATCCAAGCGCTGCATCCCCTCTCTCGCACTTTAAGCAGTTAAGAGCAGTTGTGTGAATCTTTAAAAATAGAAGTTTCAGAGAGGGTAGCCGTGTTAGTCTTTTAAATAATTTCAAACAAATATCAAAGAAAAACAAAACAAAACAAAAAGATACAAACAAGTGGCACCTGAAAGACTTTCATATTTTAATGTGATGTTTTGTGCACATGTGCACTTCTTCAGACATCTAGCAGCCTATCAATATCTGGTATGAAATATATATCTCATATTATACAGTATCTCACACCTCATTCTGCTGCTAGATGTCTGAAGAAGTGCACATGTGCATGAAACGTCACATTAAAATATGAGAGTTAGTCCTTAAGGTGCCACATGTTTGTGTCTTTTGTTTTGTTTTGTTTTGTTTTTCTTTGATTTTTGCCTGAAATTCTTTAAAAATAAAACCCTTCCCCCCCTGCCAAAAAAAAAAACCCACCTTAAGTAGAACTCCACATGGAAATGAAAAGAAAGAGCCAACCAAAAGATGAAAGAATACTGTGGCATTAACTGTGCCTTCTTTCTCTGATTCTCCTTTGCTCTTTGATTGCCAAGTACTTTCGAGATTCATGCACCCCACCCCCACCCCCTTGGACTTCCACAGAACAGAAGAGGAAGAATACCTGCAGTAGACAAAGCAAAATAAAAACCACTGTTTGTTTATTTTCTTTTAAGAGAGAGGTTGTAGATTGGCCCTAGTTCACTCTCAAAGAACTAATGCATACATTCCAGTTTGCTCAATACAAAAGAGTTCCAAACTCAAGGACCTTCCTAGATTCAACACCAAATGTCATTATCCCATCTCTCAGCACACACCAGCCAGGTGGCAAACAATACAGTTCCTCTCCTAGTTTAATAAGCTGTGCTACTCGCATGCCAGGAATAACCAGTTTACCATAAGAGAACTTGAGGACATGAATCAGTCAACCTTAAAAGAGTTAGACTTGATCTAAAATCTTTAGGGCGCTCACAAGCAACAAAATACTGGTTTCATTATCTATCTATCTATCTATCTATCTATCTATCTATCTATCTATCTATCTATCTATCTATCTATCTATCTAAAAAGAACCCTTTCAAAATTAGGAACTTAAGAACAAGCCCTCCCAAACTACTCCTTAAATAGCTACATAACAACTCACCCAGGTGTTTTCACTTTACAGTATTTTATTGGGAGGTGCATGAAGGCCACCCTTTTCACCCAGAATCTCCTGCTGTCTCCCAAAAGCTACATATATTTTCTTTTCTTCTTTAATTACTTTTAAAATTGAAGCATCGTTGGGCCTGTAAGTAGATTTTTTAAAAAAGTCCTACTACAGTTATTTGTTGGGAACCAAATAATTTTTTTTTAAATAAGTGTTTCTTATAATTTTTTTCCTTGGTGGTGGTTTCTGTAGATTTTAGGGATTTCTACTCACAACACAAAATACAGTGGCTTGCAACCACTATAGATACTAGGTAGAGCTAACATTTTGTTTGCTTCTCTGGTCCTATTTATTCCATACTGTGGTTATTGTCTAGGAATATTTTTCTAGAATCCCTTTTTCCCCAAAGAGAAGCACACACAACAGGCTAACAAGTAGCAAAACTTTTATCTGTGTGTCTTCCTAGGAACAGCAGCAGAATGTTCTAAATAACCAGAGACAAAGAACAGTTTAGGTAAATAACTGCAAAAGTGGTTTATGTTTTCTCTTCTATGGTTGAGATTCAGAGACCAACTCTGTATAATTATTTGGAGTGGGGCTGTGTGTGTGTGTGTCTGTGTTGTCTATATTAACCTACAAAACAAAATAATCACCCCCTCAGAAACATTGGTTGGATAGCACTTAGCAAAACAGCAATGGTTAATTTTCCTCTACATTTGACAAGGATGTGCTTTTAAAGCTCCGTTTATATGCTGCCTTGCCTCCAAGAGAGCCGAAACGTGGAATGAGTAGCCCTCACTTCCAATAAAATGCAGAAATCGTCAACTTTTTCCTAGTTCCAGCACTGTAGAGTTAAGAAATGAACAAACAGTGTGAGCTGTTGCTGAGGTAACCCACAAAGAAAATGCTGTAACAGGTGCTTTGTTTGGGGTTGTTGCTGAAACACTCTGCTTTCTCTCTGACAACTGTGAATTGCTACATTGAAACGTATATTCCTCTTCCTCTAAATATTCTCTCCTGATCACATTGTTGCTAAAGTTAGTGTCATCAGGTGTATCCCCTGCCAGTTTAAGTGACCTTTGGGATCTGGGGAAAGGCATGAATGCTGAGAAAAAGCTGGAGGCAGCAGGAAAATAAGACCCAATCTGAGATGCATTAACTCCCTAAAGGAAATCATAGTTTTGTGTCTATAAGAGCTAAGTAGTGCATTTGAGGCCATTTATTCTTAGGGGAGGGAGCGTCAACTCAGAGGTGACTTCACGGCATGCCACAATAATAGGAATGGTGGTACAGAAGCTGGGTTGTCCCTTTGGGAGATTTTCTCCTTCATTATAGAGTGGTGCCCTGACTTAAGAGCAGCTGGGCTTAAGAGCAATCCCACTTAACAGCAGAAAACTGTTGGCATTTTTTTAACTGCTGCCTTACAAATTTTAAATATGGTCTGCTCAACTTACAAATATTTATTTCCATTTTTAAAAATTTTTAAACTTACTTTTTCAGTTTTTTTGATCGGTATGTGTATATTTTCATTGTATGTGTATACTGTGTATATACACACAATGACAATAAATTATTATTAAAAAAACCTTAAAAGTAGTTCGATGTAAGAGCATGCATTCGGAATGGATTAAATTCATAAGTCGAGGTACCTATAGGCCACTTCTACAAGATGGGGTGCATTTCTGTTTATCATTCCCCTCATACTCTATCTGGACAACAACCCTGCAAGGTAGATCAGGCAGACAAAATGAACCTGCTTGACTCTCTCCCATAAAAAAAAAAGAAACCTGAATCATTTATTTGCTTGGTAGGGCTTCCTCTTGGCTCTCTCCAAGTCCCGCCTCGTGACTCAAACCACTAGACTACACTGTGCACCCGGTCTGGCCTGCAAAGATCCCCAAGGGGGCCAAACGGAGCCCTCTGCCCTGCTCCAGACCTTTCAAAGCCCTTCTTTCCGGGACCTAAGTGTCCCTGTGGGGGACTGGAACTCAAAGGGTTGGCACTCACCCTCATGAGAGGCATCCCTTTGCATGCCTGACATGGAGAGGGGTCCCCCTTCCACTCCCCCTCAGCCCCATGGTTGGCCATGAGGGGAATGGCTCCCCCTCCTTTGCTTATTGCTGGGGTGCTTCTTTTGGGGGGGTCTGTCTCCCAAATCCACCCCCCAATGGAACTGAAGGGAGTCACTGGAACCTTCCTCCCCACTGGGTCCAGTCTTTTTTTTTGGGGGGGGGGTCTCCTCAAAAGTAAGGATTTAGTGCCTCACACAAGGAACCTAGGAACCCACTGTCCTTAGACACCCCCCACCTTCCTGCTTATCCCGCCGTCTCTTTCCTCTCCCCCTTCAAAGCTGCCTTCCCCCCTCAGAGAAATGGGGTGGTTGGGTTTCCCTCCAGTTTCCTCCCCTTAAGTCCCTATTTTTTTTGGGGGGGGAGCAAAAGAGCCTCCCGTCTCCTCAGACGGGAGTTCCTACTCCCCCCCTCTCTTTATTTGCCCTTTCCCGCCTCTTCAAGGGGAGGAGGAGGGGGCGCCCGCCTTCCAATTAACCCTTTCCCCTTCGCGCCCCCCCTTGGATAGGGGAAAAAGGGGGGGCACAGAGAGAGAGAGAGAGAGAGAGAGAGAGAGAGAGAGAGAGGCCGCGCGCGGAAGAAAGGGCGGGTGGTGTAAAAAAAAAAGGGGGGGGGCTCGTGAGAACAGCGCCAGCTGCTGCGGAGGGAGGGGTGGATGGGTGGGTAGAAAGGGGGGGGTAGAGAAGAGGAGGAATGTGGTGGCGCGAGGCGGGGGGGGAGAAGAAGAAGAGGAGGAGGAGGAGGAGGAGGAGGGGGGCGCGCGCGCGCGCCAGACAGCCAGAGAGCGGCGCGCGCGCGGTGTGTGTGTAGAGGTGCGGGGGGGGGTTGTGGAGAGTCGTTGAGGGAGGGGGTGTTCAGGGCGGGAGGGAGGGGATAAAGGAGGCAGCCGGCGGCTGCTGAGGGCCTTGCGCGCCCGTGAGGGGGGAGGAGAGGAATGACGCGCCGTTTCCATCCATTCCACCCCCCCCCCACACACACACACAAACACACACCCCTCCCCAGCTTTTGCTCATGCGCGTCGCGGCTCAAAGCCGGAGCGGAGCGAGCGCCAGCTTCGGAACGCGAGGCAGGCGGGCGCGAGCGCGAGCGCGGGGGCGCGCGCAGGGCGGCGAAACTGGGAGGGGGGGGTGGGAATAGAAAAAAACGAGAGAGCGCGCGCGAGAGAGAGAGAATATGGGGCGGAATGGGAGGCGGAGGCGAGGCTTGAGCCGCGCCGCCTGAGGGAGGGAGGGAGGGAGGGAAGAGAAGAAGAAGAAGGGGGGGCGCAACGGAACGGGGGCGCGCTCGGCTTTCTCCGGCGTTCCGGCGGCGGCGAAGAAGAAGAGGAGGAGGAAGGGGTGGAGGCGGCGGCAGGAGGCGGCGGCGGCAACGCCCGCCGGCCCGCCGGCCGGGTGGTGGGTGGTGGGGAAAGTTGGGGAAGGGGCGGGGTGGGGGGTGGGCAGCGAGAGAGAGAGAGAGAGAGAGAGAGACGGAAAGGGGGAGGCAGCGAGCGAGAAAGCCGAGCCCGGGCCCGGCGGCGGCGGCGGCGGCAGCAATACAGCAGCGCTACAGCAGCAGCAGCAGCAGCAGCAGAGGCGGCGGCGTCGAGGCGAGGCAGCAAGAGGGGCGGCGGCGGCGAAGGACGCGAAGCCGCGGCTTGGAGCAGACAACGGCCAGGCGGCGGCCGCCGGCAGGAAGGATTGGCGCGGGAGGGAAGGGGTGGGAAAGGGGGGGGGGTAAAAGGGGTGGTGGTGTCTCTCCTAACCCTTTCCTCGGCAACAAAGTTGCGGGCGCGCCATCCGGAACCCTCTTGTTGGCATTTTTTTTTTTACAAAAAATATTAAATTACATTTTTTTATTATTTTTAGGGGGCGCACCCTCAGAAGCCCTCTTTCCGCTTCCACACACGCCGGGATTCGAACCCGGAGCGCGCGGAGGAGGAGGGGGGGTGGAATAAAGGGAGAGCGGGGGGACGACAAGAGGCGGCGGCGGTGGAAAGTGTGTGTGTGTGGGGGGTTAGGGTTCGTCGAGAAGGAGCCGCCGCCACCGCCGCCGCCGCCACTGCTGCGGGTTCGGCTACTGGATTTATGATAATCTCCCCCTTTGGATCCGATCTCCTGGATTTTTATCTTTTTGTGTGTGTGTGTGGCGTGCAATTTTTTTAAAAGAAGAAATCTCTTTATAGATATATATATATTTTTAGAGGGGGAGGGACGCTTCGGAGCTGCCTCTCTCTGTGTGTCTCTCCAACCCCCTCTCCCGATCCGAACTCAAGCTTCATTGCAGCGTGGTTTGTACCTTTTCCGATCCAACATCCCCCCCCAGCACCCCTCCCAAAAATAATTCTTATTTTTTATTATTATCTTATTTTTGCAAGGGAGAGGGAAAAGATTTCTCAAGGTCACTTCTTGGATTTTAGATATTTTTCTCCCCTTCCTGCCTGCCTCCCTTCTCTCGAGCTCGGCTTCCGGATCTTTATACCCCACCAACCCAGACCACCCCCGTCTCGTTTCTGCCCCCCCCATCGGATCTCCATAGCCGTGTATTGGATTATATTTCGCTTCAGACCACCGCCACCCCTCCACTCCGCCCCGGCCGACTTCTGTCCCTTTGGATTTTATAAACCTGGAGGAAAAAGAGTTCTTTAAAAAAAGAGAGAAGTGGTAAGAAAAGAGAAGACTTGAGCCTGGATTAAATCGGAGGCGTGTGTCTGTGCCTCCCCCCCCCTTCATTTTTGGCGACGGGGTTGGAAATCACTCGCATTCTGAAACCTTAATTATTATAATTATTATTTATCCTGGGATACTATATCTATTTTTTCAATTTTTTTTTTTTTTACTTTTTTTTGCTTTCGGAAATGGATGGTAAAATCAGACAGAGCAGAAAATCCCGGTCCCAAAGGGATCGCGTGAGACGGAGAGACCCTAATGGCCGGGATCGACCAAACCACAGCCCTTCCTCCGCCTCGGAAAGGGAAGGGAGCATGGGCAAAGAAAATACCAGCCAGAACTGCCCCAATCCGAAAAGCCAGGCTGCTGCAGTCAGGAATGCCAGACCTCCGAGGCGGCGGCGGAGAGAATCCAGTTCCCAGGAAGAGGATTTAATCGATGGATTTGCCATCACCAGCTTCAGTACCATGGAAGCCTTAGAGGTAAGGGAGATCAAAAAAGAGGGGGTGGGGTGGGGTGTATGGCATGTCTCTTGTCTTGTGTGGATTTGACTTTCATGGGTTGTTGGAGGCTGTGTTGGGAACCCCAGGTGGCAACAGAAAAAGTGCCCTAGGGGTGGCTTAGGTAGGAGAAGCTTATCTGGACCCACCTCTCTTCCTGGCCCAGAGACATCCAGGTCTTGGCTGCTGACCAGAAATCTGGTGTTCAACCTGGAAGTGGTGGTGGTGATGGTGGAATGAACAAATAAACTCATAGAACTGTGGGAGCTTGTGTTTTGTTGTTGTTTTGGTGGTGGTGGTGGTGGTGGTGGTGGAGGTTCTGTGCCTTGCATGGGCCAAAGCCACTCTTAAGTCAGCCATCTCACCAGCTTTATAGTTTTTAGAGTGTGCAGGCCAAGACGTCTGAGGTCCCCAGTGGGCTTTGCACGCCCCCCCCATCCAACCAACTGTGTTGTTTTTCCAGAGCTGGCTTTGCACTGGGTGAAGATGTTTCTGGGTTTCTGGGGCAAGCCTGTCCAGAGAAATGTGCGCTGTACAAAGCTCTGAGTTCATTTTCTTTGTATTTGGAGGTTTCTGGTCTTCTCTTTGGGACGTTTACCTGTAAAGAAGAACTTGCCTGGCTGCCATTGGCTACTGTGTCAGTCCTGCCTTGTGTTGATGGCAATGCAAAGCCCCTGTGTTGTTGCTTTTTTGTTGCCAAATTGTTACTTGGGAGACTTCAAAAACAAAAGGAAACAGTGTTTGTTGTTAAAAAGGAGGTGGGGAAAGCAAGGTTGAAGGTGGAATGCCTAAAGGCAGGTGAAATGGATCTTGCTTTACTTCTGGTTTTATTTACAAAAGACGCTCATTTGAAGTATCCAGATAACTTGCTGTTCTGTGGATGATTCCACACCTCCCATCCACCCCCCCAAATTGAAATCATTTAGCCAGAGATTTTTTTGGGGGAGAAATTGCTAGCTTGGTTTTATTGTGAATACCATTTGGTGTAGAATAATGCTTGATTTCCTCTCGATGTAGATGTCAATTAGAACAGGCGACTTGATATCTTCACAGGGAGTGTGACATGGTAGGGGATTTTGTCTGCCTTTTTGAAAAAACAAAAAATATTTTCTTCTTGGTGGCTCATGATCTGATGGGAAAATCTGACTTAATAAAAGACTTTCTGGTAAGTGTTTTGTCCTGTGATGTTTCTTAGTCATTCCGTGCCTTCTCAATGGCTGATTTAGAAAAAACAGATTTGGGGTGATGTGCATAGAGTTTTAGATAACTGCTTCTGAATTCAGGGAAGTCAAAGACTGCTTCTAGTATTGTCCAGTTTCGCTATTAAGAGTCTGTATGATGGTCACCAAGGAACATAAGTTTTGTCCCAGACTTTTTCAAAAGTTCAAGTCACTTCAACCTCTTTGATTTCAGGAAGTTTTGTTTTGTTTTGTTTTGCTCTTGTATGCATCATTGGAAGTTGTGTCTGGTGATTTGTAAGGTTTTCCTAGAAGGTTTGCAGACATCTGAAGAACCCGCTATGACTTTGGATTTCTTCACTTGTTTTCAGCTGTTGTTTCCATATTAGAAAACTTCTGAATTGAAATTTATAACTGTTTGACTTTCGGAAGAGGACATCAGTCTGCATTGTGGTGTACCTGTTTCATGTCCAAGATTGCCTGGCAATTTGTTTTCCTTTAAAGAAAGTGTGTTTTATGTATGTGTTTTGGAGTTTGGGGATTCCTTAGATACAGTAGTTGAGTTTTTGCTAAGACTTTCTTAGAGAATGTTTTATTTGTGTTGCCTTTCTGGTAATGATTTTAGGCTTATTAATATTCATTCTTGTGATGTTGGCTTCCAGTTGCAATATTTGTCTCCCATTAAATTTCTCTCCATTCACCCATCCCTTCAGTGCACAAGTGTTGGCATGCCTGTATCTGTTAGGCAACGAGTCTATAAACCCATAAAACTAAAAAGCAATTAAAACTGGTGGCTTCAAGTTTTAGTTTGAAGTTTACAGGAGATAGTCCAGAGTGTCTAAAATTCTTGTGCAGGTTTCAGCACCTTGGATAGATCCAGTAAAGTTGGGAATAAAATCCGGAGCAGGTGTACTACCACCACCACCCCAAGTCTTGTGTCACAGGCCTTCGTTGATATAGAATCTCTGTATATAGTCAATGAAGAATGCAAGTCAGCTATCTTTTGCTGGGTGTGGAAAGGAATAATTTCCTTTGGTTGGTGCGTCGTTAAAAATGGCTTCTTGCCTCCAGAATCTCAGCAACCTTAGCCAGTCTTTTCTGACTGAGCTTCCTGTTTTCCAATAAAGGTTAGCTCTGGGTGCCTATGAGGCGAAATCAACACGGACAAAAGACAGCAATGGGAAAATACAACTTCTGTCTATGGAGCATCCATAAATGTCTGTGGTGTTACTGGAAAGGGGTGAAATGGCATCCTTTGGGAAGGGAAGCAAACCAAGTTGGAAAAGCAGCCTTCGTGTGGAACTGGAGCAAGGAGCAGAAGCGATTTCCCCTTGACGCCAAGCACAACTCATGTTTGTTTCCCTCCACTGAACCGTGGTTCAGGCTTGAACAAACCCATGTAGTTGTCCTTGGAGGATAGATGTCTCTTTTGGGTGATGAGACAGGGAAGATCTTGAGGAATTGCAGAAATGCATCTGGTTTTTTGTTTCTTTCCTGCAAAATCCAAGATGTGGATCTGGCTCAGTATTGCTTTCCGTACTCTTCAAGACACCCACCCTCTTGGTAGAGACCCAGCATCGCTTCTTGCATCCATTTGTCTCACAAACAATGATACACCTCCTTTGTTGAAAACAGAGGAGTGTGGATTGTGTTTTGGGGCTTCACCTGCTGGAATTCTCCAGGTAGCATGGCCAGAAACATAGATATGCATGTCTTTAGTTTCAGTTTTGGATGACTAAGAAATCTCTAAGAGTTTCATCTAGGGTTTACTTTATGGAGTCTAGTTCTTGGTTGCTTTGAACCTTCAAGTTCTTCATCCATCTACATAAGAAGAGCTGGATCAGGCCAAAGGCCCATCTAGTCCAGCTTCCTGTATCTCACAGTGGCCCCACCAAATGCATCTGGGAGCGCACAAGACTAGCAATCTGTCTCCTGATACCACTCCCCCTGCATCTGGCCCTTGAAGTACCCTGGTTTTAAGCCTGGAGATGACACATCTCCATCATGGCTTGTCACCTGTGATGGACTTCTCCTCTTATTTGTCTTTTCATTCTGGGGTGTTTTTATGGTACTTAATGGATCATTAAGTAACATACATGGGAGGACTTTCACTTAGTTCCCATTTGGACCACTCCATATGCTTTTGGTCTGCTCCCTAGGAATCAAGTGACAGGTGTGTGTGGGGGGTGAGGATCTGTAAAACCTCCAGAAATTGTCCCCCTTTAAGGCTATTAAGTCGAGAGTTGTAAACTTCAGAGCCTTCCTTTCCCTTGTAAAGCAGGTTTGAAATTAGAACTCACCAGCTGATGAATCATAAAAAAATCTTGAGTAACCTCTCCAGATAAGAGGATGACATTGAAGAACAGCAGACAGAAAGATTCCCACCCACACATGTTACTTTTTTATATCTCAGGTGACAATCATTGCCAAAAAAATCCTGCATAAAAAGACTTGATGTGGAGCTGTGAAGCATATTTGCAAATTATTTGTTCCTGTCAATTTAGGCAAACGTCCACTTGACAAGACACCTCCAGCAGAGATGTTCAGGCTAAGGGATATTCCTGAGCTTGATCTGAAAGTGAAAAAAGAAAAACATTTTTCTTCCTCTGATCAAGTTTTTTGTAATGTCTCTGTTGCAAAAAACGTGTGTCTATTTTCTTCCAGAAGAACACATGTGCAAAGCAATCTTAGATTTTTATGGCTGATTATTCTTTTCTTTTTAATTTAACCTGTATAATATTATAGTACATCTCATTCTGAAAAGACAATGTGCTGAACTACCAGTTACTGTTATTTCATACAATGTACATTAACTGTTTTACCTTGTGCAGGTTTTTGTGTGCAACCTTGCATCTGCTCATGTAAAGAATGCTTCACCCCCTTGTGTAGTCAAGGCAATCATTTTGCAGGTCTGTTTTCCTCTTGTGTCAAGAGAGGGGAAAAAAACTAGTTTTCCCCTATGAGGAGATCCAGTTCTTTGTGGAAAATTGTGCAATCCATTTGTTGTGGTTCACAGATGTGGGTTGTCGCTGCTCCCAAGGACTAGACATGGGCTGTGTCTCTGAAAGTTAGGATATTATCCCCATTTTAAAAGTGAAGTGTTGAGTCTCTCTGAGAAGAGTTTGCTTGAGGGCATGCAGTTGAGTCTGAAGTCGGAATGCTGTAGTCAAATTTGTACTGGGGATTTAGCTAATTCCTTTAATTCCCCCTGCTTTGCTATGCTCTCCATTCTCTCTGTATGTTCCCCCCCTACACATGCAACTACGTTTTTACAAGGGAAATTCAGGTGGTCAATAAGTGAAAAAATAAATAAATAAATAAATAAACTAAGGATTGTTGTGGGAGACAACATTTTGGAATGATATTTTTTTTGGAAGCCATTGCTTGAAAAGCAGTAAATCATTTCTTACTCATGATTACCCCCTTAACACCCTCACCCCATGTGTGGCAGAGTCCAACAGGTGCATGTTTCCACTGCAACAGGTCTTGGTGGGGTGACAAGCAGTGCCAAAGTTGAATCAGTTTAGGACAGGGGTGTCCAAACTTTTTGCAAAGAAGGCCATATTTGGTGAGGTGAAAATGTGTGGGGGCCAACCATTCAGCCACATTTGGGCCCCGGGCCGGACTTTAGACAAGCCTCTATAACACGCATGTCCAAACTTCAGCCCTCCAAATGTTTTGGACCACAACTCTCTCAGTCCTTTGACATTGGCAATGTAAGCCTAGAGTTCTGGGAGTTGTGGTCCAAAACATCAGGAGGGCTGAAGTTTGGACATGGCTGCTCTATAATATGCAAGGAAGCAGGGAGGATGCTGCAGCAATGGTAGGCTAGGCAGGTGGTTGGGGGAAAATGGACAGAGGCAGGGAGGGCAGGCAAACCATAAAACTGCAAGCTGATGTCTCCATTCAATATGGGGAAGGGCCACCTGGCGGGGATGAGTCACAGGCTTAGCCAGTGGGCAGAAGAAGCCGCGGGCCACTCACAATTTGAAAACGGGTCGCATTTGGGCCCCGGACCTGACTTTGGACATGCCTAGTTTAGGAAGGTGGCCCAGTGCAAAGCACACTTTAAGATCCACAAAATATTAGCAGGGTGCTTCGTGGGAAGGGAATGGCTGTCTGCAGGTCTCCCTTATCAATATTCAAGAGACCACCTTCGCTTTTAGCATGATGGATTTTAATAGGCTCATCGGAATAAATAGGATGAGCAAAAATCTACTTGTTTCTTTTCATGTCTGGTGCAGGGAGGGTGTATTGTACTTGCGGTGCTTTCAAAGGCCAAAGTAGCAATTGGTGTTTGCGTAGTTGCTTTTCCTTTCTTTTCTTCTTGCTTTTAATTATAGGAACAAAGCACAATTAAAATAACACAGTATGCTAGTGGGTTTTTCCTTACCGGGGAATAACGGCTGCCTTTGAGTACAAGAGTTTGCCAGTTTGGTTTCTGATGTCTCATTTAGTAAAAGGGGAATCACCAAGGCCAAATCTCTTGAACTAACACATGCCTAGCTTATATTGTAGTTCAACATTTATTCCCCCCCCCCCAAAGAAATTACTTAGGTATACCTTATAGGCAATGAATAGTTCTTTTAGTGCCTTTTCCATTAAGGGGGGGGGACCAAGGTTGAAATCTTGTTGCATAAGCTAAACCTGCAGAAGGGTGATGACATCACAAGCAGAAAGTGGTTTTTGCTACTTATAAACGGTGTTATTCCCAACTCCCTTGTTGCATAGGAAGCCATGGGAGCCGTGGGTTAGAAGGAAGAAGTCTTTCATTCCTGAAAATCTCTGCTGCTGGAGGATGATGACACCTGCGGAAAGGCAAAATCACTCTCCAGCATCAGAGATCTCTGTTGTTGGAGGATGATTTTGCCTGCTCCACAGGTGTTAAGTGACCTGACTTGGGTTTCAGACATAGCGTCAGAAGGTTAAAAACAAGAGAAAACTGCCTTGGCAGTAGGTCAGATCCTTGCTTCATTTCCCCTCATATAATCAACACCACGGGTAGTTGATAGAGAGATTTTATCCATCTCTTTCTGGAGAGGGTTGAAAAGTGGAGCCTTATTTTAGGAGCCCCATGGTGCATTGGTTAAATGCCTGCACTGCAAGTAAAACTGTGCTCACAACCTGGGGTTCAATCCCAGGTCGCCAGCTCAAGGTTCACTTAGCCTTCCATCCTTCCGAGGTTGGTAAAATGAGTACCCAGACTGCTGGGGGGGGGCATTGTGTAGCCTGCATACTGTAATTAAACTGTAAACCTCCCAGAGACTACTTGAAGTGGTATATAAGCAGAACACTTTTTGCTTTTTTTTGCTTTTCTGTATGACAAACATACATTCTCCCAGCAAACTACAGCTCTTCCTGATGCCAAGGTTATGCCATGAACTAACAAAGTGGAAATGCAGCTTCATGTTAATATGTATGGTATTTCCAGTTAAAAGGATCGATTTGATGGGAAAGACTCTGATACCCTGGAGCTGCATGTCTCAATGTCAACGGTAGCACACCAGATAGAATAAAGTACTGTGATCTCTTCTGATACAAGGTAGTTCGTGTGGTTTTTAAGAGCTTTTTTAAATTAAAAAAAGTGAATTTTTTACCTTCAGCCATGCTTCTGATTGACACTCTTCTCAGTCCTTGAGTCCATCTCTTAATTGTCTTTGAGTCTAAACTTACTGAACGACAGGAATGCTGCTAGCTGCACGCCGTTTGCCTCCTGTTCTTAATCTTGTTGCTCAACATGGCTTGGATGAGTTGGTCTCATAAGAAGCAGTAGCTAGAATAATGAAAAAGCTGCTGGCAGGACTTGGCATACAGTCAGAAGAGAGGTTGCCTTCAAATGTTTGGACTTTAGTTCCCAGGAGTTCTCCTTGTAGACCAAGCTGTCTGAGTTTCATTCCAGGATCATAACTTGTTGACTTTTGCTCTGTGATTTATCAGCTGTTCTATGCTATGTGTCGGGGAGATATCTGTGTAGCAGCGTAGTTGGAAAGAAGTGTTCTGTTTTATCTGTAGTATTAGAAGCTTGACTCCTGTCTTCAGAGCTAACCATAGTTACTGTTAATGTCTCTGTAGGGGCAAAGGCTTTCTATTCTCACTCTCTCCCAGCCCTTGATATTGGCAGATGTAAGGAATCTGGAGATGCCTTAACATTCTCACACTTAATGGCATGGGTGCTTCCTACTTCTTGCTTGGTTCTGCGGGCCCACCTTTTAAGATGAGCGTTGCAGCCACCATGAACTTTGTAAAGGGTTTGGGATTTTAAAACAGCAAAATAAGAATGCAACAGTGGCAATAACAAAGCCCCAAACTGGAAACGGCAAAGCTATATACCACAGAATTGCCGACAAAGTGTCTTCAGTGGTGACTTCCTCCAAAGAAACCAAAGCATTCCAAAATCACTTTAATCTGAAATCTGCCTGGGGTTTGAATCTCAAGATACAGATGTGTCACATTTATGTCTGTCTGTATCTGTCAGCATCACAGGGGTTGTCCAACACATCAAGTGTGTGTCAGTGTGCACATATGTTGTGTCCTGCATGGAATGCTCAAACTTGAGAACTGCCCTTTTGACTGGCATTCATGGTTCCATTGCTTTTTAATTAATTCCTGTCTGGGGGAAGGAAATGATAAAGCTGGAATCAGTCTCATCCACACCTTTTCCACATGGTGGAAGTAATGACACTCCAGTGGTGTGTACTGGTGTTTTTGTCTTCAACCCAATCACAGAGAATGTGTTTTATACAGTTCATTGTTGGGCGAAGAAACTTAAACTCTGGAGTTTCCACTCGAATTCAGAAACAGCCTTGATACTAAGAAATTTGATAAGACTGTAAACAGCTTTGTTTTGTTGTGGCTGATTCTTTCTTTGAAGAGCGTGGAGGGAAAAAAGAGTTAGATTCTAACGGGAGTTCCTTTTGTGGAGGATGTCATTGAGCTAAATGAGGGGGAAATAGAAAAGCCAGACATAACTTGAGAATCCTATTTTAGATGGGAGGAAATCAACTCAAGGAGGGGTATCAATAGCTATCGTGATGGATGCCTAAGGACAACCTCCGGGTTGGAGAGAGAGGCAGGATATCTCTCAATGCCAATTGCAGCAGTTGAAGGCATCTGCTTGGGAAACCCTGAAGCCAATGGTGAGCTGCTGTGTGAGACAGAATGCTGGAGTGGATGGGCTTGCAGCCTGTTCCGGCAAGGCTGCTCTTATGTTCTTAAGTTTTACTTTTAAATTGATGGCCTATTATCACAATTTGTTGGGCTTTCTTAGGTAATTAGGGGAACACAGATTTTTAAAGGATCCTGTTTGGAGGGAATCCTGAAGACACTCCATGCATCAGACGGCCAGGTAAAGGGCAAGAATTAAGACCAATGTGTTACCCCGTGATTCAGGTTGTTGTTGTTGGGGTGGGTGGTAGGGATTTCCCGGACCACCTGTGGTGGAAAGAGCAACAGATTCCCTAACAAAATCCCATCAGGCGGCATGGCATCCTTTCAGCAGAAATACACATATATCATATATCTTGCTGTCGTATCAGGCAAGATGTTAAGATGGCTTCTGAAAGGTTGCAGCCAATTGCAGAACTAATTCCTGGTGGTTTGTCTCTCTCCCCTCTTGGAATGTAAAAATAGCACTAAAAAAAAGGAAGCTTGTCAGAATGGTAATTAATTGGGTTCTGGAGGGGAAGACGGTTAGAGAGAGAGAGAGAGAGAGAGAGAGAGGCAGGCAGAACTGGATGCTGTTCTCTTGCAGTTAGCTCCCATTTAGCATCTCTTAGCAAAGCTCCAGATTGGTTTTGTTGCAATTAACAAGCTTGTGGGAGGAGAAGAGGGTCCCCCCCCTTTGCCTCAAGATGTTTGTGTAAGAAGGGGAGCTTGGGGTGGGGTGTGGGAGAGGTGCTGATGATTGTATTTCCAAAGGGTGCATAGATAAGGCACAGGACTAGCCTCTGGGAACTTCATGGTGCTCCATGGTTGTTGTTGTTCAGTCGTTCAGTCGTGTCCGACTCTTCGTGACCCCATGGACCAGAGCTCACCAGACCTTCCTATCCTCCACTGCCTCCCGGAGTTTTGTCAAATTCATTTTGGTTGCATCGATGACACCGTCCAACCATCTCATTCTCTGTCGTCCTCTTTTCCATTTGCCTTCGATTTTTCCCAGCATCAGGGACTTTTCCAGGGAGTCCTCTCTTCTCATGAGGTGGCCAAAGTACTGGAGCCTCCGCTTCAAAATCTGTCCTTCCAGTGAACATTCAGGGTTTGATTTCTTTCAGAATGGATAGGTTTGATCTCCTTGCAGTCCAGGAGACTCTCAAGACTCTCCTCCAGCACCACAGCTCAAAAGCATCAATTTTGTGGCGATCAGCCTTCTTTATAGTCCAGCTCTCACTTCCATACATCACTACTGGAAAAACCATAGCTACTGGAAAAACACCGGAGAAGGGGAGGGAAAGGACTCTACTAGTCCTCAAGGTGTCTGGCTCATCTGTGTTCTTGTTATGGCTGCTGAAACCGATGGATATGGTTTACGCCAGGCATGTTCAAAGTCAGGCCTGGGGGCCAAATGCGGCCTGTTCTCAAATTCTGAGTGTCCCGCAGCCTCTTGTCCCCTCCAGCTCAGCCTGTCATGCATCCCCGCCAGCTGGCCCCTCCCCATACCGGATGGAGATGTTAGCTTGCAGTTTTACGGTTTGCCTGCCCTCCCTGCCTCTGTCCATCCCCCCAGCCACCTGCCCAGACTACCCACCCCGCAGCTCCGTTGCTGCAGCATCTTCCCCACTTCCTTGCTTGTCCAAAGTTCAGTCCAGGAGCCAAATGCAGCTGAATGGTTGGCCCCCACACATTTTCACTTCAGCAAATCTGGCCCTTCTTGCAAAAAGCTTGGACACCCCTGGTTTACTGGGTTTTAAAATGATGTTGTCCTGTGCATTTGCCATTGTTTTCTGGTAAAGTATTCTGCCTCTGGCCAAGAGAGCATATGCCAAGCTATTTCACATTTATAGTTATATTTATTTAAGCAACTTAGCGGTCCCCACCACCAAGTGGGACAAATGCTAAGGAGAAGATGTATCTGAGTAACTTATATCACACCCAACGAGTGGCATTGCCACTACTCTGGGCAGTTTTACCTACCTAAACCATAAACATGAAATATCTTCCCAACAACAACCACCGGACTGCTCATCAATGAGAGAAAATACCAAACAGAAAAATCCCCCTGTGGCAACAGCAGACAGGAAACAAATTAAAAGTAGCAACCTAAATAGAAGTATCAAGTGAGGGTGAGTGTTCTTGAAAAAGCTTCTCTGAAGAGCAGCATTTTGACAAGATTTTCTGAGAGATAGGAGGGAAGGTCCATGGGGTACCTCTGCGGACAGTTCACTCCATAATATGAGAGCCTCCATCGAGAAGGCCCTGTTGAAAGCACAATAATTTCAGTTGCTTCCCCAGTTTGCTGTCATTCTCAGGAGGACACAGTGGCTGTATTTGCCCATTAGGACAAGCTTGTGTGGTGGGAGTGTGTTTTAAAACAAGCTGTCTGCAGATTCACTTCTGCTCTGCACCTTGGCTTGCTTACCAGCACAAACACGCTCCTTGGCATCTTTTTCATATTTGCCCAGCCTAAAAACAAGCATGGACAAATAGAGAGGGGGGAGTGGGGGTTCGGAGGGCTAAAGTATAAAGGTAAAGGTAAAGGTTTTTCCCCGCACATGCGTGCTAGTTGTGTCCGACTCTAGGGATTGTGCTGGCATGGCTAAATGCATTTCTGCTCACAGAACACTGTTTTACCTTCCCGATTTATATGGCGGTACCTATTTATCGACTTGCATTGACATGCTTTCGAACTGCTAGGTCGGGACAAGCTGGAGTTAACAGCAGGAGCTAACTCTGCTGCGTGGCACCCGGGATTCGAACCGCCGAGCTGCCAACTTTGCAGCTGACGGTTTCAGCGCTCGAGCAGAAATCACGGTTGCAAGTAGCATTAGGGCAGACTGCACTCAGCCAGCCTAATCTGATTTAGCAGATTTAAGCAGGGTTGGACCTGCTCCTGCTTGGATGGGAGGCCACCAGGCAATAATATATGCTTCTGTTGGGCTGGGGGACAAATCTTAGTGATAGAGGGCATGCTTTTCCTGTCTGAGGTCCCAAGTTCAAGCCCCACCATCTCCAGGTAAGGCCAGAAAAAGATTGGGCCTGATAATTGGAGTGCCACTGCTGGGGTGCGCAGGCATTATTAGACTAGAGGGGGGATAGAGACAAAAGAAAAAATTTTTTAAACCGTGTGTTGTTAGTCTTTGGAACTCCCTGCCACAGGTTGTGATGATGGCATCTAGCCTGGATGCCTTCAAAAGGGGATTGGACAGATTCCTGGAGGAAAAGTCCATTACAGGTTACAAACCATGATGGGAATGTGTCTTCTCCAGGCTGGGGTATTTCAAGGGCCAGATGCAGGGCAGTGGTATCGGGAGACAGAGATCTAGTCTCTTGCACTCCCAGACACATTTGGTGGGGCCACTGTGAGACACAGGAAGCTGGACTAGATGGGCCTTTGGCCTGATCCAGCAGGGCTCTTTTTATGTTCTTATGTATGTTCTTAAGTGTCTGACTCAGCAGAAGGCAACTTCTTTTATTTGGCTGGTTGTCTGCCATGTGGTGAATGGATTCCGCAGCAACCCATGGTTGGCCCAAATTACAGGCGCTCAGGACTTGTGGGTGCACCCTGTGATTGTTGTGTGAGTCATTGCATCAAGGCGAAAGCAAAACAGGGATGCACACTAGGTTCAGCGAGCAGTCTCTCTGGGTGGAGAAGATAGAGCTGATTTCCACCCTGTCTTGATGGCTTGTGGCTGTTGTCCCTCGTGGCACACAGTTTCTTGAATGACTGGGCTAAGTCCTTCTGCAAATAGCTAGAGTAAGCAAACGGGTTTGCTTGGTTTAGTCTCTCTCTCTCTCTCTCTCTCTCTCTCTTTTTTCCCATTGTGTGTGGAGGAATGCAGTTCAGCTTTAGGGATAAGGAGGACAAACCTCACACCTCTTAATCTAGAAGGTCGTTGTCTGTCTTTTCTAGGGCAGCAGAGAGAATTGAGGGGATGGAAACAGACAGAGAGATCCTTCGCTATAGACGACGCATGCACACACGCACATACATTTCTTTCTTTCTTTCTTTCCATTCCATTTTGTTTTGAGCTTGGTTGACTTTGTTCCTTCCTTTCCAAAGAAAGGAGCTTTATTGGAAATGAATAACCTTGCTAGTTTGAAACCTGGGATTTTTCATTCACCCGGCATTAATGACAAACCTGCTGGGTGGTGTAACTTGGGGGCCTACAGCTTTTAATATATTGCTCCCTCAAGGTGACCTTGAAAGTCACACTGTGCTAGTTTATTTATTTATTTATTTGTCCTCCATCAAAGTTACTGCAAAAGGTTTGAGTGCTCTGTTTGGAATGTTCAAGACTGGTTTGATGTGTACAATTTCTCAGGGATGTGGGTGGGTGGGTGGGGAGGACACAGCTTCCTTTATTGCAAAGGCGTGGAGAAAACCAGGCAGAGATGATTCTTTCCTTACTTTTCTGCCTTTCTGCCATCACCGCTTTATACTCTGCCCCGGTTTGTGGCTAATAGGTCACCCCTTGTTATGTCTAGCACTCCCCCCCCAACAGTTCTGAAATACCCTTGACTTGCCTCTACATGCCGGACTAATGACATGTGCCATGCTCAGATCCGCATGCACTTGTGTTGAATCGAAGTGTCTGTTTCCCGTTTAAGGAAACGGCCCCCAAAGAAACAGGTGCCAGGAAACAGATAGGGGCCATTTATTTTTCTCCAGTCCCTAGACTTCAGAAAGCCTGTTCCTAACAATGGGGCTCCAATCTCCCCTTGGGTTCCATTCACAACATTTCGGCTACGCCTGTCCAAGGGAGTCCTCTTGTCTGTCACTCCCTGGGAACGAACCTCTTTTGAATTTCCAACTCCTCCTGTCTGGTGTCCCTTTTCTGTTGTCAGTCCCATCCTGTTCCACGGTTGATGTGACATCCCAAATGCATCACGCTGAACTCAAGTCACAAAAGGTGGTCTGTAAATTAGATTTGTTTGCAAAGACGGTTGAATGACATCTTGGAATTCTATTTTAATCGTCTTTGCTTCTCCGTTGTTGGTTGTCCTTCACTGTAATCTCAAAACGACATCCTTCCATTTAATTTCACACCAGTGCTGTTTGCATACTGGAAAGTCTGTAACAGGAAAAGGTTTTTTAAGTGCTTCATGATATCCTGTTGGGTATAAGGAAAATGAAACAAAAGTATGAGGGCACTTTGAAGATTAACACATTCATTTCAGTGTGTCATTTGGGGAGGGGGCGAGAAGAGGGGCTGCTGTGTACTTCCTAAGATACATTTTGTATGTTTTTAAGTCAATAGAACTCCCGGTCACCCCTTGGTGCGTAGGAGGATTTTAAAAGATGCCTGTGCATTTTATGGGGAAAACATGTTCAAGATTATAGGTTTTGATTTTGTTTCTTTGGCACATATTTAATTGCATCATCCTGTGTCATGCATGGGGCGTGGTGGCTCAGCGGACTAAGGCTCCAAAACTGTTGACTGCAAAGTCAGCAGCTCGGCGGTTCAAATCCCTGGTGCCACACAGCCATGCGAGGTCCCGCTGTTCACCCCAGCTCCTGCCAACCTAGCAGTTCGAAAACATGTCAATGCAAGTAGATAAATAGAGACCACCATAAAAAGTGGGAAGGTAAAAACAGTGTTTCCTTGCAGCCATGCTGGCCACGTGGCCACAGACTTGCACAACACTGGCTCTTTGGCTTGAATACGGAAATGAGCACTGCCCCCCTAGAGTCAGACACAACTAGCACATGCCAGGGAAACCTTTATCTTTATATTTTATATCATGCAGTGATTGTAATTATTTTTCTTTATCCTTGAAAAAAAAATCTCTGAATTACACTCTCATGTAGTACCTCTTTTATGGGGGCGTTGCTAATTCTGTCATTCTTTTGGCACCCAAGTCTTCCATCCTCCAAAAGTTTTCTAAATTTACAAGTGTTTCTGTTTGTTTTTAGCTGGAGGTGTTTCAAATTTCCAATCCAATTTAAGGTGAGTAGGGTTATGGTTACGATATCTAAAGGGGATGTGGAGAATGTTTATCAAACCAGGTACATAGTTGAGAAAAACACACACACTCTCTTGTATAAACTTTTTAACAAGTTTCTAAGTGTGATAAACACTGTGTCTTAGTGGTGTTCTGTTGGCAATGAGTTAGATGCTCCTACAATTAAAAAAATCTGTGTGGGTTTTTTATCCACTTGAAGTGGTTCTTGCTATGGAACTGATTTTATCAGGCGGTGCTGCAGCACAAAACAATTTCCCAATGTGTTCAAGATGACCTTGCCTGTGTCTTGGATGAGAATCCCCTCATTCGTTTTAATGAAACAAACTAAATTGATTATTTTTGCAGGTCTTCTGTATATTCTTGGACTATAACCCCTAGAAATCCTGGCCAGCACAGCTAGTGGTGAAGACATCTGGGAATTGCAGTCCATTAATGGAGCCAGGGTTGGGAACCATGGTTCTAACGGGTTGCAAACCTTTTACAAATTTTTCTCCCTCCTCCACCCAAAAATATACACATAGTAATTTTATTCTGTTTGAACTGAAAAGCCCCTTTGTCCTTGACATCTGTAGTTTGAGATACTCTGATTCTGCATAGTGTTTCTTTTAAACAACTAGACTCAAAATAATTAATTCAGCTTTCAAGAGTCTATCTGATTATGTTTTAACATCATTGATTGATTCGATTCCAACAAAAATGCATCTGGCAAAGTAGGCAGCAATCCATGAATTTTATGCCAATTGAAATTAATTAGTCTTTTAAGGTGTCCTAATATGCTGCGTTGGGTTTTTCTCCTCCCTCCAACAAGCTAACATGACTCTAATATAATTGTTTTGTGCCACCGTATTGTGACACTCCTGAGTCTTCATAGGATCACCCAGAAGTGATTTTTCAGTCTGTCTTTTGGATGGTGGTATTCAGCTGGCAACACAGTGGCAAGGTTTGCAACCCCATCAACCATACGCCACTGCCACCACCACCACCTCTTTGAACACTGGAAACATCTCACAAAATATTTAACCAGGACTTTGCACAACTATCCGGAACTTGCAGTTCCTCCTCCTCCTCCTCCTCCTCCTCCTCCTCCTCCTCCTCCTCCTCCCTCCTCTTCTTCTTCTTCTTCTTCTTCTTCTTCTTCTTCTTCTTCTTCTTCTTCTTCTTCTTCTTCTTCTTCTTCTTCCTCCTCCTCCTCCTCCTCCTCCTGTTGTTGTTCTTGTTCTTGTTCTTCTTGTGTCATTACAGTTGTGATCAACTCTTTGTGACCCCATGTCCCATGGAGTTTTCTTGGCAGGAATACTGGAGTGGCTTGCCAACTCCTACTCCAGGTGCCTACAGCACCTGGTATTCCCTGGTGGTCTCCCATCCAAGTACTAACCAGGGTCGACTCTGCTTACTTCCGAGATCAGTTGACATCAGATGTGCTCAGGGCATCTAGGCAGTTAGAATTCTTCTTACTCTCTCCCATTCTAAAGGATATATGGCTTGGCTAGGATAAAAGATAAATGAATGTAGCGGGAAACTGGAGTGAATACAGGTTGCTAGAAGCGATCTTGGGGCACCCTACCTCCATTATTCAAAGGAAAGGTTTTTTTAAAAATAATGCATTTAAAAATTATTCCAAGCTGCACATAACACAGACATTTTATTTTAAGGAGTAATAATTTTGAATGAAAACCATTCTGTTTTAAAGGAGAGCTCTGGTTGTATTGTGTGGGCAGAGAGATATGTATTTCACTTATGTTTGGAGCAGCTATAAAAATAGTTCTAGTTCATTTCCCCCTTCCTCCCCCCTATCTTCCTCCTGATTTATTGAAATACGCTAGTGGCAAAATATTCCCATATGGTTTTAGCTGAGACCTTGCTTCCTTAGGTTGATAAAGTGTTCTGCTTATATACCGCCCCATACCACTTTAAGTAGTCTCTGGGCGGCTTACAATTTTAAACACAGTGCCCCCCCCCCAGCAAGCTGGGTAATCATTTTACCGACCTCGGAAGGAAGGATAATTTAGCTGTATTACTATTAACATGTTTCTATTATCTTTCTTCCACCTATAACTCTAATAACTCTAATTCCCACTGGTTCCCTCCTCTAGGAGACCTGTTGGGCACTGTTATCGCCTTTAGTTTGGATGAAAACCCATTTCACGCACCAGAGTGTTCATTGTCTAAGGAGATCATGGTGTAGTTTCCTGCCTTTCACATTGCTGGGTTTTGTTGTTGTTTGTTTGTTTTTCTTTGAATGGTTTTAAGTTGCTTTTAAAGATTTTCAGAAACATTTTGGATATTTGCTCATAAATATTTGAGTGGTTTGAGATTCTTTTAGGATGGTTTTATAGGTTGAGAAAAGGTGGGTTAGAAACATTTTGACCAAGAAATAAAGCACTCAAGGTTTTGTCAAGATTACCCCAGATCAGAGTGTTCCATGCTAACCACTTAGCCACACTTCCCTAATCATCTTGGGGTAAGTGAAGTCCAAAATGGCCAAATGAAGAGTGGGAAAAGCTTTCCTGCCTGGTATCCTTCCGAAACTGTAGTCCACTCGGACTAAACAGTTCTCCAGGGAGTTACTAGAAATCCACAAGGTTAAGCAGTTGAACTGTTTGCACCAACTCTGCAAGGCAGGGATACCAGCGTCCACCACAAATACACAGGCTCTTGTCAGATGATCACAGCAAGGCCTGGTTTATAAGTACCAACAACTCTTTCTGACCACAGGAATGAAACAACTATGAATATTTTATTTTTTATTAAAGGTGGTGAAAAAAGTCAGAAAGAGCCAAATATCCCTTCAGAGTTGTGTTACAGGAACAATGAAAAAGTTGTGGAGCAAATAAGCAATCAAGAAGGTGAAGAAGTAAGAAAACTAGCTAACCTGTGCTAGCAGGTATGTCCTGGGATAGCTTCAGCATAGCCTCAAAGCATAAACAAAGTGCTTGCTTTGTATTAGGCAGCAAATGAGCATGGTGGTCTATAAAATAACTACGCTAAACAAAGTGATTGTTGTTCCCCCTTTTTAAACCCAAAGATCCAGGTTCCAGATTCTTCCAGAAGGAACTGAGTTTCTCCAAATTTCCACAGAAAAAGAAAGTAAAGACTTTCCCCCTCCTCTTACTTAGCTGAAACCATTCTGCCAATTAGCACTGTACCATGTTGTGAGGTCAACTTAGCCTTGAAGTTCTTTCTCACAGAGATAAGCTGCAGGTGCTGCCGCCTTCCCTTTCAGGGCAGGCTGCTCTCAGTCAGCTCACCCTAGAGAGCTTGATCTTCCAGAAGAGCAACAGAAACCATAATCCCCCATCCCCCATTGTTTGACAAGTTCTCATTCCGTTCAGCCTCTCTATTTGGTAAAAGGGGAGGGGGGTTGTATATGCACCCCCATTTCCCAGCTGACGGGGAGAGGAGATTGAGGATCTGGCGATGCCACTCATCCAGGGAGAAGCCGGCGACGCTGAGTGCTCATCTTCCTTGAGTTCCAAACCCTGAAGCTAAGAATCTCAAGGGCCTTGTTGCCATGGCACTTAGAAACCAATGTTTGCTGTCTAGGAACATGAAAATTCATTGTACGCAGTCTTCGCGCCACCCTTGTGCCTAAATCCAAGGCATACTCCTACAGCTGGCTTTCTTAGTTTCTTCTCTCTCTCTTTTTTTTTGCAAGCTAATTCTTTTTAATATGAAACAGATGTAGCCATCTTTCTTCTCCTTTTGGTGTGCATTGGGAGGGCACAGGAGAAGCCTAGTTATTATGCAACCATTGAAGCTGTGTCAGTTTTATCCTTGCTCCGTTCTCTTCTTTTCTTCTTTTTAAAATACTGCTCTCCTAAAATAGGTCCCTTTAATTTCTTCAGCTGTCGGTGCCCTCGAAGGCCACTCAGCATCGCCTCATGGGATATCTTTGACTTGGGAAAAGGCTGTGGTTTTAGGGTCGGGAGGCAAGCAAACCTTCTTTAAATAGACCCCCTCCTCACTTTGTGGGGAAAACACGCCCACAGCTGCAGTCATTGAAAGGAGAAATAGGCCATGAGATGCTACTGAGTTAAAAGGGATGGCTTGAGGAATCAGCCAGTATAAAATAACGATGGTGTTTTGACAGCTTGTTAATAACACACCGCCTTCAGAAAGGAAGATAAATTGCAGCATTGTGAATTGCTGGAGAGCGCTGCGGTTTGAGGCATCCGGCTACAGAGGTTGGCAGTTCGATTCTCCCCAGTGGACCTTCTTGAGAAGGGCTGGACATGGTGACCCAGAAGGGTCCCTTCCAAGCTGCCTAGATGCCCTAAGCACATCCAATCTCGCCTGATTTTGGAAGCTAAGCAGGGTCGGCCCTGGTCAGTACTTGGATGGGAGACCACCAGGGAATACCAAGTGCTGTAGGCTGGCCTGGAGTAGGAACTGGCAAGCCACTCCAGGATTCCTGCCAAGAAAACTCCATGGACATGGAGTCATGAAGAGTCAGTCACGACTGTAACGACACAACGTGCACACACACACACACACACACACACACACAGGTCCCTTCCAACACTGCAGTTCAAAGGTTACTGGGAGTGTCCTAGTTTTCTTGTGAGATTTGTAAAATTAACAAAAGGATGGGGAATATCTTGCCTCTCCCTTTCTCTTCGCTCGTGTGTGTGTGTGTGTGTGTGTGTGTGTGTGTGTGTGTGTGTGTGTGTGTGTGTGTGTGTGTGTGTGTGTGTGTGTGTGTGTTTCTATTTCCATTCTGCCACACCTGTGTTCCCATTCTCTGATTGGCTCACGATATACAATAAAATCCTCAAAACAATATATGGCAATGCAAAAATACAATTTATTTATTTTAGAGTATTTTGACCCCGCCTTTATCCTTGGAAAAGCACCCAAGGCAGCTTACAGGATCCAACAGCGGTGTGGTGGCCCTTACCTCCCCAAGGATCTTGACCACACCATCTGGCTGTAGGAGCTGAACATCATCCATTAATACAGGACAAGGAAGGCGGGGTGTTTTTATTAACAGCCTCTGGATCAATACGGCATCCAAGGTAGCCTGGATTTGTTCCATTTTGCCTGCAAAATGTTGTGCAAATTCTTTGCAGCGAGATACAGAGTGTTCTCTGTTATCCACTGGTGGGTCAGCATGCAGCAGGCTTTGGGCTGTTCTGAAAAGCTGCCCTGGGTGATTTTTGTGCTAAATCAATGGTGGGAGAGAGAGAAAGAGAGAGAGAGAGAGAGAGAGAGAGAGAGAGAGAGAGAGAGAGAGAGAGAGAGAGAGAGAGTCTGTGTGTCTGTGTGTCTGTGTGTCTGTTGTGTGTCTGTGTGTCTGTGTCTATCTTTCCCTGAGTGACCTTGCTGCCAGATGGGTGGTATAAAAATCCAATAAGTGAATAAATAAATAAAATCTTTGTGTGTATTGGGAGGACATTTGTGTCTTGGAGATGATGCTGGGCCTCTTAGTTTATTATTATTATTATTATTATTATTATTATTATTATTATTATTATTATTATTATTATTATTATTATTATTATTATTATTATTATTATTATTTTCCAAAACGGCACCCTGCCAGTTAATTTCTAATGGTGTATTGTTTGGGTGGCCTGAGAGTGATTAGATTTTGTGACTGTTTTGCTTTGGTTTTATTTTTTTAATCTGGCCATTGGGGCGGGGGGGAATCAGTGTTTGCCAAGTTCTTGCCTGGAGGTGGCTCCAAAAAACCCCTCTCCCTCTACAGGAATAAAGTGGACATTAATCTTTCCTGTGCCTACTGGGAGAGACGAACCTTGTCACCTGTAATGATTAAAATCCCCTGAAGTGTTAGCAGCGTGTACGTTAGGTATGGTATAATTATATGATTATTGAAAGGGACATAAAAGGACCTTGTGGGGGGAAAAGGAAGCAACAAAAGAGCCTCACAGAAAAAAAAAGGGGAAAGTTCAACTGTATTAAACAAGAGACCAGGGTTTTGTCTGTATTTTCCAATTACTTTAGGCAGTGTCTAATGACAAAGAAGAATAAAGAGAGGTTAGACCAATAATTGGTTCTTTATCAACATCCATTTAATGAGAGAGGTGGGAAGAGGTAGAAGAGAAAGGGGAAATGTGGTTTGCACTGGAGTTTCAGCCTCACTGCCTTGTGTAATCTGTGCCCGAATGCTGATTGAAATGTGTCTGTAACAATACCAGATCACTCCTCCTTAGTGACAAAACTGGGATGATAGACATCTAATGCTTCCTCTGCAGGTTTCCCAGGGACATAAGTGGCAGATACATTGGATGGGTCAGAGGAATAATAGAGAACAGAGTAACTTTTGAAAAAGTAACTTTTTTCCTTGGAGTATGACTCACAGAGCCCTTTCCCACCATAGGGCTGTATCTAATTCCAGACTGCTATTAGAAGCCATCAAGTTACTTCCGACTTACGCCATCCCTATGAGTTATGATGATGGTGATCATGTGCTGCGAAGGCAGTTTTGACTTATTGTTGTTCAATTGTTAAGTCTGACCCCATGGACCAGAGCATGCCAGGTCTTTCTGTCTTCCACTGCCTCCCAGAGATTGGCCAAATCCATGTTGGTTGACACCATCCAAACATCTCATTCTCTGCCATCCCCCTTTCCTTTTGCCTTCAATCTTTCCCAACATCAGGGACTTTTCCAAGGAGTCCTCTCCCTCAACATCAGGGACTTTTCCAACATCTGTCCTTCCAGTGAACATTCGGGGTTAATTTCTTTCAGGATGGATAGGTTTGAATCTACTGGCAGTCCAGCCTCAGACTTCAGCATCTGTCCTTCTGGGGCCTTCTGGAACAGTGTTTTTCAACCACTGATCCGTGGCACACTTTCTTTCAGGATGGATGGAAAAGTTTGAATATCAGCTTTGTGTTCAGCAAACAGGCCCAGGGGACTCTGAATAAAGTATTTTATAATTTTTCATATTTCTGTTTACTTACTATTTCATAATAAAGTAATTATAAAATACTTTCTTTGTGTTTATTTGATTCCTATTCAAGAGAATTACTTTTATATAGTTTATAGAGACAGAGTTAATTTTTAAACATTTTCTAATGGTGGTGTGCCTCGTGATTTTTTCATTTTTGAAAAACACTGGTTTATGGTTTTGACTTAGAGAGACCCTTTTCATGGTTTTCCAGGTAGAGAATGCACATGTTGACCATTCCTTTCTTCTGGGGTGTGTGTGTGTGTGTGTGTGTGTGTGTGACCTGGGTCTCTGCAGTTTGCCAAGGCCACCCAGGCTGTGCCTTCTCCCAGGAGGCATAGTGAAGGAACTGAAGCAAGCATATCAGCTTGTGGCTCTGCCACCAGGTACCTAAACTATTGAGTTGGTGACTTCAACCACTGTGCAGACTCAAGACCACAACTTCTTTTATTGAGTCGATCCATCTCGTGTTCCTTTTTCCTCTTTGTCTACTACCTCCAATTTTTCCAGTACCGTTTTTCGGTGAGCCTTGCCTTCTACTCATGTCATGGTAGCTTCAGTTGAGTCGTTTCTGCTTCTAGAGACAGTTCAGGCTTGCTTTGACGTAACACCTGCTGCTTTTTCTTTTGGATGGCCCATGGTATCTGATAAGTTCTCTTTGAGCACCTAATTTCAATGTATTTCTCACTCCCACCTGTTGGAGAGCAAGTTAAAAAATGGCATGAAATAATATTTCCAAGTCCTCTAGAGTAGTCCATCTCTTTTCTCATTAACTGGTACTGACAGTGGTCTCTTTAGCATTAGTAAGACATAATAAAAGCCGTTTTTACATACTATTACGAACAGATGAAACAGCAATCTGAAAAACATGACTGCTTTCAGCAACAATCATCAAAAGACTTGAGGGGTGTGTGTGAAATAAACTCTGAGCAGAAAGGTGGGTCTCTCTCTGAATTCAGAGGTGTGTATGTGAGATGATGGATTAGTGATAGTAGATGGATTGGCAGTCTACTCAACCCAGAGAGGCTCCTCCAAACACCATCCATTAGCCTGAGAGTAAGCAAAGAGAAATTAACAAAAACTAGTTTTGCTTATTTAATTGGATAGTTTGAAGGATCACCTCTGAATGCAATACTCATTCTCTGTGAATCCCAGCTCTAATGTTGGGCAGTTAGAGGAATTTAAGGGGGGGATTCAAAGCTGCAGTAGCTGCAACAGCCTTCTTAGTTGTTGTCAAGTTGAATTGCTTCAGCGCCACCCTGTCCCCCATTGTTCAAGGCATCAACAGCTATCAGACAATGTTTAAATGGATTTAATGAATAGGCCCAAGTTAACACTCCCAATAATAATTAAAAGCAAAACTGTTAACAATGTGTTCTGCAGCTGGCGAGAACAGCAAAATCCTTCAACTCATTCTAAAAGTCAGTATGGTAATTGACAGCACTAAACACACCAGTGGGTACATAAAAGGTAAGGCATGGAAGATAAGAGGAACCTGTGCAAACCATTAAATAATCCCAATAATCCAATTGCAGGTGCCTAATTGCATTAGCCGAGGAGATGTGGCAAAGTGAATTTGCTGCAACTTTTTCCTGTCTGCTTCCCACATTTCTCTGCTAAGAGGAAGAGAACGGAGCTCAGTGATGGAACTCATGTTGTACATTCAGGGAAAAAACCCTTAGATTCATTTTTCCATGTCTTTCCTTCTCTAGTTAATAATAAATAGGTGTCATAAAGTCAGTTCTGACTTAAGTGACTTTCCTCAAAAGCAAAGTGTTCTGCCATATACCCACTTTAAGTAATCTCTGGGCGGTTTACAGTTTCATTACAGTATGCAGGCTACACATTGCCCCCCCCAGCAATCTGGGTACTCATTTTACTGACCTCGGAAGGATGGAAGGCTGAGTCAACCATGAGCCTGCTAGCTGGGATTGAACCCCAGGTCGTGAGCACAGTTTTACCTGCAGTACCAGCATTTAACCACTGCACCCATTCCTCTCTTCCAAGGGTGCCCTGGGATGGTGCAGCTTGCCCAAGGCCACCCAGGCTGGCTCTTCTCCCAGGAGGCCGAGTGGCAGGAATCGAACTCCCAACTCTTGGCTCCAGCCCCCAAAACTACTGCAGCCAGTTAATAATAATAATAATAATAATAATAATAATAATAATAATAATAATAATAATAATAATAATAATAATAATAATAATAATAATAATAATGTGTGCCATCAAATAGATTCTGACCTATGGCACGCCTTTCCAGAGTTTCTTAAGGAGTACTGTACTCAGAAGTGTTTGGGCATTCAACTTCTTCTGGGGGCATCCTGGAATTATGCAGCTCACCCAAGGCATAAACTACACACTGGCCTCCAGTGGGTAGCATGTTAATATGGCTTTGTCTTTCAGAAGAAGGCAGGCATTCAGGGATGCTGATTAAAAAGAAGGGTGACCTTAAGGCACCACGGGAATCTGTTGCATTTCCAGCCAAAGCAGAATAATTCATGTGTCTTTCTGGAAGCTATTGGTCTTATGTTTTATGAGCCTTTTGCATCGGGGATGGTTTTCGTGATGGGTTTGATTTATATTCTGCCTTCAGTGAGCTTTGGCGGCTCTCTCTTCATCCTGAAGAGCAAACCAAAGAGGGTAGGTCAGACTGACACTAAATATTATATTTCTCTCCAAGTCATTTCATGGCTTGGTGGAGACCAGAACCTGCTTCTTCCAAGTTTCGGTTCAGTCTTCTAATCCGTACATCAGACGGGCTGTTGGTATAAACATAGCAAGCTGGGAGGATTTGCTAGCACTGGGACTTTCTCTTTTGCCCTGGAAGGCTGAGATGATTAGAAATAATTCTTGGCTTTGCTGTGCTAGAGCAAAACAAAACATGTGTGCAGATGGGGTGGAGTTGGGGCGGGAAGAGAAACACAGGCCAGTTGTTGGTTGCGCCTGGCGGTCCCCTGCCTGTACTTGCATCGCTGCAATAAGCAAGCTCCGAAGATAATGACCCACCCAGATCTTAAAAGGCCACCTGTAAATAAGCTTTGAGAATTCTACTCTCAGCTCTAGTACTGTGTGTAGGACATTTGACTGGTCAGAGGGGGGAGAAAAAGAGAAGAGATTTGGCTGAGTATTAACCTTATTAGAACAAGGAATCAGATAACAATCCAGTACTTAGCTTTGTTTTTGTAAGGAGCCTAACAGCCATTGGGAAACAATAGTGTTAACTATTTATGGAAATACAGGGGATTAGGTTCTCCCCCCACCCCCTTAACAATTCTAGATACAGCATGAGCAAACATGATTTCTGCCTTCTGGCTTCCACTTCTCCCTTAACACTGCACTGGGGTTAGGGGCACCGGACCGCCATTTAGTTCAAAATCCCTTTATCACTTTTATATCCCAATGTTGTAACTGCAGATCATAAGCAGTTGATTCTGCACAAATGCATGTAAACCAGCTTCCTGCCAGGTTCTAGCACTAGAGACACCATAACCAAAACCATGCTATTGGCTTCCTTGCAATGCTAGGGAGAAGTGTACATCTCAATGCACATACACAAACACAGATGGAGAGTGTGTGTCTGTGTGTAACTGGAATCAAAACAGCAAGTCAGTAGTATGTCTTGGGTTCTTTTCCAGCCGCCTTGGGTCCTTTTCCAAGGAGAAAGGTGGGGTAAAAATATTCAAAATAAATAAGTAAAAACAGCACAAAGCAAAAACATGCTGCTCATATACCACCACCATCCATGGAAAAAAGCACTTTTTACAATGTAATTATGCAGGCTAAATATTACTGCCACCCTCACCACCAGCAAGAAGAGAGATCTACTTGGATTTGTATCCCATTAGTGAAGTTGGATTCAGTGGCCAATTCTTTGATTGATTCCAGTTCTTTGATTCTATGGCTTCCAAAAGATCATATTGTTAGCAGGACGTTAAAAAACTAAAACCCATGGCTGTTGTGTCAGTCTACTGGGTGTTCTTTCTTCCTCTTTTCCTCTTCTCATCAGCCTTTTCTACCACGATTACTGCTTTCTAGTCTGCCTTCTCTTCTGATGATACTGCCCAAAGTAGGATAGTGACTCTATCATATATGAATCTATACGATCACACAGACTTGGCGTTTATAACCACTTATAACCTTGTGGGATTGCATGACATTACGTTTTCAAGGTTAGCTTCCATCACTCATAACTTTTGCATGGAATTTTTACTCTCTTTTTTAATGGCTCGCGTTCTCTTGTAGCTTTAATGTAATGTCTTTTAATGCTGTCAGATGTCCCTCGATTCCCTGTTCTCAAATACTCAAACATGTCTTAATTGTACTGGGCTGTATATATTATCCCTCATTAAAGGGATGAATGAGGCCCCCATTACTGTAAGCTGCCTTGTGTCCTTTTCCAAGGAGAAAGGTGGGGTAAAAATACTCTTACATAATAAATAAATAAATAAATAGCATTGCAGGCCAGCAATGATTGTGAGCCGCCCAGAGACCTTTGGGTAGTGGGCGGCATACAAGCTAAATAAATAAATAAATTAATAAATAAATAAATAAATAAATAAATAAATAAATAAATTCAAAATGAAGGTGCATGCCTTACTTTTGTCTGCATGCAAGTACTTGCACAGCCTGTTCTACAGAACTGTTGATCAACGTACCTTTCCTTATCCACCCAACCTGTTGGTGTTGAGACACAGAAAGAAAGCTGCTGGGGCTTCTTTCTTTCTTTCTTTCTTTCTTTCTTTCTTTCTTTCTTTCTTTCTTTCTTTCTTTCTTTCTTTCTTTCTTTCTTTCTTTCTTTCTTTCTTTCTTTTCTTTCTTTAGTAAAGGCCAGAAGAGGAGGAGGAAAAAAGGGGCAGCCGGAGGAAGCCCTGCCTTGTACCAGGCAGACAGTGTCTGCTAGAGTTTAAAAACGGTGTGGTCTGCCATCACTGTGCTCTATAATTCCCAGATTCCCACTAACAGAGATGTAGAGACTGTCAGGAGCGATCTGTACTTATAACGTGTCGAAGGGAAGTGTTCTCTAGCAACTGCCTATTTGGGTCAGCCACACGGCAGTGGTGCTGCTCACATCGGGGGTGTCTTTTTCTCTCTATGTGTCTCTGCTGGCGGTTTCTGTCTTGATATGGTAACCAGGCTATAATTAATCCTCTGCAATCCTGATTTGTGAGTCCCGTTCCACAATTTCCTTGAAGGTGGGGGAGTAAAGATGGCAGTGAGGAAGGAAATCAGTTTAATCAAGGCTTCAGGGATCTTCTCTTGTATGTCTTTTGCCCCACAAACAGAGAGAGAGAGAGAGAGAGAGAGAGAATTTGAAAATAAACACTGTCATATCTAAGTTTAGTCTTCCTTTCTCCAAGGTTAAAGATAAGAACATAAGATCATAAGAAGAGCCATGCTGGATCAGGCCCAGCTAGTCCAGCTTCCTGTATCTCACAGTGGCCCCACCAGATGCGCCTGGGATATCTGTCTCCTGATACCACTCCCCTGCATCTGACCCATGAACTACCATGGTTTTAAGCCTGGAGATGACATATCTCCATCATGGTTTGTAGCCTGTGATGGAATTTTCCCCCAGGTATCTGCCCAATCCCCTTTTGAAGGCATCCAGGCCAGATGCCATCACCACACCCTGTGGCAGGGAGTTCCACAGACTAACAACGTGCTGGGTGAAAAAAATATTTTGTCTGTTCTCACTTTCCCAATCCACAGTTTGAGTGGATGTCCCCTAGTTTTGGTATTTTGTGAGAGGGAGAAGAGTGTTCCTCCATCCACTTGATTCATGCCCTGCATTATTTCATACGTCTCAATCATATCCCCCCTCAGGCGCCTTTTTTCCAGACTAAAGAGCCCCAAATGTTTTAGCCTTTCCTCATAAGGGATTGCTGATTGATTCAGTGCCTATTTAAAAGAGGGTTCCAGTACCTGTGGGTTGGTGGATGACAGCCCACAAGGACTAAGGAGTCCTAGGTTTTAAATCCCAGCATGTCCTCACTCAGTTCACCAAATCTTTTGTGATACACTCTATATCTCAGGCTAAGAAACCTTACGGGGTGGCTGTAGAGATAAAGCTGAGAGTGGGAAAGAACTGTGCATGCTTGAAGTATCTCTGGGATTTTTTTTTTTAAAAATGTGAGAATTCAATGTTCTTTAAAACTCTGAAAGGTGGCATGGCAGGGAAACGGATATAGGTTTCACAGATAAACCCAACAGGCATCCCAGTTGGGTGTCCTCCCAATGTGAAAATGAGAGAATCGGGAGAGATATAATAGGCGGCACCGTTTATTTGCTTTTAGTCACTGCAGGGAGAAGAGGTGGTGGTGGGGAATGATATTTCAGCAGGTAAGACTTCACATGGCAAATGGCTCCAGACACATTCCCCTCATTTGTGTGGGGTCATTCCGGGAGAGAAAGACAGCTAAACACACGGCTTCTGTAAAAATGAGAGTCCTGCAGCTGCTTTGATCTAAAACTGCCCTCTGGGTTCCTAAGGGTTGAGAAATCACAGGTCTAGCCACACTCCAGTCTTTGGGGGAGGGGTTGTAGCCGAGTGGTGGAGCACTCATTTTGTATCAGGGAAGGATCTGTTTTGCTCCTGACTTCTCGTGGCCGAAAAGCCCATTCCTCAAAGCCGTGTTTAGTCAGTCGGTGCAGATAGCAGCTGTTTAGAAGGAACAGAATTTGGGAGGGTTGACGACATTTGTGGAACATGGTTTTGGATACCATATATACAGTAATTCCTTTGAAACCATGATGTGATCCCTAGGGAGGGATGGCTTTATCCCTCCCCGGTTGAGAACCACCGCTCTACAGACGCAGGAGACACTGGGTTTGTCCGTGTTTTCTCTTGGGCGTTGAATGCAAGAAAGGGGACTCGCAGTGGAACGGCACTTGGATCTACAGCCCAAGCAAACGTCTCTCTCTGCCAAAACCAGGCACTGCAGCTGCCTGCCTTCACGGGGTGACTCAGAAGAGGAAACAGCTGTTGGAAAGTGGCCAAATGACAAGGGACAATTAGAGGACTTGAGCTGTTGCGTGGAGACAAGGTCTCCGCCTTGGAACGGGTTTGATAATTTCTGCCTCTTCCCCTGCCAATTTTGGAGCACAAAATCTCTCTCTCTCTCTCTCTCTCTCTCTCTCTCTCTCTCTCTCTCTCCTATGATTCTGTGCTATCAACAAGGGGTGGAATAGGCTTGGAACATCAACAGTTCCAAACAGTCAAGTGTACAAAGAAAAACAACACCCACACACATGTACCACTGTGGCCGGAACCCTCTTTTTAATATGCACTGAATCAATCAGCATGCGATCGTGTTTAGACTCTGCAATGGCTAGGAAATCTCCTGCCCTCTAAGCCTGGTCTCTCTATGTCTCTGTCTCTGTCTCTGTCTCTCTCTGTCTCTGTCTCTCTCTCGGGTGAAATCGACAAAGCAACAAGGTGGACTTTGTATATCTGTCTCCCAGTATTTATGACTGCAGAATATATACCACCACAGCCTGTGTGCTGCATGTGCAGAGTACTCTTTTTCTGTTGAGTAGCACATCAAGGGCTGGCTGGCGAGTGAGCCCAGTGATGTTGTGCCAGTAGTTGGAAGGTGAATTCTGTGCATCCCAGAAGAGCCAACCTGCGTGGCCTTGGGCAACCTGCACAGACCTAGGGTATGCTAAAATGAAGGAATTGATAGGCTATAAGATCATAATCACCACCATTGCCACCACCATCATCATGATGAGGCAGACAGACAAACGGACGGACGGACGGACGGACGGACAGATGGATGGATGGATGGATGGATGGATGGATAGAGACTGCATCATAAATTTGGGGCGTTCTTGCTGCGCAAGCTTCAGCTGTAATGATTCAGTGATATAGACTACAGTGTATGTACATTCAGCTGAATGAATAGCACAGTGGTTTAGGTAGATAGCTGAGGAGTCAGTGATGGGGAATGGAGCCAGCCTGTGTGGCCTTGGCCAAGCTGCACAGTCCCAGGGCACCCCTGGGAAAAGGGAATGGTAAATCATATCTGAGGACTCTCTAACTCGGATATGTCCAAAGTCAGGCCCAGGGGCCAAATGCGGCCCGTTTTCAAATTCTGAGTGGCTCACGGCCACTTCTTCCCACTGGCTCATGCATCCCCACCAGTTGGCCCCTCTCCATGCTGGATGGAGGTGTTAGCTTGCAGTTTTATGGTCTGCCTGCCCTCCCTGCCTCTGTCCATCCCCCCAGCCACCTGCCCAGCCTACCCATTGCTGCAGCATCCTCTCTGCCTCCTTGCATGTTATAGAGACGTGTCCAGAGTCTGACCTGGGGGCCAAATGTGGCTGAATGGTTGCCCCCTCCCACATTTTCACTTCACTAAACCTGACCCTCCTTGCAAAAAGTTTGGACACCCCTGCTCTAACTAGAAAACCCCAGAAACGCTCGGCAGAAGTCAGAAATGACTTGGCAGATGCTGACGAAGACAGTGTTGGTGACGACAGCCCATGGATTAGGCTTTAAAAAAATGTTTTCAGTGGTCAGGGTCCCTCCAGTCCCACTGGCTGGAGGTTTCCAAGGGGCTGCAATCTGAAAACAACAGCTCTGCTGACTGGGGGAGATCCTAGGTGTGATTCGTCAACAGAAGCCCCTTTCCCAAGCTCTCCTCTTGAGAAATGCCAGGCAGCTCTCCGTGGACGAAAGAGGGTGGATCACTCACTCTGATGCAATCGAGAATAGCAAGAACAGAAAAGGCTTATGGCCAACCGTGAGTGCTGAGGAGGTCTGCGGCAACCGCAGCTCCCCAAGGGGCCACGAGGGGTTATTCCCCTTTCTACACACACAGAGCCAGCTGCTGAAAGGAAATACAGCTATGCTTTTCTTCTTCTTTTTCCTCACTTCCATGCGAGCACCTTTAAAGCCCTCTTTTAAGAGCCAGAGCCTGGGATGAAAACAAAGCCCCACTCTGTACCTGTATTCTCTGATTGCTGCTGAAGGAAAATTGAAACCGGTGGAGAGATCCTTGTGGCTTAAAAGGTTGAAAGTTAAACAACTGAGCCAGGTTGGGAATGCCTCTTCCTTAATTAGAAGTTCTTGCTTACTTAGAAGTCCTGGAATGTCTGAATCCCCCCCCCCGTCCAAAAGTTAATGGCCCAAATCTGCTGGAGAGCTCAGTAGCTTAGCTGTCTGTCTCCAGAGCCAGAGGCTCGGAGTTCGATTCCCCATGGGGACCTCCTTGACCAGGGACTGACTCAATCATCCATAGCAGTGGTTCTCAACCTGTGGGGTCCCCAGATGCTCTTGGACTACAACTCCCAGAAGTCTTCATCACTAGCTGAGCCGGCCAGGATTTCTGGGAATTGCAGTCCAAGAACATCTGGGGACCCACCGATTGAGAACCACTGATCCACAGAATCCCTTCCAGCTCTGTATTTCTAGAAAAGCTGGAAAACATGACTGACTAACTGCTTTCAGCAAAAGGCCTCAACACCCTACTGCTTGCTTCCAACAGACAGCAAAGGGAGGGGTGGGACTCTTTAGTGGAGAGATGTATCTCTCTTTGAATCAGAGGCAGGGAATAAACTATTGGTTTGTGCTGTTAGGGACTGACAGTCAGCCCAGCCTAGAAAGGACTCTGCTAGCCACAACCTGCTAGAGTCAGCATGCAAGGTTGTAAAATCTCCTGGCAGAAAGCACCTCTTTCTCACAATCTGGAAGTGGATTTCTGGACACCTGGTTTCCCAAACCTTTTGGTATTTCTGGGGGTTTACAGGGCCCCAGAGGGTCTTGGGGCCAAAAGAGGACTCAATATTGGTCCTTCAACTCTCATAAACCTTTATGACTGGCCATGTAGGCAGGAGGTAGGTGAAAGACTAGAAGCTCTGGATGCTGGCCACAGTTTGTCTCACCTTGTTCTATTCAAGGCCTGAATATCCCTTTGGAATCTTAGTTTGCAAATACCACAACAAGGGTGCATCAGTTTCGGAACAGAGTTGGTGATCTCTGTTCTGGATTCTCGGGACCCAGTCACATTTCACCTGTTGTTTCCTTTTGTTTCATGAAGGGATGAACTAGGGCTGACAGCTTTCCTTGACTGGCATGATTTTGACACGAACAGATACCTGTTACAGAAGAATGGAAAACCTTAGTAAACAGGCCCTCAAACTTTGGGGAGATTAATTGTTGTAACTCAGGGATGTCCAAACTTTGGCCCTCCAGATGTTTTGGACCTCAACTCCCAGAATTCCAAGCCTCTATTGCTAATGCCAGAGGACTATGGGAGCTGTGGTCCAAAACATCTGGAGGGCCAAATTTTGGACACCACTGTTGTAACTGTACGAACATTTGACCAATTATTGCAATGGCATCGTGGAGCATTTGAACATAAACTGTTGAATGGGATGGAAGAGAAATGTGTGATAAATTAAAAACAAAAAAAGTAACGACAAAATAAAAGATGGGTGGGAATGATGTGATTTTGAAGATCCAGATGGTAATGGGCTTTATAAAGAACTAATTAATGAACTAAAGAGCTAACTTAATGGGAGTTAAATTGCAACATAACAATTAATTGCTAGGTTTTAACTAGTATTGGTGAAATTAAAATCTCTACTGTTAATTAGGGGATCAGAATTGCTGGACAGTTCAGTGGTTTAAGGTTCCCGGCTGGGGAGCTAGAGGTTGGGAATTCAATTACACACTGTGCCTCCTTTATAGGAGGCTGGACTCAATTATCTATAGCAGTGGTTCTCAACCTGTGTGTCCCCAGATGTTCCTGGACTGCAACTCCCAGAAGCCTCTACCTCTCGCTGTGCTGGAAGGGGTTTCTGGGAGTTGCAGTCCAGGAACATCTGGGGACACACAGGTTGAGAATGACTGGTCTATAGGGTCTGTTCCAGTTCCACAGTTCTAAGGTTATGGTTATTGTTGTTGCTAGTCAATTTAGGGATTTGACCATTGAGCTGTTCGAATTTTGACTTCAGACTGCAGCAGATCTACCTCAACCATCTTAGTTTAATGAACGTGGATAGGTGTAAGGCAGGGGATAAAGGTTCTGATGTGTAGAAAATTAATTTTGTCAGTTGATTTTAATAGAGCGATTTTGCTGCTTATTACCAGTAGTTATGCCTATGGGTGTAGTAGAAAAATGTAATTTTTAGTGGAGGATTTCCGTAAATTAAGAAGTCAGCATAGACATAACATCTATGCTGACATCTTAACTGGAGGCAGTTTGCTACCAAAAGTTAACCCCGCTCGGGTGAAATCAGCATAAAAGGACAACCAAACTTCATCCAGTATCTCGTAAACCTTGCTTTCCAGGCGTACTCACAGTAATGAAGGCTAAAATGTGTAATGCCACTTAAAATCAGTGTTACAAAGATTTAATAGAGTCACAGAATTACTTCAAAATAAACACTGGTTGAAAATAGATTAATCTAAAACAGAGTCATGCTTGGTTACACCCTGAATAAAAAACACCTGCTGGAGAGTGTCTAAAATTTAAATCTAAAAAATTTCCAGCAATAAAAAATATTTAGCTATTTCTAAATAGCTTGGGGAGGCTCACAATTAAATGCAAGTTGTCATCTGTCTCAATTTTCTTATTTTAAACGTGTTAAAAGGGAGACAGCAAAAGAGATTTTTAAAATTCTTAAAATTAATTAATTGATTAATTTTAATTTAATTAATTAATTATTTTTGATGTTTTTTTCCCTGTGCCCATGCCCACCACCCCTTGAAGGAGAAAGACTGGTAATTGGAGTGGATAACAAAGAGATTAATGATAAACAATAGCAGAGATTACTGTATGATTATGGTGGCCCAGTTAAAGCACTTTAAGCAAGATACATTAAAATGTACTTTCCTTATAAGTGGTCATTTGATCCTTATTTTTAATTTAGCTGGCTGGATAGTTCAGCGGGATAGGCATCGAGCCAAAAAGGTTGAGAGTTGCATCCCGATGATGATGTGGTGTGTCCAGTCAATTCTGACTTATGGCGACCCTTTTTTATTGGTTTCTAGAGGCCTTTGGCAAGCTATACACTCCCAGCGCAATACTTCCCATACTGCCGCTGTTATTTACTTCACTACTACCAAGCCCATCTTCCACCACCAGTCTTTAAGGCGAAAACTGTCTATAACTCCGAAATTCCCTTCGGTCGTCTCTACGTTCAAAATTCTCCTCTTCTCTCATTCTCAAGGGATTCCCCCAGTCTTCCCCTCCCCTCCCCCTACTTCCCCCTCCCCTGTTCATCCTCACCCTGATTTGGTGTCTGCTTTGTGTCTCCTGAGGAATTTTTACAACATAGCCCTAAAACAACACACAAGGCACTGCATGTAAATATACCATACATCCAACATCCCATGGATTGTTGTTGTTCAGTTGTTCAGTCGTGTCTGACTCTTCGTGACCCCATGGACCAGAGCTCGCCAGGCCTTCTTATCTTCCACTGCCTCCCGGAGTTTGGTCAAATCCATATTGGTTGCATTGATGACACCGTCCAACCATCTCATTCTCCGCCGTCCTCTTTTCCTTTTGCCTTCAATCTTTCCCAACATCAGGGACTTTTCCAAGGACTCCTCTCTCCTCACGAGGTGGCCAAAGTACTGGAGCCTCAGCTTCAAAATCTGTCCTTCCAGTGAACATTCGGGGTTGATTTTTTCAGGATGGATGGGTTTGATCTCCTTGCAGTCCAGGGGACTCTCAAGACTCTCCTCCAGCACCACAGCTCAAAAGCATCGATTCTGCAGCGATCTGCCTTCTTTATAGTCCAGCTTTCACTTTCATACATCACTGTTGGAAAAACCATAGCTTTGACTATCCTGACCTTAGTTGGAAAAAGTGATTTCTCTGCTCTTTAGGATGCTATCTAGTGGATATATACCATGGATACTTGGTATGAAACTCATATTCCTTTGTATATCACATTGAACATCTCTTTCTGCTGCTATATGTCCGAAGAAGTGGACCTGATCCACGAAAGCTTACCTGAAAATATAATAGTTAGGCTTTAAGGTGCCACATGTATTTGTCTTTTATTTTGTTTTGTTTCTACTTCTGAAATATTCTCCACCTGGAAGGCTCTGGAAGGAGTCACCGTAAGTTAGAATTGACTTAGCATGTGATTATGCAGTTGGCAGCTGTTGGCTGTGTCTTGTGATAGCACATTGTGCAGTTTGACTATGGGGTGTAGCAAAGGAAGGCTGTTTACTACATCCGAGTGATAACTGGCTTGTAAATGGTGAAGCTAAAAATAAAAGCAGGGTGGACTTGATTTAAATCAGATTGATTTAAGTCATAATTTAGACCAGTCTTCAGACAGATACAATTTAATCCTTCATTTCCCCCCTCCACTTTCCCTTGCTACATGAGTAATACATCCCCCCAAGATATATATATATATTTTACTGCTTCCTTGGCTTACCTCTCCAATAATTCTCTATCCACTGACATTTCTAGTGTCAGAAAGATTGCCGTTTTAGCGAGACAAATAAGGACTTAACTTTATTCCCACTGTTTTCTCTAGAAAATTACTGAAAGCAGCTCTGGAGAATTGGACAGAGCTTCCAATAATTTCCATTATTATCTCATGCAAAAAGAAAAAAAAAAAAAAAAAAGAATGGGCGGTGGATGAAAGAGAGGGTAGAAAATCATTTGAAATGTGATTTTCAGTGGTTTTACAGATATCATGGACTTCTTAAGACAGATAAATGGGTTCTCTATCAAATCAAGCCTGAACTCTCCTTAGAAGAACAAAAATTGACCGGACTGATGCTGTTGTCCTTTAGGCACATGATGAGAAAACAAGACCAGCTGGAACAGAGAATAACTGTAGAGAAAGTGGAAGGCACCACAACCCCCAGAATTCCAAGCCTGTATTTGCAATGGCAAAGGACTGTGGGAGTTGTGGTCCAAAACATCTGGAGGGCTGAAGCTTGGACATGCCTGAATTAAATCAAGCCTAAACCATCTCTGGAGGCAAAAACGATAACATTGAGGCTGTGCCACTTGGGGCATATCATGGGAAGGCTGGATTCTCCGGAATCTGGCCTTCTCTGGAAATCAGCCATCGGGCAGGGAAAGGCAGAATGCAGGAGGAAAAGAGGAGGACCAAGATAGACGGACTCTCTAAATGAAATCACAAGCTTGAGTTGAGAAGGGCTGAGCAAGGACTGTTGAGAACATGACATTTTGGAGAGTGCAGCTTCATAGGGTCGCCATGAGTCCGAGGCGACTTGATAGCATATCGCAGCGACGATGTAGCACCCCACTCCTCTCCGTCTAGTCTGTGCCAAGGGTTTTGCGACTGTAGCCTCTAAGGTTCCCCTGCCTAAGCAGGCTGAGTTTCAGAAAGGCTGTCTCGGATTGCCTGAAAGCCTTCAAGTGGCTGTTACGAATTGCCGGTTGCTTTGCCAAGGCTGTCCTTTCTTTTTCCGTCCGTGTTAATGAAATAACTCAACATTTTAAAAAGCATGAGAGAACACTCCTCCTTAGCTACAATGGCTTTTAAGTGGCTCTTCTCTCCAGGTGTTCACTTACCACAAATACACCAAGATATAAGTGCCAAGAGCCCGGCAGATCAACGCTAGCCTTCTCCCCCCCCCCCTTTAGCGCTTTTTATCTCCACTGTGATCTGCTGCTGTCTTGCAAGTGGGGTGTTAAAAAAGAAACACACACAAACCCACCCTCATGAATTCATTAACAGGGCAGAGAAGACTGCAGTCGAACAAAGCAATGTTTGGGCTTTGACAGATTCTTTGACAGATTCTTGACGCTCCCTCCCTCTCTCTTTTTTTAAAAAAATCTCGAATAAGTTATGTGTATGAAAGCACACCAGAATATGATGCTCTTTCATTTTGCAATGGGGGAGCCAGCCAAAACAGCTAGCCTGCTGCATGACAGGGATTTAGGAAGAGGGTGGATCAGAAACGGATTTGCAGCGGAGATCTCTCTTCGTCCTGTTGCAGCTGCTTGTGTCTTGATCTCTTGGAGTGGCTTGGGGGAGAGCCCATGTGGACTAGGAAGTTAAGTGTTGGGCTAGGATCCAGGAGATCTAGCTGGAGTTTCTCCACTTGGATGTGAAACCCACTGGGTGACCTTTGGCCAGGCATGCTCTTGGAGAATTGAGTTACAGTTGTTTTTATCTGTGCTGTCAAGTTGCTCCCAATTGAAGAATTATAGGATCCTAGAGTTGGAAGAGACCTCAAGGGCCATCTAGTCCAACCCCCTGCCATGCAGGAAGCCCACCACAGTATTTCCGACAGATGGCCATCCAGCCTCTGCTTAAAACCCTCCACAGAAGGAGACTCCACCACCCTCCTTTGTGGCAGCATCTTCCACTGCCGGACAGCTCTAACCACCATGAAGTTCTTCCTAAGGTTCAAATGGAATCTCTTTTCCTGCAGTTTGAAACCGTTGCCCCGAGTCCTAGTTTCTGAAGCCATGGAAAACAAACCTGTTCCCTCTTCAATATGACATCCTTTCAAATATTTAAACATAGCTATCATATTCCCCCTCGGGAGTGAGTCCATCTCATATTTGGTCTTTCTGTCCCCCCCCCCCCGCTGCCTCCCACCTTCCCCAGTCTTACGGTCTTTTCCAGACTTTTTCCTCCTTTATCGTGATTTGCCCAAATAAGACAGCTTCAGCTTTAACATTCTTTGCCTCCAGATATCTAACACCCCCTTGTTTATCTCTGTTGCCCTCCTGGGTGTCCACAAAGCTCTCCTCCAGCATCACTTTTCAAACCACCTCAATCTGCCGCACACCCCCGGTCAGCTTTCTTAACTGTCCAGCTTTTGCACCTATGCATGTGATTGGAAATTCAGGAACGTGGATGGATAATCTTGGTCTTGATTTCTGGTGGCACGTCATTACACTTGAGTATCTTTTTTTTTTCATTTCCTTCAGTGCTCTCCTTCCTATTCTTCTGATTTACCGTGTTTCCCCGAAAATAAGACACTGTCTTATATTAATTTTTTTCTCAAGAAGACACACTAGGGCTTATTTTCAGGGGATGTCTTACTTTTATTAAGTATAATATGCTTGAATGTCAGCCCTGCACACAACCATAGCCACACCCATCACTAGGTTTTATTATCAGGGTAGGGCTTATATTTAACAAATGCATAGAAATCGTGCTAGAGCTTATTTTTTTTGGGGGGGGGAGGTCTTATTTTCAGGGAAACAGGGTATTGACTGCAGAGTCAAGTAAGGAACTGGGAAGCCATGTAAACCCACATGACCTTCCCAAAATACAGACAGGATATTATCTGGATGAATTAATGAATCTGTACAGCAGCGAAAGGTCCCTTCTACCTCTTTAAGGAAGCTGTGTCTTCTCCTTCAGCTTTATGGCACCACCCGGTAGGGTAGGTGGACAACCAGGAAGCTTCTCCCTTCGAATGCCGTGCCCTGCATAAAGTCACCATAACTGGAAACTGGGAATGTGAAAGACTTCAACTGTTGTTTCTTCAAATCCAAGCTGTGGGTTTTGCCTCTTCTTGACTTTGGCTGGAATCTTTCAGCACAGTTAAATAAACAACACAGCACAAGTCAGTATGCAGCACATGTTGAGGGACGTTTCTTAATTGGCAGCTATCTGTATTTAAAAATAATGTCACTTGTGTAACTGCACAACAGGATCTCAGCCTTTGTTTCTTCCATTGAAAATGTGTGCACCTTAAAAAACAAATTTTGCTAACAATTTTCCCCAATTTCACTTAACTTTTGCCTTCCTTCTCATTCACTCAAGGATGCTTCTATGCCTTTTGTTTGTCTGTGGTGCAAGTTTTAACCTCTCCCCCATTTCAAAATCTTTTGCATAGTGCAAAAGATTTTAAATACTGTTTAAATACTGTTTTTCAGCTCACTGATATGTTCCAGGTGTTGCAGAAAGTCTCATTTTTAACCCTTCCCCTCCCCAACGCCTGTGGAAACCCAGCAAAAATATTACTGGAATCGATCGCTACTCTCTGTTGATTGATCCACACAAATGTGTGGGATACTGAGATCTCTATCTCCTCTTGTTGCCTGGTTAATTGGTCCCTTCCTTTTGCTTCTGTGCCCCCCTTCCTTTCAGTGCTGCATAAAATAATCCTCCGTATCGCACGGCTCATCATGTGCACCACCACGCAAGGGGAGACTCAACAGAGTGGCCTTTCTTGTCACATGGGAATGGAACAGAAATGACAGTCAGAGAGAAACAGTGTTGACAGCCAGAGGCAGCCGAGGGAGAAAGTGGTGGAATTCTTTCTTTCTTTTTTCTTTTTTGCTAAGCACTGGAAGGTTTCTCCCCCCAACCCCCCCACGCCACTCTTCCCCCCCACCCGCAATGCTGGGATAATGCCAGCGCCTCTTGGTTGTAAATCTACAGCGGCAGTAGCTTCCAAGAGTAGATGTCTTCTTTGTGTCAAGCGCACACAGATGTTGGGAGAGGAGGGGACAGGGCGAATAGAAGAACCATGTTTTCCTCACCAGAAGACAAAAGAGCTGATTCCGACTTTCCAGCCAGGCTTTTAGCTGCTATGTGCTGGATGAGACCAGAAGGGCCAGGGGCACTCCTGCTTGCAAGGAGACAAGAGGAGGGAGAAAGATAGCTGGATGCTGAGCTAGAAAGTTGAGAGTTTGACAAGGGCAGGATTGGATGATTCAGGGGGTCGCTTCCAGTTAAAATTGTGTGGCACGATTGCAAGAACCAAACAGTTTATTTCTACTGGGGCTGTTGGCAGTTGGATTGCCCCTTGCCAGTTGTAGCGAGTTGAGATTCAGGTTGCTGGTGAACAGAAATGGAGTTGTTGTTGTTGTTGTTGTTGTTGTTGTTGTTGTTGTTGTTGTTCAGTTGTTCAGTCATGTCCGACTCTTCTTGACCCCATGGACCAGAGCTCGCCAGGCCTTCCTATCTTCCACTGCCTCCCGGAGTTTGGTCAAATCCATATTGGTTGCATCAATGACACCATCCAACCATCTCATTCTCTGCCGTCCTCTTTTCCTTTTGCCTTCCATCTTTCCCAACATCAGGGACTTTTCCAAGGAGTCCTCTCTCCACATGAGGTAGCTAAAGTACCGGACAGAGCGTCAGCTTCAAAATCTGTCCTTGCAGTGAATATTCAGGGTTCGTTTCTTTCAGGATGGATAGGTTTGATCTCCTTGCAGTCCAGGGGACTCTCAAAACTCTCCTCCAGCACCACAGCTCAAAACCATCGATTCTGCGGCAATCAGCCTTCTTTATAGTCCAGCTCTCACTTCCATGCATCACTGTTGGAAAAACCATAGCTTTGACTATCCGGACCTTAGTTGGCAAAGTGATGTCTGTGCTCTTTAGGATGCTACCTAGGTTTGCCATTGCTTTCCTCCCAAGAAGCAAATACATCTGCTAAATTTTACAGAGCTCGTAGAAAGCTCGTGCTATTTAGAAAAACAACAACCCTGCTTGTTTAAAAAGGTGCTACACAACTCTTTTTTTGATTTGGTTTTATCCACACACACTATGCTTTTCCGCCTTTGTTTGTTTGTTTGTTTGTGTGTTTGTTGCCTGCGAAGGGCATGCATAAATAATAAAAGGCTGAGTAGGGAGCCTTGCCCTCTTTACCACTCAAGTGGGTAACAGTATATCAGTCAAGCCTTCGGTGCCAGCTGACTTCAGCAGGGCATGCTCTGTACTGAGGGTGGCTTAGAACAAGCTGGAAGAATGGGACCATTGTTCTTCCCCCGGCACAGGCCTTGCATGCTGTGTCGAGTGGGGGGGGGATAGAAAAAGACTCACTGGAAGGGGGATGTCTGCCTGTGCAACTGCCACTCTCCTGGCAACCCAGCCTTGCAAAAATGGGAAGCCAGCTTTCGGCTGACTTAAAAAAAAACACCTAATGATTGATGGCAGAGGACTTGCATACCTCCCTCCTTTTTTTGCTGTGTAAGAGTGAGCAGAAGTTGCTTCTCTCTCTCTCTCTCTCTCTCTCTCTCTCTCTCTCTCTCTCTCTCTCTCTCCTCTCTCAGACACACACATACACGCACACACGCACACAGTCTGTCACATACACTCTCTCTAAATGGAAGCAGCTGGTTCTGTTTAGTTAACTAATCACCTGAGACTTCCAGGAAGGCCCATGGGACCATAGAATGACCATAGAACATACTTTTGCTGTAGAAACTCTGGCCGGGAGGGCACTCTCAGCAACAGAAGGGAAACCAAGTGACGTGAATGTCTAATCTTAGAATGGTGGTGCTGGAAGGGACCTTACGGATCAGGGAGTCCCACCCCTGTTAGGGAGGCACCATGGAGAATGGATTCCTGTACCTTGTGGCTCATATTAAGAACAGCCAACTTTAACATAAGAACCTAAGAAGAGCCCTGCTGGCTCAAGCCAAAGGCCCATCTAGTCCAGCTTCCTGGATCTCACAGTGGCTTCACCAGATGCCTCTGGGAGCGCACAAGACTAGATCTCTTGTCTCCTGATACCACTCCCCCTGCATCTGGCCCTTGAAGTACCCTAGTTTTAAGCCTGCAGATGACACATCTCCATCCTAGTTTGTAACCTGGGATGGACTTTTCCTCCAGGAATCTGTCCAATCCCCTTTTGAAGGCATCCAGGCCAGATGCCACCCCTACATCCTGTGGCAGGGAGTTCCACAGATTAACAACACACTGTTGTAAAAATATTTTCTTTGATACCCAGTTTGATCTTCTTTAACCTTTCATTCGACGGCTGCTTCCGATTCCAGCCCCTAGACAACCCCCCCAGCTTTACATGGCGGCTGGAAACCGTGTAGTTGCTATCTGCAGCATAAGAAACACCCACCGATGAATCAATCTGCACATCCGTCTTGGCTTTTGCAGCGTCGTTCTCACCCTTCCTCACCTCCCCCCACCCCTTCAGTGGCAGCAGACGTGCATTAGCTGAAGACAGGAGAGTTGCAGCAAACCAACTTCTATAAACTGGCATCTTTGCTCTGCTTCACTCAGTGCTGTCAGCTTGTGACTGCCAGTGGCTTTGTGGGGGTTTCAACCCAGGGTATCCACTTCCCTTCCATCACCCTACTTATCTGAAGAAGAGTGCCTTTCGTGAGCGTCAGTCGATGGCCCAGGTGGGCCCCTAGCAGGATACGAACACCAGCAGTTCATGTGTTAGTGATCTCTAAAATAGATTGCTGTAACGCCATCCACATAGGGCTGCCCTTGAAGTTAGTTTGGAAATATTTTGCCAGGCCCAAAACGCACCGGCCAGACAAATTAAAAGTATTAGCTGGTATGAACATATATGTCTGGTAGAGATGGGCATGAACTGGGGGAAAAATGGCGATTCATTTTGCTTCGGTTTGTTTTAGGGTTCGTTTCGTTTTAAACGGTTTTTTTTTAAATGTTTCATTGATTTGTTATTCGTTTTGTTTGTAGTGTGTGTGTGGTGCTTGTACAATTTTGGCTGGGGGAAAGAGGGGCTTAATCTTCCCCTCAGGCACTGTGCTTCAATGCATTCCTATGGGAAACTAAAAAACGAAACTAAAAAAGCTAAAATTTCTGTTCTGTTTTGTTTTTCTTTGATGGGCCAGGTTGTTATTCGTTTCGTTAGGTAACGAAATGAATAATAAAATGAATTAAAAATTCATTTCATGCCCATCTCTAATGTCTAGTCTTGGCATACCTTCACTTACTCCCTGTTAGTTTCCATGCTCAGTTCAAAGTGTTGGCCATAAACTATAAACTAGAGTCCTTAACAGTTCAGGACCTTGATGTCTTGTGGAACATCTCTTTTACTTGCCGCCCATGATATCAAGAATTGACAGATGTTTTGGACTCCAGATGTTTTGGACCACAGCTCCCACAGTCCTTTGTCATTGGCAATCCAGGCTCAGAATTCTGGGAGTTGTGGTCCAAATCATCTGGAGCACTGAAGTTTTGCCACCACAGGAGACCAGAAAAATGGATGCCACAGGCCAAACTTTCTTGGCCAGGATGTTCCTGGACTGCTACTCTCAGAAACCCCTTCTAGCACAGCGAGTGGTGGAGGCTTCTGGGATTTGTAGTCCAGGAACATCTGGGGACCCATAGGTTGAGAACCACTGTCCCTCTCTGTTTATAGAACGCTACCACATTTCCCTATCTATAAGACACCCCCATGAATAAGATGACAGTTTGAAGAGGCAATGTATGGGCAGTTTCACAACCGCACAGTTTTCTCTTTGGCTTACTTCCATGTATAAAATGACCCTCAATTTTTAGCGTAACGATTTTTTAAAAAGTCTTGTATGTGGAAAAAAATGCAGCAATTAAGATCAAATTACATAAAGCTGCCTTCTGCTAATAGCAAGTAACATTCTGAGAGCCTCGAATGAATTTTAATATGTGTATTCTTATTTAGTTTTTAAGTGAGGAGCAGGATTAATTAAATAGTGAAGGGCCTTTGGAAGGCTTACTCCAAGGCAGTGGAGGCAGCAAAGAAATCATTTTTCTTTCCCACCATTGATTTAGCACAAAATTGCCCAGGGCAGCTTTTCAGAATAGCCAAAAGTCTCTTGGATGCTGACCCACTGGCGGATAACGCAAACCACTCTGTATCTCGCTGCGAAGAATTTGCACAACACTTTGCAGGCAAAATTGAACAGATCCGGGCTACCTTGGATGCAGTATTGATCTGGAGCCTGTTAATAAAACATCCTTCCTTCCTTGTCCTTTATTAATGGATGATGTTAACCTCCTACAGCCGGATGATGTGGTCAAGACCTTTGGGGAGGTGAGGGCCACCACACCTCTGTTGGATCCTGTAAGCCGCCTTGGGTGCTTTTCCAAGGTAAAATTACTCTGAAATAAATAAAATAAAAAAATGAACTGTAATGAAATTAACATAATTTCATTTGGAACTAATTAATTCCTTTATACAAGGTACCACTGTATATTGTGAGCCACCCAGAGAATGGGAACACTGATGTGGCAGAATGAAAATAGAAAGACACACACACACACACACACACACACACACACACACACACACACACACACACACACACACACACACACACACACACACACACACACACACACACACAGGCACACAGATTTCTGGTTTCAGATTCAAATTGAGATACCATGTCTTAGTGTTACTGCAGCAAAAAGCAGCAAACAAGTGCCTTGCTAAGTATTGTTACGTGCTCATGTCCTGATATTATGTGAGATCAAATGTGCTCAGGGCTGTATAGTGGGGGGGGGGGGAGGAAAACAGAGTGCATGATGTTTGGGGGTGGGGGAGCAAATGTCAGCGTACACTCCACTTTATATACCAGAGAGGAAGAAAAATCCATTAGAGCGATCGTATCCTTGAGCTGGATAAAACCTCCTTTTCTTCCCTCCTTTCCTTCCTTCCTTCCTGCTGCTGCTTTATTATTTTTTTGTTTCCCCGCTCTTAAAGTGCAGGTTTGGCTAATATTTATGTCATTTGGGAGGGCGAGACAGAGCATTCCATGAATCTGCAGAAAGCTTAACTGCAGTGCCTGGAGGGGCAGTCAGGAAACGCAAGCGCTAAATCAAAATCCTTGCTGCTGCTGCTGCAGTAAGCCAATAATGAAAATTTCAAGAAAAGAAAAGAACACAGGGCTGTGTAGTCCACCTAGCAATGCCGCCCGCTGGGGCATCTCCCAGGTGGCCACAGCTTTGTGGTGCTTGACAGTTTGTTATATTGCTCGTAATGAGCCACTCGCGTTAAGTCCTGCCGGTCTTATTTATGTGACCATTATTGTCTTGCTTGCTTAGTGCCATCTGGGTACCTGACACATGGAATCCACGCTTCCGGGCTTCGAGGTTCTACTAGGGGCTGAAGTCACCGGAAGCCACTTGGCTGGCTCAGATCTGAAAGCAGGTACCAAAACGGAAATGGAATTCACAGGTGGTGGAAAGATGTGTGTAGTCTTTCTCATCACCATGTTTGTTTCTCTTGCACTGGTGGGAACTTTTCCAAGAATAATGTCACCGGTTGGTGCAAAATATTGCTTCACAAGGGTGAGTGGGGTGTTCAGCTGTTGCAGAATGTACGCCTCTACTCAGATAATTTGTTCAAAGACCACTATATACATGTGTGCTAGTCGTGTCCGACTCCAGGGGCGGTGTTCATCTCCATATTCAAGCCAAAGAACCAATGTTGTTTTACCTTCCCGTTTTTTACGGTAGTATCTCTCTACTTGCACTGACATGCTTTCGAACTGCTAGGTTGGCAGGAGCTGGGGTGATCAGCGGGAGCTCGCTCCGCTGCGTGGCACCTGGGATTCGAACCTCCGCACTGCCTTGACTTTGCAGCCGACAGTTTTCGGAAGCCCTAGTCCACTGAGGCACCACTTATATTTAGGGAATCGGATTTTGCTTTTGGAAACGGCCAAACACTTTCCTCAAAATATCCTCTGCATTTACAAACAGGATGTTATCAGATTTACTCTGGTGAGGTTATATCTGTGAAGCTGCTGATAAAGGAGACACAGCCTCACGCCAACAAATCACTCCCACTTGCAGTCCTGTGTTTTATGTGTCAAAGAGTCGAAAATGCTACTTGTCCAGACAGGAATCGTTCCGCTCCCCCAGGTGAGCAAAGAAGCCTGGGCAAAGCTTACAAAGTGGCCTCAGGGGTTTTTTCTTTCCTTTATCTGCATGGCTTGTTGCAATCACGTCAAATGATGAAATATTAATCAGAGAGGTATTATCTCTTTTGATGCATTTCTTCTGTCTTTCTCGGGCTCCGGAAAACTGAGGAGAAATCTTGACACTTGTAAGGATTGCGAATGGGATCGGCGTCTTTGTGTGACTCCCCGAACAAGAAGTCCGTCTCTTTGTGGCCCTGAACAGAATCCTCTTAGGGCCTTTGGCTTAGACATTGATCGGTTGTGCCAGAGGGTAGAATTATATATTTTATTTATAATTTGTGCATGTGCTGGGATGGCACGCAACTGCCCTCTTTCCTTCCAAGGGTCCTTCTCTGGCTCACGCAGAATGCTACAGAGTCTGGAGCATTTATTTCTTTGCTTATTTAATAGATTTATATTAAAGAAATCTATTAATTACAAATTATAAACTATATCCCGACCATGGGTATAGGCCATTCCGCAACTGCATGGTTCTCTCCTCATCTTACTTCCATGTATAAGACGACCTTCAATTTTTAGTCTAATGGTTTTAGACAAAAATAGTGGGGAAATGCAGTAATAGGCAAGGCAGTTCTGTCTTACTGGATTCTGGCTCTGGCATCCAGTAAGGTGGGACAACCTGTGGTCCTATGAACCAGCCATTCTTAACCTTTCTAAAGCATGTGTGTATTGTGTTGTTTCAGTCGTGACCGACTTTTCATGACCCCATGTCCATGGAGTTTTCTTGGCAGGAGTACTGGAGTGGTTTGCCAGTTCCTACTTCAGGTGCCTATAGCGCCTGGCATTCTTTGGTGATCTCCATCCAAGTACTCACCAGGGCCGACCCTGCTTGGCAAAAAAAACCTTTAAAGATGGTGTATGGAGAACTGTTTCCATTGTGTGGCCCTCTTCAAATGTGACAAGAGCCCCCCCCCAAGGGGGGTGGGACTATATGACCCTCTTTGAAAATGGCTGTTTTAGGCTAAAGATCCCCAGAACCTCCTGGTGTGATGTATGAGCTGGGGATGATGGGACAGTGAATTCCGGCTCCATCTGGAGTCCATGTTGCTCAACCCCAGTCCAGACGTCTTCAAAAGTAGCTTGTGAACACACAAAGTTCAGGCTCTTGTGCCTAACTGTTTTGACAGCTTGAGAGTCTGTTGTTGAGCATGGAACCTATTCATGTCCTGATTGAAGCTTCCCCATGAGAGTTTTTGGAGCGGAGTGATGCCTGAGGGCTGGGGAAACCTGGTTTCAGGTCTCCAAATTGGTCATGGAAAGTCACGGGGAGAGGTGTCCATGGTAAAGCCACTCAAGGTGTCTCAGGTACCTTGGAAAATCTAGCAGGGTTTCTAACTCATACATTGGAGGTGATGTGGCAGCACATAACACACACGTGGGACCCTGGTTGGCTGCTGTGTGTATTTCCCGGAGAGCATCTACTTTTTGGAAGGCAAGCAAGGTTTTGGCCTGGCTGAAACTTGGATGGGTTCTGTTTTATAGTGAAGGTTGCACAGTTCTGTATCATTGTATATAAAGGGTGTATCCATTGGCTTCTTGAGTGTGAAATCATAGAGGGCAATCCCAGCTCTCTAATCTCCCATGGTGAAAACTGGATTGTAGCATACTGACACTCAGAAATGACTCATCCGCATCTTGGTTTGCCTTCCAGTCCCTGTCCATATGCAGACCTTTAGAACTAAATTGGACCAGTATTTCTCTTTCTCTTCCTTCCCTCTATACTTCACTACTTCTTCCAGGCTAAGTCCTGAAGAACAAAGCATTAGGAAAATATATACATATATATTTGCTAGATTTTTAAAAAGTGCCTTTATTTCCCCTCCCCCCTCCCCCCCACACACCTCTCTCCTTTTCCGCTTTTCAGATATAATAACCTTTCCAGCAGGTGGTATGCTGTTCAAATAAAAGCTTCTCCCTTAAACCGTTTGCTAAGGCTCCATTGGGGTCAGCGGGATATTTATACAGCAAAAGACACGAAGAAAAATGTGGGTTTTTCGAGTAGCTGCTGGGAGGAAAACCATAAAACGTATTAAAATTTTGCCATTTTTGTTGGAACCCTGTAGGTTTGTGTTTATTGGTTTTGCACTCTTGGCTAGCTAAGTACGCTTTGCATCTATCTATCATCTATCTATCTATCTATCTATCTATCTATCTATCTATCTATCTATCTATCTATCTATCTATCTATCTATCGTAGAGGAACTAGGCAGTGCAGGTGTACCTTCAAGTGTACACTTATAGAATCATAGAATCATTATAGGGTTGGAAAAGCCCTTGCCCAAGACAGGAGGTGTCAAACCATCCCAGACAGATGGCTGTCCAATCTTCCCTTGAAAACTTCCAGCGATGGGGCACCCACAACATATGGGAGGCAAGCTGGTTCCACTGTTGAATGGCTCTCACCATCAGGAAATTTCTCCTTATTTCCAGGTTGAATGAATGAAACTTGCATGCAACTTTATCTCTCTCTCTCTCTCTCTATCCGTTTTCTCTCTTCCTTTAAAAAAACACGAAAATATTAAAAGCCCAGAAACATGTTTTGTTTTTGTTTTGGATGATGGCCAAAGCATTGCTGGGCAGCTTAAAGAAGGATTTCTGGTATCAGGCGGATTTCCTGCGTTGAAATCCATGATATCAGAGCTGAGAGATGGTAATGGACTCAAGAAGTGGTTTTGGCCTACTCAGAGAGCTGGCTTTGAAAGAAGCCTATGGTGTGTGTGTGTGTGTGTGTGTGTGTGTGTGTGTGTGTGTGTGTGTGTGTGTGTGTGTGTGTGTGTGTACACGCACACGGGGGGAATGGGAGGGGAAGCAACCCTTATAGCTGTGCGCTTGGGGAGAAGAGGGCAGAGGAAGAGCCCCACATACAAAGCCAGGGAAACTTGGCCCTGTTCGTATATTTGGCATGAGGTGCTGAGGAGAAGGATCTTGTACTTCATTCTCTCAATAGCAAGACACAACCCAGGTCGTGTTACAGCTGAGTCAGTCGCTGGGTGAAAAGAGCTCTTTTTTTGCTTTCTTCAGACTCTTCTCTCTCTTTCCTACTGCACGCATACTTTTTATTTTTGTTTTCCTCGGCTAGACTCTTGGCCGACTCATTCTTTTGCACGGGCGCCCCGGCTAGGGAGGCTTTCCTCTTGCCGGCAGACCGCTTGACCTGCGAGGATTTTGAAGGCCTTTCTAAGAAAAAGGAGGGGGTTTGGCCAACGCAGCCCCCCTCTCAGGCAGGCGCTGCTTCTAGGCTCAGATGCCTAGCCGCCGGGGAACGGTGGTGCTTTGTTTGTTTTCACAACGATGCCATGGGTCAGCAGGATTTGTGCATAGCCTTGACACTAAGCCGTGACAGAATTATACCAACAGGAGAGGAGCGATACGGCCTGCCGGTTCTGTGTACATTTGCCATGCCTTTATCCAGCTGAGAATCTTTGCCTATATTTTCTCCTCCAATATTTATGTTATGCAAACATACAACTAAGCTTGCTTGCTTGCTGCCTTCCTTCCTTCCCTCCTTCCGTTCCTTTCCTCTCTTCCTTCCTTCCTTCCTTCCTTCCCTCCCTCCCTCCCCCTCTCTCTGCATACCTACCTTCCTTCCTTCCTTCCTTCCTTCCTTCCTTCCTTCCTTCCTTCCTCCCTTCCTTGGGTGTCTACGGCTTCATTTCATTGATTACATTCCCACATTACTGTACCTTCTTACCACCTTGCTTTTCGTGGCAACCCTGTAAAATAGGTGTAGCTGAGAGAGACGGAGAGTCCTGAAGTCGCCCCATGATGTTCCAGGGCCAACTTGGATTTGAACCTAGTTTTTTCATAATCCCAGTGCTGTGAGCACACACACACACACACACACACACACACACACACACACAGAGAGAGAGAGAGAGAGAGAGAGAGAGAGAGAGAGAGAGAGAGAGAGAGAGAGAGAGAGGTTGACATGCACACCAGTTCTCACTGTTCTACACCAGCCGTCCCTGAATGCTTTCGGACCACGGCTCCCTTGACGGAGAGTGGCCATTGGCAGGGGCTTCCCCAATATGGGAGAGGAAGCACAGCCTGAATAGTTGTTCTGCATATTCCATGCCCTTCCCCCGACCCCCGCTGAGTTGAATTTGGCGGCATCCTGGAGCACGCCAGAACACAGTTTGGGAACAACACAGTGTTGTTTACAGTTGGATTTTTGCAAGAAGCAGTGCCGTGACAGCTAATATGGGTAATGTGAATGGGAGGTCTTTGGTAACTTGGCTTAGCTGTTCCATCCATCACTACTAGTACTTTATTTTTTTTATTTTTTTGGGGGGGGGGTAGCATTCCTGGCAGCTTAAGCCACAAATACATGGCCACACAACCCCCATGAAAACTGATCAGCCTGCGATGCTGATGCATGCTATTAAGGTGTTTCTGAATGTGTAATTCTTTCTGTTCTCAAATTCTCCCCACCGCCATAAGGACTAGAACCCTCGTTGTTGCTGTTTCAGAGTGTGCCAAAAACAGATGGCTTGTTGTAGACTCAGGGTTTTGTTGCCGAGGAGAAAGATCGGGCTGCGTTTTCTGTCCAGAACATGCAGCCTGCATCTGCCACCAGCTCCTCCCCTCCCCAGTCCTGTAAGGCTCCAAACATGCCTGGTTGTTGAATAATTCACTCAAGGAAATCAGCCCTGGTTTCTCTGCAGGCGATCTCGCCGCTGAACGGCCCCCTTCCCTGCCTAGGCTTCCTTCCATGACATCACAGGCCACGCATGCAGGCTGACTCCAGGATGTCTGTTCCACGATGCCGTAGCACAAACCATCAAACTGGGAGGCCCTTAGATCATGTTCTACATGCACGGGTTTGTGGTTTTTATAGGTGTGCTGCAGGAGCCTGTTTAATATCTGCACTTAGCTCTCTCTCTCTTTCCCTCTCTCTTTCTCTCTCTCTCTCTCTCTCTCTCTCTCTCTCTCTCTCTCCCTCCCTCCCTCCCTCCCTCCCTCCCCTAATCTTCATGATTGCTGCCATGGTCATGGCCGTGATGCTCAATCAATTATTGAGTAGAGCTAATTGCTGGAAGCCAAGCCTTTGGGAAATACAGTGGACCCTTGTATAACAAACAGCTTGTATAACATAAAATTTGTACAACATAAAAAATTCCAGAGATAGGGGAAATTTGCTTAACATCATTGCCTATGGGGAAAATCCGTACAACATAACAATGGGATCACTCCGTTTTCAATGCATTCCTATGGGAATTTGTATAAAGGAAAATTTGCTTAACATAATTTCATTTGGAACGAATTAATTCCTTTATACAAGGTACCACTCTACAGTTGTTGTTGTTTTTGTTTTTTTGTTTTTTTGCATTCCGGACTCTGGCCTCTGCGCACGAGGACCGGCGCGCTCTTTAATAGATGCTTCCCAGATTCTTATCTGAAAATTCAAAAGTAGGCAAGGTGGTACCATTGTTGGTCACTACTAAAAAAAAAAAAATGTAATCTCAGCTTTCGAGAGCAACTTGCTATCTTTCTCAAAGCATTGTACCAAAAATGCAATCTTGATAGGGGATGTAGTGCTATCAGGCACTGAGAATCTTTTTGACGAGATGGAATACACCAGATGATGGTATCAGGAGGCAGGGCTGGTGTTAAGACTGCTTCAAAGTCCCGGATACGGTTTAACACTCAGCAGATCAAATGAAGCAGCATAGTTACTTGACCAACCCCGCTTCCCACCCTCAATTTGGCTCTATCGAGACTACAAGTCCCTACTTATCTGAGAAATGGATTTAATGAACCATCCAGTAGCCAGGTTTTTGTGAACTTAAGAAGAACTGGTCAGGATTAGACCAAACCCACTCAGACTCGGCCATTCTCATTCCAGAGAGATCTTATTTCTAGAAAGCCACTGAGTAGAACTTGATTGAAAGACAAGCATCTTATTCCTGTTTCCCAGCCACTGCTATTGAGAGCCCCACAGCCTCTGACCCAGAAGGCATCATAGGGGTCACCTAATCACAGAATCGGGAGGGACACCAAGTGGTCATGTACACCATCCCAGTACTATCAAAGCAAAAAGGGTTTTTTTTTTTTGTGGCCATCCCAATACAAGGAACCCACAACTAAAACTTCTTTTTAAAAGCCACCAAATGAATCTATCACCTTACAGGACAGGGTGATCAGTCGTCACCATCAGGAGGGAAGAGAGCAAATTTGATCATGATTTGATGTAATTAAGAGGGAGCAGGCCTCCATCCACATCATTTGGTTTGTAGTGCCTGATATTAACAAATATGCATACTTTTAGATGCACCTCCTATTTCAAAGCATGGACTTCTGTGGATTTTCCTTATTCAGAAGCTGCTTCGCAATTCAGGGAGGAGTATGGATTTTGAAGGGGGCTTGCATTTCAGTTCAGAAAAAAAATGTGGAATTAGACAAGCTTTTCTCGGCCGTAAATCTCATCTTCTCTCCTCCGGTGGTGTGTCCCTAAATCTTAAGATCCGAAAACATCAGCCTCCAGTCCCCCGAAGGAGTTTTTGCAAGAATAAACTGTGGAACAAGGCAGACAACCTGTTTGGCACCCGGTGCCATGTGGGAAATCAATCATGAGCTGGAGGATGGGAGTTAATTGCACCTGTAATGCATGCTGCTGTAATTAGCATTTTGTTTTCCTTAACCTAGAAAATGCCGAAGTCAAAAAAATGCAGAAGTCTTGTGGTTCTGCAGAGGCTGTTCTGAAGCAGTTACCCTTCCTGGGAAAACACTGCTTAAAATGGGTCACTCTTATTTGCCCCTTCAAGCCATCCTAGTCTCAAGGGAAGAAGGTCAGTGCATTTAGGTTCCTTTTAGACCAGTGGTGGCCCAACTTTGGCACTCCTGATGTGTTTTGGACCACAACTCCCATCATTCCAAGTCTGTATTGCCAATGACAAAGGACTGTAGGAGTTGTGGTCCAAAACATCTGGAGTACCGAAGTTTGGCCACCACTATTTTGACTACTGGTTACCAACCTTGAACACCCAGATGTTCTTGGACTAACACTCCCAGATGCCTTCACCACTAGCTGTCCTGGATAGGATTTCTAGGAGTTGGAGTCCAAGAACATCTGGGGACCCAAGGCTGAGAACCATTGCTTTAGAGTCTAGACCAGATGTTCCAGGACTGCAACTCCCAGAAGTCTTCATCACTTGCTGAGCTGGCCACGATTTCTGGGAGTTGCAGTCTAGGAACATCTGGGGACCCACAGTTCGAGAACCACTGCTCTAGACCAAGGGTAGGTAGAGGTTGGACCTTTGAGTGTGGTTGGACTACAGCTTCCATAATCCTTCCTTGCTAGGTATGCAAGGTGAGGCTGATAGGAATTGTGGTGCAACATCAGAAGGGGCTGACTGGCCAAACTTGATTAAAACAGTTTGCTCCCTCATTGTTTTTGTCTTTGGATTTTCTGTCCCCTTTCTTTAGATTACAGTGGCCAACATTCTCAAAAGAAATAGTTTTTTTTTTAGAAGGGGGTTTGTGTAAGGCAGTGGTGTCCAAACTTCAGCCCTCCAGATGTTTTGGACCACAACTCCCACAGTCCTTTGTCATTGGCACTAAAGGCTTGGAATTCTGGGAGTTGTGGTCCAAAACATCTGGAGGGCCAAAGTTTGGACACCCCTGGTGTAAGGTAAGTACTGTAGTCTCCATAGACATTATCTGTTGGATCCAGAACTAGCCACTGGATGCTAACAGAGGGAAAACCTGAGCTCCTGTGAGAATCACGTTGGATCTAAGTCAACATTTTTTATCATAACTTAACTAAATCCAAGCAAGGTTCAACAAACAGAAGAAAGAACAAAAATCACCACAGGGCAACTTTGGATCTCTTTTATGTCAATATTTACTCATTTTTTGAGCAAACACTTTTAGCAGGGCCATGCATTAGCACAAGTGTTAACCATTCCAATTACTTAAACAGCGGAAAGAGAAAAAATGTTTACTCATCTTGGAAAGAGGGGGTGTGAAATAAATAAATAAATAGTAGAAAGGAAGTGCATGTTGTTGGTGTCTTTCCAGAAGGTAGGTTGGGGAACTGCAAGTCATGCATACCTGTGAATGTCCTGTTAATTGCAGCTTAATTATTTTTCATGCACCTTATGCTCTCAAAGTCTTGTAAGGAGATTATTGGAATTGATGTCCTGTTGGTTGTGCGTGACCTCCCTTGTTAAAGGTTTCCATAGCGATAGGCTGGCTTTTGACAGTTTTTGGTGTGTGTGGTTGGATGGTCACTGAGAAACAATACAAGAGAAAATGTGATAGAATCTCCATTACAAATGTCCAACTATTCTTAATTTTTAAAGAATCTTTCTTCCTTCCTTCCTTCCTTCCTTCCTTCCTTCCTTCCTTCCTTCCTTCCTTCCTTCCTTCCTTCCTTTCACTACAGGAATTGCATTTTCCATCCATCCCTAATGGTATCTGTAGCTTCATCTGGAGATATAAAATCTCCAGTTTTATCAGTACTGCTCTGAGGAAGTGGCTTTCACCCTCAAATATTAGAAATGTTTTTTTGTTATTTTTATAGTAACCTAAAGGTATCACCTGTTCCATTTTTGTATAACATTTCTGGAAACTTTCCCCATTAAAAAAATTATTTATTTATTTGCCATTTCCCCCTCTGGCTTCAAAATTTCTGGAAATTGTACATTTCTAGATTCGATCCACCACTATTCTTCTGCTTCTGGCTGGTAGGACATAAAATAGTGGTGGGTAATCATACAGTCCAGAGACATGGGAGGAGTCTGGTTTTTAAGATAATTCTGTTTTGGGATTTTGTAGGCAAAATCATCTTTAAATGCATTGGAAAAGATCCTTCCTTTTCAGTCCTCTGCCTTCCCCTTTTTAAGGCAGTTTTGGAGCTGTCACACCATATCCTTGTGCCAGCAGCGGCTTCCAAACAGTCTTCAAGGGGGAGGGCATTTGTCAGTGACATTCGTTAAATGGAATTTCAGATCTAGGGCAGTTTCCCAAACCTTCTTTTCTTCTCACAACTCCCCAACCCCCATTGGCAACTTGTTTTGCATTTATGATCCTTCTGCTGGAAGCTGCCTGGAATGATTTAAATGTATGAGATATCCTTCAACATTTGCATTTCTTTTCTGTTTTCCGCAAATGGAGATGCATCGGGAGGGCATTTGTCAGGAACCTTCGTAACATTTTCCCATTTTTCATTCTCGCTCTGAGAGAGATACAACTTGTTTTGCATTTATGATCCTTCTAAATAAATAAATAAATAAATAAATAAATAAACAACATTTGCATGGCTTCAGAGAAAGCCGAGAATGGAGATGAGAAGGAGAGAGACACAAGCAGCATCTCAAAACAGTTTTAAAAATCTCCTTTTGCCTGATCAAAAGCAAAAATGGGAATAAATAAATAAATAAATAAATAAATAAATAAATAAATTGTTCTTTGGTCCCTTAAGGCTGAAGTTTTTTGCAGGGAAGGTTGTGAGATGTTGAGGCAGAATTGTCTGTGTGTGCATCTCAAAACAGTGTGTGTGTGTGTGTTTTGTGTAATCAAAAGCAAATGTGGGAGATAAGTGTGTGTTTTGAAAAGACTGGAAATAACTTCTTGGCTATTTGAAAGAACTGCAGAGAGGAGATCTTTAGTTGATGAAGGCCAAACTGCGAAACTTCCGCTGTGTTTTTAGAGACCTTCCCATCAAGTCCATTCTGACTCATGGGAAGCCCTTTTCAAGGTTTTCAAGGTAGAGAGTAGAGCGAGGAGGCTGACCATTTCATTTTCTGGAAGGATGTCCTGGGACGGCGCAGCTTGTTCCACCAGGAAGCCCAGCGGGGAATCAAACTTCCAACCTCTGGCTCTGCAGCCAAATATTGAAAACATGGAGCCTCGTGGCACAGTGGCTAAATGCCTGCCCTGCAGGTAAAACTGTGCTCACGACCTGGGGTTCAATCTCAGATTGCAGGCTCATGGTTGACTCAGCCTTCCATCCTTCTGAGGTCAGTAAAATGAGAACCCAGCTCGCTGGGGGTGGGAGGGGGCAATGTGTAGCCTGCATTACTGTAATGAAACTGCAAACCGCCCAGAGACTACTTGAAGCGGTATGGGGCGGTATATGAGCAGAACACTTTTTTGCTTTGTTTTATGACTTAGTATCGCATTTTCCGGCCTATAAGATGACCCCCCATATATAAGACAACCTCCTCCCCACACTTTTCCATCCTAAAAATACAGTTTTGCAACCATGCACACATCCCTTTGGGGTACCTCCATGTATAACACGACCCTCGATTTTCAGTCTAATAGATTTAGAAAAAATTATTGTCTTACGCATGGAAAAATACAGCCATTAATACTGTTTCATAAGTGTGTCGTTCCAGCCAGTGAGCGAGCACCAGTTGCTGTGATGGAAACCATGCACTCGCTTGTCGGTAAGAGTCCTTGTGTTTGTAACCACTCTCAATTCAATTCCTCTTCTGAATGCCCCTGAACAGATTCCAAAGCTCATTTCCTGCTTTCTCAGGAAATCGTTTTGCTGCCTTATTGCTTGAGCTGGAGAATGATCTATCGGAGAGGAAAAGGCTTCCTGGGAGCTTTTCCTTTGTGGGAGCCTAGCCTTGTCAATGGCTAAGGCGGGTAGGATTTGAAGAGCTCTTAGCTCTTGTCTTGATGGCTACCCCTTGCTGCTTATTCCCACTGAAGGAGCAAATGGAAACTTTGCTAGCCAGAGCAGAATTCAATGAGGTTCATCATGGGTTAAAGGTAATGGTCCCCCCCCCCTGCACATGCATGCTAGTCATGTCTGACTCTAGGGGCGGTGCTCATCTCCATATTCAAGCCAAAGAGCCAGTGTTGTGCAAGTCCGTAGCCACGTGGCCGGCGTGGCTGCAAGGAAACACTGTTTTGCCTTCCCGCTTTTTACGGCAGTACCTATTTATCTACTGGCATTTACATGCTTTCAATCTGCTAGTTTGGCAGGAGCTGGGGTGATCAGCGGGAGCTCGCTCCGCTGCATGGCACCCGGGATTTGAACCGCTGATCTGCCGACTTTGCAGCCGACAGTTTCCGGAAGCCCTAGTCCACTGAGCCACCATCATGGGTACCCTCCCTTTTAAGCTTCCGGTGACTAAGTGGTGGTGGGAAATCGCTGAAGCGGGAGGGGCACTGTATTCGTAGGATCAGATCTACTTCATGTTTCTCTTTCTTATAGTTGGCAAAGCTGGCAGGTGTGGACTGCCGGCAGTGCCTCATAGGGTGGTCTGTTTGGAGGTGTCTTCTCTGATACTTCGTGTGTATAAAACAGTTCTTGTCACCAAGATGTAACACCCCAGCTGGGTGAGATCTTACTCTCTTAAGTATCCTGCTTCTTATAGTGACCTGACTAGATAAATTGGGAATACCCCACCACCACCACCACCACCAACAGCATCTTGAGTATTGCTAAGCCTTCTGTTTTCTTCTGATGCCCATTGCCAACCCTTGGTCAGGAATGGTGAAACACTGAGCAAGGGAGCAGAAGCTATACTTTCCTCCTCCTCCCCTTCACCCCCTCCCCTCAAAATCGCCTTTCCTGTGCATGTTTTCGTATTTGTCATCTGGCCGCCCAGGAGGTGCAGTCTCAGTGGCCTGCATCTCCTGTAAGTGGACAAGTCTCAGCCCCTTAATTCTATTCGGTCCGTGTCACTGAGCCACGACATCTCATCTCATCCTGTTATATGGAGACTTAAGAAAAGGCAGAGAAGCTTGAGAATGCTGCCAGCCTGCCACGAGCGCCTGAAGAGGAATCACTTTTGCTGCTGATAAGCTTTATTTCAGCTCCTTACGGGTAGTAAGACCCTCATCGCAGCACCTTTGGTTTTTCATACGTGTCTTTGCACATTGTTATCTCGTCTAGCGTTGGACGTAATCAAGGGGACAAAAACGATCTTGCGGGTAGATAGATGAGTGCTGTGTCGCCATGTAGGAACAGCAATAGGGCAGTGATGGCAAACCTTTTAGAGACCGAGTGCCCAAACTGTGATTCAAAACCCACTAATTTTTCGCAAAGTGCAAATACAGCCATTTAACCTGAATCCAGGTGGCTATGAAGGGGCGATGTCGGGTGCCCACAGAAAGGGCTCCGAGTGCCACCTTTGGCACCTGTGCTATAGGTTCGCCAACACTGGCATAGGGTTATGTCATTTGCCAAACTGGATCCGTGGTCCATCAGGCTCATTATGGTCAACTAGCAGCAGCTCTCCATCACTTCAAGAAGGAATTGTTCCCTGTCAGCCTACCTGGAGATTAGAGATGGACACGAACTGGTTCCTTCTCCTCTCCATAAACAAATAGACAGGTTGGTTTATGAGCTAATTTTGCTGTAACTGGAACGTAACTCAAGTTACAAACATTGGAACTTCACTATTCACAGCTTCATTAATTGGTGATGAAGTTACTGTAAAATAAATTTTATTCTGCCACCTAATTCTTGTCCAGTTTCAAAGTTGCATTAAGTTATTTGGCATCCAGCCAAATAATTAGATACAGGATTGCATTCCTGATTTATAAGTTATTAAATGATGTGCTCATGGTAATTATTTTGGAATTAATTGATGTACTGGTAATGACCATTATATAATGGGCATGAATCAAACAATAGAAGAATCAAGTTTTCATAGTAATAACTACAGTGCACCTTAAGATTTACCTATTTGATTACTGGCAATGACCATTGCGTAATGGACATGAATCAAGCAATAGAAGATTCAAGTCTTCATAGTAATAACCACAGTACACCTTAAGATTTTACCTATGTATTGACTCATCAGTTTAAATCAATGGGTTCATTGAATTCAGTATTACATTTAAGACATATTGCTATTATCAAATGATTGGTTATTCAACAAAAATAACATTATGAAAGAGTTTTAAAAACTTCTTAAAACCTAGTAATAGTGGCGAAAAGCCTAAATTTGAAAAGGGAAAAGGATAAGCAATCCAGTAGGAGCACCAGCTCTATTGGTAATTTATATTTTCTGCCTCTAATGAATGAAAACAAGATTTATAAAATTAAGGCCATAAGCTTTTGGAATTGATTGCTATGATTATTGAAAAAAATAATCAATTAAAAAGAATATTTTTATGTATTATCAGTACTGTGTTGTTATTTCATTATGATTTCATTGAAATGGATAGTGAATTATATTGATAAATAACAAGGTTATTATTCAACCTGTTGGGAGGGAAACAGCCTCAGCGCATGATGACTGGTGTGTCCAAGCAAGCCCCAATAGATCCACTATGAAGTCACTATGGTTGTCACTGCCATTGTCTGTCCATCATTGGTCCATTCTCTTCAACAGTGACTGAGTTGGTGTGGTTCCAGATAAGAGGTTCCCCCCATGTTTAATGACAGAATCGATAATGCAAGTCCCAGCACAGTTGGTGGTGAAGGCCTCTGGGCACTTTAGTCTAGGAACATCTGGGGTCCAAAGGTTGACAACCATTGCTGTGATGGGAATAAAGGTCTTCTGCATGTAAAATATGCATCCAAACATTGCGCTATTGGCCATCTTGCCTGGGGTGCTCCAAATAGGATAAAGAGAATATCATCAGTATTTCATGATTTCATGGAAAAGGAGAGTGAATTATCAACAAGAGCGGTTCCTTTCATTATTCATCCTGTTGGGAGGGAAAGAGCCCCCGCGCAGGATGGCTGGTGTATCCAAGCAAGCCTCAAGAGATCCATTATGAAGTCACTATGTGTGTCACTGCCATTGTTGTCATCATTGTTTTTGAAGCTGAGCCTCACAGGGAAGAGAGGAAGCCAACCTTTTTTTCTTGACACCCAGATTTTCAGAAGATTTCCTGATGTTCATCCCTCTTTGCAACCTCAAACAGTCTCCATTTTATTCAGTGGGATACGAAGTTGCTTCTGCAAGGAACCCAACAAGAAGCTTGTGGATTCTGCCAGAGTTCTCGAGTTGCTGGTGTGGACACAGGGGGTTCGTCCACAAACAGAGGACATTTTCAAGCCCTCTTTGAAGTGACAACTCAGTCAGGCTGGATATCTTAGGCACAGACCATCAGGACTCCCCTTCCCTCCAAGGAAAACCAACAAAGACACAAGAGAAGTAGTTTGAACCACCAAAGCTTTATTTAAAAACTATGGTGAAGGAATAGTAATATGCCTTAGAACTGCAGAGCTGGAAGGGACCCAATAGATCACTAAGTCCAGCCCCTGTCAAGTGAGGAATCGAACTCAAAAAACATCTGGCTCTGCACCCAGAGATCTAAACTATATAATCTTAAAACTGCAGAGCTGGACAGGGCCAAATGTCTCATGGAGTCCCGCCCCCATTAAGGAGGCCCAGTGGGGAATCGAACTCCCCACCTCTGGCAAAGCACCCAGAGATCTGAATCCCCAGAGCTTATCCAGCAATGTAGCTTTCCAAGCCCTGATGTTTAGGGGCTTAGCCTCTTCCAAAGGGTAGCTTCTAAAACACCCACCATTTAGCTCCTCTTGAGTTCCAAGCCAAGGTGCGGCAACTCAAGGGGAAGGCAGTGCAGAGAAGGCAAAAAACCTGTTTCCCTCCAAGGCCAATTTGGGTTCCACAGGGGAAAATTCCTTCTCGGCTCCAACAGAGGCAACCAGCTATGCATGCCTGCACTGCCAGGGTAAAAGGTGGGGGTGTTCCTCCAATCTCTGAATGATACCACTTCTTTTTTTTGGGGGGGGGGATTTGTTGGATCATCCAATTGTCTGATCCTCCCCCAACCTTCCATCTCAAGTGATACAGCCCAGAGATCAAGGAACCTATTGTTGTGCATTGGGATGTATCTCACCACCATGTGTCCCTCGTTGTCCTGGACACCAATCTGCAAGAGAAGAGATCAACAGAGAAGCCATGGAATCTTATGAATGTAGAAGATGCCATACTTTCAGAGAGAACTCTGTGTCCCAGCCTCCATCCCAATGACTGCCCAAGTGGGGTCAGATGCCATTTTAAGACACAACTTTCTGACTTCAGATAGGATTTACATGAGAAACACTAGATCATTGGTTGAAGACATTGTTGCTATCATAATTACCTACCTTGTCAATAGAGGTTGTGATTCAAGGTCCTCTTTGACATTGGCTTGGCCTCTCAGCTCAGTACAGGGCCTTAAAAGCGGAAGATATAATTATGTCCCATGGATAGATTGTGGGAAAGGAACACTTCCAAATTCCTGCATCATACACAACACAAAGGGTACCTCTACTTGATGCATAGATCCTATCTTCAACGTGTCCTCTTCCCACAAGAAACATGAACCCTGAATTAAGCAGAAGACAGCTCGGTCCAATGGCTAGATAGTAAGGACATCTCCAACGTCCTTACATGATACAACTCAAACAATGGGGAGGTGGTCAACCCCTGTTAGATACCCACCCATCAAGTTCTTGTTTTCTTGATGCATGGGGTCCTCTCCTTTTGACAGAAGAAACACTGAATGTGTGAAGAGACAGAAAATAAGAGGTCTGTGACATTGGATGACAATGCCTTTCCCTCAGAAGGAACCAGGGAACCAAAGATTTTTCCTCACAAGATGATACTCACAGAAGCTGCTTGGGCCTGGCTGCAACCCAGACCTGTGGCCTTGTTCCTCCGCTTCTCCATGACCTGGAGCTTGGACCTAAAAAGCACAGACATCCTCTGTGACATCTTCCAATTGAGGGCACCTGTTCTGAGGCATGGTCACAAAGGAAAGAGGTTGAGCTCCTCCAGTCTCACTCACCCGCTGGTTCTGGTTTCTATTCAAGTCACTGAAGTTCTCTGTTTCTGTGGGCCATGCCACCTTGATGGGCAAAAGTTGGATTCCCAGCCAAGGGACAGAGTCCCGGCAGAAACCCAACATATACTTACCTTGCAACAAGGCCCATTGAACTCATTGGGTGTGACCTACATGGGACTGGGCAAACCTCAGAGAGGTTGTGATCCCTGGGAGCCTAGGGGCCACTGAGCCATGAGCTTAGGTGGTGGGCCTTTTTATAATGGATGTGGACCATTGTGAGGTTGGGAAGTGAGGGTGAGGTCATTGGCTGGCCTTCATTGTGACTGAACAAAGGGGATGAGAAGTAGCAGGACTGGGCCATTTGAGGGACCATGTATGGTCAAAGGATGGGAAAGCCAAGCAGGCTTCATGACCTGCTTAGGGTTAGGGAAATTTCAGGGATGGATGTGGGGTTGTTCCTGGAAAGGATGCATTGAAGGGTTGTGGGATCATGGAAGGAGTGGGGCTCAGGCCTGCTCAGCTTCTTTTCTGGGGGCCTTCCAAATCCATGACTCATAAGACTCACTCAGAGAAGGGCTTTGATTGAAATGTCATTATTATTAATGGTTTGTCCCAAAGCTGCTTCTTATTCTTTTTTTTTTTTAAAAAATAATTATTATAAAGAAAAAAGAATATCTGTTTTTGTTATCCCTGATTCCCTTCGTTAAGATTATTGAGGCAAGCAGTTTGTGACTGACTGCGCAGGTGGTGTTGGGTTGCAGCTTTTATTACCCTTCTCCCTGGTCTGTGCTTATTGGGGTGGGTGTGTTCAGAAGGATGGAAGAATGACTCATACTGTCATAGACTAGTGAAGTTGGAAGGTTCCTGTAAGGCCATCAAGTCAAGCCCCCGGCTCCATGCTAGGAGAGGGACTCAATCTTAAACTGGCTACCTGAGCCCATCTGGAATGAACTCAGGTCAGGTGCGGAGCCTTGACTGCACTACAGCTACTGTGCCACTGAGGGCGCTTTTACACAACCTCTAAAATCCGCTGGTAACTTAAATTTGGACCAGAGATCGTGGGGTTTTGTCCTTCTTCCTGTGTTCCCACCCTTCCACACTCCATTGCTCCTGGCTGCGGTGAGGGGAGGGAGAAAAAAAGGGAGAAGAGAATGCAGGCTCACCTCCGCTCACCTCTGTCTGCCTTGTTGGAGCAGCCCCGTAGGGATTCCAGTCTGTTAAAGTGGCGGGGGACAAAAACAAACAAACAGAAGGCGAGGAGAGCCCGGAATCCACAGCTTTACAATCCGCATTGGAAGATTTTTTACCTCCGGAGACCAGGTACTTGTAAAATGTGCTGGGGCGCGCTTAGGTGGCCGTGGTCGTACTTAATTTTTTTTAAAGTCTGCAGCTGGTGGGAAAACAATTTTAAGCTCCACATATGGGAGCCCTTTGCCTCGGATTTTAGGGGTCGTGTAAAAGCAGCCTGAGGCAGGGTGTATCTGAGTCCAGCATCTTGTATCTTGCTGAGTTTAACTACATTGGAAGTTACCATCAAATACAATTCCTTTCAGTACAACGTAGGAATGTGGTGGGATTTTTTTTTAAAATTAAGCAATATCAACCAGATTTCTGGGGTGGCTGGTGTGAAAAATGGATAGTTTTGCTGGCTTGCTTCCTACCGGCTTTGACAAGAGTTGAAGAATGCCACTGAAAGGACCATATCAACAGAAGAATTAGTAGTCAAAGAGAGGATGCTTAAGATGAACCAGGCAGATCGGCATTTTGTAGTTCACAGTCTTAGAAGCAAACACCAGCTATATTTCTGGACTGTTAACCACAGAAGCTGGGAGTTCTCTAGCAGTGGTCTAATCTAATCTATATTAGTCTCTCTCTGTTTTCATTGTGGTTTAAGTTGTTGGCTTTTTTTAAACCATTGGCTGGATATCCTTCCTACAGTTACCAGTGCTTAAAAATACTTGTGTGTTGTTTTTTTTATTAAAGAAAATATGCTGTCATTTTTGCTGTGAGAGCAGTGGCTGATCTGGGAAGTTGAAAGATGTTGCAGAAGTGTGTCGAATGAATTATACTTCCACTTATTTTCAGATATTTCTCCCCACCCCCACCTCCCAGAACTGTAACTGAGAAGCAACGAGTGTGCCGCTTATATAGTACTTGAAACACACTCTGGGCATTTTAACGTTTGCAGGCTACTCAGTTTTCCATTCTAGAAGAATGGAAGGCTGTCAATCTGAGAAGCCCCATGAACACTGAACTCAGGTCTTGAGCAGAGTCACCACTGCAGTACTGTGAAACACTCATGGGCATTTTAACGTTTGCAGAGTGTACTACTTGAAACACACTCTGGGCATTTTAACGTTTGCAGGCTACTCAGTTTTCCATTCCAGAAGAATGGAAGGCTGAGTCAATCTTTAGCCGGCTACCTGATCCCCATCAACACTAAACTCAGGTCTTGAGCAGAGTCACCACTGCAGTACTGCAGAATAACCCCTGCATCACTAAGGCCAGGGCATCTAGCATCTCTCTGAGGTTAACTGCATTGGAAGTTACCATTTGAGATGATTCCTTGACATGAAACTTAGGAACACAGAAAGCTGCTTTAAGCCAAGCCTAACGAGAGCAGAAGATGAGAACTGCTATAGGCTCGCTGTTGCTCACCTATGCCAGTAGCCATCTTTGGAAACCTGGGGACATGAAATGCTTTCCATGCCTGGTGCCCTCATTGCTTTCATTTGGTCAGCAGCCTAAGAATATCCTGTTCCTCAAGATTTTGTGAAAATCACTGGCTTTTATGGTTTTGAAAGAATTATCCTGTGCTACTGCCCCCCATACCTCTCTGCTTTCTTTGTTTCCTTGTTATAATTGTGAACCCATAGTACACCACCTGATGTACCAATTAGAAAGGGACCACCTTTTATCATTAAACAGGTATACTACCACTACAACTATGCTCACAACCTGGGGTTCAATCCCAGGTAGCAGGCTCATGGTTGACTCACCCTTCTCTCCTTCAAGGTTGGTAAAATGAGTACCCAGCTTGCTGGGGGGGGGGAGGCAATGTGTAGCCTGCATAATTAAACTGTCAACTGCCCAGAGAGTGTTTTAAGTGCTACAGGGTGGTATATAAGCAGAACACTTTGCTTTTTTAATATAAACTCCCATCTTACATGCCAGCTCCAACTGCTGACCTGGAACAATTAATTGCACTTTGATTCCTTTCATGCAACAGTCCACTTTATTGAGAACTGTCTTTTTAGGATATTTTCTGGAAGGCTTTTTTTTTTACACATGACCAGGACAAAATGTATGTAGTCATCTGGATGCTGCTAGGACCCAAGTAAAACCATTCTGATTTTTGTATGCAGCTGCACTGTCAACTGGTCCTTTGAAGGGAAGGATCACCTCCATCCATATAGATCCTGTCTTCACCTTAACGTTGGATCCATTGGCCCCTCCTTGAGTTTTAGCCATTATGATTCGCTGGTTTGGTGTCCTGGGGAGACATCACCTTCTTGGTGATGACACCCCCCCCCAAAAAAAAAAACACCTGGAATTTCTGAAGAAGTTTCTCGGCTTTTGGGCTAAGATCAAGTGTAGTATCTGTTCTTATCAGTTTAATATCTGATACATACTTTTTAAGAGCCTCGTGGCGCAGTGGTTAAATGCCTGTACTGCAGGTAAAACTGTGCTCATGACCTGGGTTCAATCCCTGGTAGCAGCTCAAGGTTCACTCAGCCTTCCATCCTTCTGAGGTTGGTAAAATGAGTACCCAGCTTGCTGGGGGGTGAGGCAATGTGTAGCCTGCACACTGTAATTAAAAATTGTAAACCGCCCAGAGACTGCTTGTAGTGGTATGGGGCAGTATATAAGCAGAATACTTTGCTTTGCTTTGCTTTCAGTTGCATCTTGAACTGAGATGGTAAATGCTGGTGTCAGTTCAAAACCTCTGGACCCATCTCACTAAGAACCCTATGGAGCATTATAGCTCTTTAGGGACAAATCAGAAGCCTTTGTGTGTATGTTCGCTACAACTGGCATTTATCCTCAGGATTCAATCCAGCAGGAAACTAAATAACCATTTCCAACCAGAACAAAATCCACCTAGGCAACATAGTAAAACGTTGCTTCATTGTTGCAGTCACTCTAGGCAACATCAGCTTATCTTTTTCTCCAAGCTTTTATGTATCTCTCTGTGTGTTGCTTCGTTACAGTTGTGACCGACCCTTCGTGACCCCATGTCAATGGAGTTTTCTTGGTAGGCATACGGGGGTGGTTTGCCAGTTCCTACTCCAGGCGCCTACAGCACTTGGTACTCCCTGGTGGTCTCCCATCCAAGTACTCACCAGGGCCGACCTCGCTTAGCTTCTAAAATCAGGCAAAATCAGATGTGCTTAGGGCAGTGGTGGCCAAACTTTGGCCCTCCAGACGTTTTGGACCGCAACTCCCACAGTCCTTTGTCACTGGCAATACAGGCTTGGAATTCTGGGAGTTGTGGTCCAAAACATCTGGAGGGCTGAAGTTTGGTCACCACTGGCTTAGGGCATCTAGGCTGCTGTAAATAAAAATCTGAGAGTTAATGCAAACATAAGAACCATTTTCTTACAATGAAAAATAATGGGAACAACTGCTTAGTCAGAAATCCATGCATGCAACATGTGGAAAGTGGAATTGCTGTCCAAAATTCTTTCAACTGTGAAAATAGTAAGTTGTAGGCAGAACATATGCCAGCCTGGGTGGCCTTGGGAAAGCTGCAGTCACAGGATACCCCAATAGAAGTTCGAGAATCCACTTCTGAATGTTATCTATCTGGGAAGGCCTGGAAATAGTTGTCATGCGTCAGAATTGAATTTGATGGCACATGCTGGTCTACATTCCTCAGTATTTTTTAAAATATGTTTCTTATCACAAGACCAACTAGCTTCCTGCCTTGAAGTGTTTCATGATATCTTGGTCTTTAGTTATTCTTCCTTGTGCTTCGTTTCCCACCTTTTCAGAGTAAGAAATTCCTAGCATCCTGCTGTCTGTGCACGTTACAAATGCATGCATTTGTTCTGTAGCAGCCTCTGTTAAAATCCATGGCAAAGAGCAAAGTGACATGTTTTCCTATCGTCGTCATATCTGGGCACCTGGTTTTTTTTCCACCTGCCCCACCAGGAAACTATGCTCCGGGAGGACCTTTGGCATTTGGGTCCTTTAAAAAGATGGTAGAATCCAGGTTCTCCCAGTAGGTGAGTTGGAAGGCAGTGTCTAAAATTAGAACATTTTGGTCACCAGGGTTTGGGAGTTTGGGAGACGGCAGGCATGTGGCGTGTTATCAATAACTTCATTTGGTTAATGGTCTGATAAACAGAGTGACTCAGATCAGAGTAGCTAGCATCTGCTTGTAAAAAGTAAAGAGGTCCATTTCGTAATGTGCGTTGATCACTTTAAAGAGCATAATTTTGAAGCTAATTGGCTGGTCATGGCTTTGGATGGGCTGCTGCGGGCCCCATTTAAAAATAAATCCACCAGAATGTTTCAAGGTTATTTCTGAGAAGAAGAGGAAAGTTGCACATTTTAATATATAGGTTTATATATTCTTAGTAGTGACTGATGTAGTTCTGTTGGAAGGTCATTGCATGGCTAGAAAAGCTGCTTGCTTTGTACTACAACTCCCCAAATGCCCTAGGTAGTGGCACAATGGTTAAACTGCTGTACTGCAGCCATAACTGTGCTCACGATCTGGGGTTCAATTCCAGGTCGCTGGCTCAAGGTTCACTCAGCCTTCCATCCTTCTGAGGTCAGTAAAATGAGGACCCGGTTACAGGAGGAGATGGGGCAATGTGTGGCCTTCATAATTAAATTATAAACCACCCAGAGAGTGCTTTAAGCAGTGTGCTTTAACCGTCCAGAGTCCCTTTTGGGAAATTGGTGTTGTATAAAAATGCAAAAAATAAATACAATAAAATATAAGCAGAACACTTTGCTTTTGCTTTTTGCCATTCTGGTTGAGGAATGCTAGGCATTATACCCCCCCCCAAAGTTTCCATGCTCTAAGGCAGTGGTTCTCAACCTGTGGGTCCCCAGCTGTTCCTGGACTGCAAATCCCAGAAGTCTTCATCACTTGCTGAGCTGGCTGGGATTTTTGGGAGCTGCAGTCCAGGAACAGCTGGGGACCCACAGGTTGAGAACCACTGCTCTAATGGATTCCAGTTGATAGCTTGTGGCCAATGTTTGAACTGCACTGAACCTGTCCTTCCTAAACAACTACGTAGTTATCGCCCTTGCAGCCAGTTTTAAGTTTCACCGTTGCATGTCTCATAAACATGGACTTATAAGGGATCGGGGAAAGTTATTTTGAAGAAGTGGGAAACAAAATATCTGTAAGATGCCGACTATCAAACTGTGTCACACTTTCCTCTGTGTGTGAAACCTGATGACAGACGGCTTACCAGCCCTGCTTTCCCTGACTAATTCTTGATATTAAGTTCATATCCAGAAGCTGTACCATCTGGAGTTATATCATTAATCATATCTGAGGGGGTGATAAAAGAGTTTTAATAGAGAAGCCATCCACTAAGAGCCTTTCTTTTTTAAAACAATGTATCCATCAAATCTTATCATCTACTATTCTGGGGATGCTCTTCAGACAATGTGAAGTCTTTAAAAACACACACACAGAGAGACAATGATTCCCAGGCCAAGGGAGGAGAAGAAAGGAATGCTGTTGAAAATAAAGGAAGATTTGTGGTAACAAAAATGTTATCTTTTGGTAATGATAAAACATATGGTTGATAATGCAGGTGGTAATGGCAGTGGACTAAGGCTTCCGTAAACTGCCAGCTGCAAAATCTGCAGCTCGGCGGTTCGAATCCCAGGTGCCACGTAGTGGAGCGAGCTCCTGCTGATAACCTTAGCTCCGGCCAACCTAGCAGTTCGAAAGCATGTAAAACGCAAGTAGATAAATAGGTACTGCCATAAAAAGTGGGAAGGTAAAAAAGTGTTTCCTTGCAGCCATGCTGGCCACATGGCCATGGACTTGCACAACACTGGCTGTTCGGCTTGAATACACAGATGAGTACTGGCCCTAGAGTTGGGCACGGCTAGTAAATGCTGGAGAAACCTTTACCTTTACCTTTTATGTCATGCAGTGATTGCAATTATTTTTCTTTATCCTTCGGGGAAAAAATCTCTGAATTACACTGTCATGTAGTACACGACACGACTAGCATGCATGTGCGAGGGAAACCTTTACCTTTTTAGTTGCAATAGTGGAGCCCCTCCTAGGCAGTTTACCAGAGTTTTAGTCCCATCCTTCCACTATGCCATGTTGGGAATCATAAAATATAGAATATTATTTTTTTAAGAAAGAGGGTGGTGATGATGATGATGATCCAGGATACAAAAAAGTTGGGAAAACACCAAAAAATTGGTGTCATGGGGGAGGAAAATCCATGAAGACTAGAATCACAACCCAGGAGGTACAGATAAAAATTGCCCAGTCTTGGGTCTGAGTGTACTGTCTGGTGCTAAATGAGCCAAGGCAGGTTTACCTGTGTTTATGAGCTAAAGGACAGATTGACAAAGCTGGATGGAGTTACCCATCTTTTCCTTGTATGAGTTGATCTGCTTGGCATTGATGGCGGTAGTTGGTGTTTCAGAACAAGAGCAAGCTTCGTGTCAGGATTCCGCAGTGCAATCAAGGCTTTTTGTGTTGACTGGGAACCTTCTGGTATTTGACTATGCAGTTCGTGTTCTGGAGCTGCAACGGATCACTTACCATGATGGAGCAGCATTTATTCAAGCGAACAAAAGCAGTGAATAGCCTTACTAAAAATAAACATGTTTTTTTTCTTAACTTCTTCAGTTGTGGGCCTTGAAGGGAGGGGGAGAAAGTGGAAAAAAACAATACACATTAGCATATTATGAGCCTTTTTATCTTGTAAGAACTGGGAAGTGTCTTCCTTCCTTCCTTCCTTCCTTCCTTCCTTCCTTCCTTCCTTCCTTCCTTCCTTCCTTCCTTTCTTTTCTTTCTTTCTTTCTTTCTTTCTTTCTTTCTTTCTTTCTTTCTTTCTCTCTCTCTCTCTCTCTCTCTCTCTCTCTCTCTCTCTCCCCTTGATCTTTTCCCCTCCAGACATGTAAACGCCTGGGTTTCCCTCCCCACTCCCTTTGGGGCTGCATTTCTTGGCTTTTAAAAACCTGTAATTTCCACTTACTTGCTCCCAGCTGCAAATTGTCTCTGAGAACAGAAGCCCAGAAAGCTGAGGAGGGCTGAGCAGTGTGCATGAGAATACTGAGAAAGAATATAGAGATGCTTCTGCCTCTTCCTCCTCCTCCTCCTCCAGGAAATCAAAGCCTTTAAAGAAACTGTCAGTGGAAAAACAGCGTTTCAGCCTCCTATCTGTCAATTCTGTTTATAGCATTCCCCACCTCCCCGAGTGGATTGGCACCAGCTACCCATTTGTCTAGCCTCTTATTTGTTCTAGCTGACAGGCTCTTCCCCAGCCTGTCAACACAGCTCTTGGGGCAGCAATCATGCTTAGCATTCTTATGTCTGCAGTGGGAACATTGGGGGAGCTTTTCTAGACATCATCTCAGTCAACCCGGAGTGCTGCAATTAGACTGTGCCCTACCTGGTTGCTTTGGAAGAGGTGGCAATAATGGCGCTCCTTCTCATTGGTTGGTCCCCGGACCAATGGCTGTTTGACTCCTCCCCTCTTCCTTTAGCTGCTCTTTCAATTGGCTGGTGGAAAAAGGGAGGTCAGCCAAAAGCATCTTCTAGTGGCCAGGCTGTAAGAACTCATGGTCTTGACGTGCATGTCCCATGGGTCCTGGTAGGGCCGGCCCATGAATGAGGTGCAGCAGCAAACTGTGCCCCTTTGTCCACCTGAATTGAGATGCAGGAGGCCCATAATGGCGAAAGCCAATCATGATGTTATGGTGCAAGGAACGGGGGACCCTCAACAGCCCACACAGGAAAAATAAATAAAGCAATAGTCAATTGAATTAAGTAGTCAATTAAAAACTACACCAGCCATATCGCTGCTTGCAAATGCACCTACATCCAGAAGCCCATTCAATGTAACACTTCTGTACTACATTTTTTCCTTTCTCTCTTTTCTCTTTTTCTGCCTGCAACTCCCTTTCCTCCCTCTATTTCTTAAACTTTCCCAATCTCTCAACCTCAAATGAGTCCCCTTCATCTGGTCTTTCTTTTCTGTATCTTTAGGATTTTTTTTTACAACAGAGATCGCATGCAAATACATCTACATACAACAGCCAATGAATATTTGGTATGAAATGTATATTCCATCCCATATTCTATTGCACACCTCATTCTGCTACTATATGTCTGAAGAAGTGGATGTGTCCACATAACGTTACATTAAAATATGAAAGCTAGTCTTTAAGGTGCCACATTTTTTTGTCTTTTGCTTTGTTTTTCTTTCATTTTTGCCTGGAATTCTTGCACAGACTAACACAGCTACCTTCTCCAAAACTATCTATCTATCTATCTATCTATCTATCTATCTATCTATCTATCTATCTATCTATCTATCTTCTTTTCTTTCTTTCTTTTAGAGTATTTTTACCCCACCTTTCTCCTTGGAAAAAGGACTCAAGGTGTAACACAATAGTCCAGCACGATTAAGACATTAAAAGCATTAAAAGGGAACTGCTAGTCTTTAAGGTTAAGAAAAATGAAGCCACATTTTTTCTCTCTTTTTCCCAACTTTGTTTTTCTTTCATTTTTGCCTGGAATTCTTGCACAGACTAACACAGCTACCTTCTCCAAAACTATCTATCTATCTATCTATCTATCTATCTATCTATCTATCTATCTATCTATCTATCTATCTATTTATCATTCATACATACATACATACATACATACATACATACATACATACATACATACATACATACATACATACATACATACATACATACATACATACAACTTATATGCTGTCCACTACCCAAAGGTCTCTGGGTGGCTTACAATTAAAATGAATAGTTAAAACAGTTAAAACGCCGAAAAGGCAATGGACAATTAAAACAATAAAAACATTTAAGCACAAAACACTAAAATTGTCACCAGGACCCACAATCTATGTTAGTTAAAAAAAACTTCAGAAACAGGAAGGTTTATACCTGTTGCCGAAATGTCATCAGTGTTGGCGCCAGGCGGGTCTCATTTGGGAGGGCATTCCATAGTCTGGGGGCAGCTGCCGAGAAGGCCCTAGACCTACAAGCCACCCCTTTCACCTCCTTGAGGGACGGCTCTCTCAGGAGGGCTCCCTGGCTAGATCTTAATTGCTGGGTAGGTTCATATGGAAGGAGGCGGTCCTTCAGGTATCAATTAAATAGCTAACAGTTTGGCTGCCCTTGCACAACCCTGCTATCTGGCTCTGCCTGATGGAAGTCCGGCCCTCATACCTACTCATACATATTTCCTTCCCTCTTGACTCATCTCCATTCAAAACCTTTATTCCCATCAAACAAAAGCATACAGTGCAACAGGCAACAATGCTCTCATAGATAAGGAGTATGCACCCAATTAAAATAACACGGGTGCTAAAAATGCAGAACAAAACGTGGTAAAGCCAAACAGAAAAATAACATGATATGTTTGTTTAAAAGGCATCTGGCCATCCGCCATGAAACTTCGGCTTGACTCCTCCATTTTAAGATGCTGTCTGGCTGACCCTTCTCCTCTGGGTCTCAGGACTCATGAAAGCTGCGGAGAGCCAAAGAACAGAGACAGCCATAAAGAAGACACATAAATGCATTAGCTTGAAAGCGCAGGTCAATGTCGGGGTCCGTGCAAAGCAGTAAAAACATTATGAGAAGATAAAAGTGGACGGTATGCAGAGTTTGAGCGTTTTACTCTGCAGTGTTAATTTCCCTGTTTAAACCTGAGGGGGCCCTTTTGATCCCAGGCAGCCTCTTGACAAGCCCCCCCCCCACCCCTCCCTATGTGCTCCTTTTGCAATAGCTGTAAATGGACCAAGGTGTAATTATCATTGCTGGTGTTTCCCAGTTATGGCAATAAAACACCTCCCCTCTCTGTGTTAAAACACTTGCATTTCCCCCCCTCTCTTCATGGCGAAAATTACATGCTTTGGCACACCGCCTTGATTTAAGGCTCTCGAAGCAGGAGCTGGTATCCTTTTTAAAAGTTATACGTGGTTTCCTGTAGTTTTGCTTTTCTGTTCCAAAACAAGTCATCAGCCAAAGGTATAATAAAGCTAGTTCCCATACTCTTTCCCACTCCTGCCCTTTTCTTTTAAGATGGGGGAAGTTTGTTTGGTCTTTCAGTGGTTCGGTATAAACGATTCCCCCCTGGCACCTCTTGGCCTGGGAAGGACAAAAACAGAATGACTGCAGAATTGTACAGAGAAAGGAACAGCGTTAACAGCACTGGCTTCAGACAAATGTCAGAATCCGGACCAGGTGATGCCTCCTGCAGGGGAGAGGGGGAGGAGGGGGGAGGCATCTAAACAAACAAAGAGAATGACTGCATGCTTTTGAAATGGCATGCTTTTGAAATGGCTCGCTCTTTACCAGGCAAGATGTTAATTATCTAATGATCAAATCATTGATCTAATGATCAAAGGATCTAATGATCAAAGTCAAATGGTCTAGTGATCAAATCATTGATCAAATGATCAGATCATTCCATCGGGAGTTGCAGAAGGTCCTAAATTCAGTTAACTCGCCTTTTGGGAAGAAGGCTTCGTGGAAACCAATGCCAGTTAGAGAGTGTTATCATGATTCAGCAGAGGAGGTGGGTGTTAGGATGGGCAGTGGCTTCACTCATCATAAGGCAGCTTCCTGCGCTCCAGCTTTTAAGAATAATCCGCGTTCAAACATAGCAAAATGCATGTGGTTTGCCGGGACATTATTTTTAGAGGTAAAGTTATTGGCAAGATGGTTTTCGCCGGGCATGTCTGTCTTAGAGGGGCACAAAGCACGAGGGCTGTTGTAACTGCAGATACCTAGAAAATACTAATATGCATTTCAAGTCCTGTGGAATACCTTGGGGGAGGCAGGGACAATTTGCTTAAATGGAACAGATTGTGCCTAACTGTCTTAGTAGAGAAGCTGCTGTTGGGGGGAGGGGGGAGATTCTACAGAGATTTTAAGTTCCTACTCTTCCCATTTTTGTTTGGGAGCCACAGGAAATAAAGGCAAGCTCCTGGACAGGAAGCTATGAAGTCTTCTGTAGTTTATCTTTTCTCAAATGTATATGTCTCCCTCCCCCCTTTGCAATGGAGATGGCCCTGAACCCATTTCTCACTTGACCCTCGAGTGGTGAAATGAATCTCCATAAGCAGCCTGTGCCATCAGTAAATTATTGTGTATGTTTTTCTTCAAAAAGAAGCAATTAGTGAAGGCAAGGAAACTTCCCTTATGTGAAAAAGCCTATGCCTCGTTATAAAAGAAATTGGCTGAGGTGTTTCCCTTGGTGGACATGCCTGTGAAACTTTTTTAAATATCTGTCTCTACACTCTCTAAAGAGAATCCAATTAGTCACTAAAATTCGCTTATCAAGGTCAGTCGTTTATGTACTTAGCATTTTTCCACTATCTTCTGAGGGGAGTACTCCACAGAATGCACACGTTAGCTACAGAATTCGGGTGGTTGTTGTGCTGCCAATTCAACAATGACGTACAGCTGTGTGCACATTGTGTCGTTACAGTCATGGCCGACTCTTCGTGACTCCATGTCCATGGAGTTTTCTTGGCAGGAATACTGGAGTGGTTTGCCAGTTCCTACTCCAGGCATCTGCAGCACCTGGTATTCCCTGGTGGTCGCCCATCCAAGTACTAACCAGGGCCGACCCTGCTTAGCTTCCGAGATCAGGCAAGATTGGATGTGCTTAGGGTATCTAGGCTACTCTGAGATATAATCAAACCCAGTACTCCAGAATCCTAGTTAGCTGTGCAAATTTATCCTAGAAATGCAAATTAGGGATATTGACTTTCAGCACTCTACCTCAACTGGCCAGAAAACTTGCTCCATTTTGCATTTTGGACTAAACTTTAAATTTTCCCCGAGTGCTCGATGCCTGGAAACTCTGACTATCCCCAAATATCAGCATGTTTTCTCAAGAGCTCAATTTAACTGCCTCCAATCTGCAATTTTAGATGGGCGTTATTCTGGCATCCCTTATGAAAACCGATTGAGCCCTTGTAAGAACAAAAGGTTGAATCATTGAATCTTCTCCTCTTTGTATGTAATTTTTATAGAAAGGAGCGTATTAAATTACTCAAGCCTATAATGAGTGGCTTCCCAGGTAGGACTTTGAACTGGCATTTAAAATATTTATTACGTGACACAAACAAGGAGTTTCTTTATCTATTGGGGTGTTCACCACCAGGTGTCGGCATGGGCAGGATTTGCTTCCCAAGGTGCAGAAGTATATTGACTAGCCTTGGATTTGGGTGTGCTGGTTTCTGCTGTACTTGAGACATCTGGACATCTTCACGTGGCTTGGAAGATTGGTTCGGGAAGACTCAAGTTCACATTATCCCTCTTGGTATCCAAATAAGGTGAGATGTTATCTGGAAGTTGAGTCATGGCTACTGGACCTCTTTTTCTTGAAAGAAATGTTTTGCTGCTCGTCCAAACAGCTTCATCAGTCTGAATACAGCTAGTGCAAGTCCTCCATCTTATAGTCAGCTTTGACCTCTTGTCATCCTGGTCTGAAATAGGCTCATAAGATGAACAATGGCCTGAATAGGCTCGTTAGGGAGACCATAGTATCCAATGCCTGAAGGTGAACAATGGCCTAATGTGCTGAAACTCATAAAGTATGGGTCGTTAGCTATGGCCTTGGTGGTGAAGGCTTTTTTGATTTGTCTGGGTAGTATTGAAAGCACACCCTGATAAGTAGCAGATAGACTATGCCTGAGGCCCCCACCTCTGTTGATGTGGAAAATCTACAGTGAAGTTGACCTGCTCGAAATGAAGATGGCAAGAAAGCAAGCCTTTTTTTGAGACTGGAGGCTAGAGAAAAGCAGAAGCTGATTTGAGCCTCCACCAATTGTTTGACAGCCAGATTAAATGGCATTGTGACTGATTCTCTCACCCCCCCTCCTTTTCCCAAACAAAACAAGAGATGAAGGGGGGAGGGGGAGTGTAATTCTTACAGCTTGTTGATAAATGTTTATGAAATGGGAACAGGCTTCTCGCCAGCGGGGGGAGTTGACAGGCAGTGGAAGCAGACAAATTGGAACAAGTCATTAAAAACATGCCACTCCAAAGCTGTTTAAATCATCCTCATCCAAACTGTGAATTTATTACAATGCACGACTCCTCAGGGGACAGAGATCTGAAAGGGCTGTTTGTAAACATGTAAAACAATAAGCAGCGTGTCCCCCCCTGCTCCCGTGCCGTGATGGAGATCTTGCATGCTTAAGCGAGAGGGTATATATTGTACGCCAGAGCTGTCTCACCTGAGGCCTCCATGCTTTTCTTGTTCTTGGTGGGCCAGAGAATTAGAATATTCTGCAAAGTAACTTCTCATCCTTTCTCTTGGTTGCTTCCGCCCACCCATCCCGTCATCCCTTTGCAAATAATAAAACATGTCTCTGGAAATAGCAGTGATAGATTTTAAGCAGCATGGCATGTCTTGTGGACCTCTTCCGCGTGCCTCTTCTTGAATTCGGGAAGGTAAGATGGGCAACATTGACTGTGCTTTCTCTGGGCTATTCCCTCCGTGATCCAGAAGAAAGTTATGCCAGCGGGCCCCCGGGTTTGGCACTGGGGCCATTTTCCTTGGCCAGTGGTGTGCCTGGCATATGAAAAAAGGGCAATTCCCTTGGAGATCAAGAAGACCTCAAGGCCCTTGACACACACTGGGCAGCCAGCAGAGATAAGAACTCTTCAGAGGATGTGGGAAAGAACTTCTTGATCTAAAGCTGGCTGGATGTGGTTTAGGTGCCTGGCTGTGGGACCGAAGGTTGGGAGTTCGATTCCTCACTGGGCCTCTTGGGGAGAAGAGCCAGCCTGGCTGATCCTTGGCAAGCTTCGCAGTCCCAGGGATCCCCCAGAGAAGAAAGCAATGGTCAGCCACTTCTGAATATTCTCTGCTTGGAAAACCCTAAAAAGCATTGCCCATGGGTCAGAATTGGCTTGACAGCACATAATGGTGATTATTAAAGGTATTGCCCACTGCTGCAGCTCTTTCATCTTGTTCTTTCCCCCTTCTTTGACACAGAACTTATTCTGTTCATCGCTGAGGGCAGACACGGTTATAATCTTATAGGTGCCAGTGTGAGCAACTTTGCCACCCACTCCCACCCCAGTACTCAGAGCAGACTCCCCTCTCCTGCCAAAAGAAATTTGGCAGCTGCGAAATGCTGCCACTTAAAGTAACTTGGCTTGGCTTAATTGCCCTGTAGCAAATTGCTTCCAAAATGCAGTGGCAAAATGATACATGGTATTTAAATCTCTCTCTCTCTCTCTCTCTCTCTCTCTCTCTCTCTCTCTCTCTCTGTGTGTGTGTGTGTGTGTGTGTGTGATTGTTTGAAATAGGTTTTCCCTCATTCCTGCTACAGTTCAGCATAAACAATACAAGAAAACCTTTGTTTCTGTTGGGATGGGAAAGTGCTCTCTTACTTTGTTGTTGTTGTTGTTGTCGTCGTTTTTGTTGTTGGAGAGTGAAGAAAGGCATGCAGTCTTTGTTGTATTAATGTGCTGCCAAGTCATCTCTGACGGATGGCAACATTATGAATAAACCGCCTTCAAAATCTCCTGTGCTCAGCAGCCTTGTAGACTCAAGCCTGTGGCTTCCTTTCTGATGTCAAGCCCTCTCCTATTTGGTTTTCCTCTTTTCCTGCTACCCTCCACCATTCCCAACATGATAATGCAAGAAAACAGTGGATATTTTGAAAGCTATCTAAATCTAGCAGTATACCTATAAATAATTATTAAGAGTAAGTGGTAAAGTTTTAAAAGATGTGCGTGTCAGAGGAAAACAAAAAGCAGTTCAAAGTCTGCCTTTTAATATTGCTAGTGTTCTTTAAACAAATCAGATCCTTAAACCAAGTTCAGTCCCAACATGAACAGATGAACTGTTGCAAATGGGAGTCAATAATGACTTTTAATTTTATTTTATTTTATTTTATTTTATTTTATTTTTGCATTTCTAAAATGCACCAATTTTCCCAAAGGAACTCTGGGTGGTTTACACAAAGGCCAACAAATAGATGGCAATTAAAAACAATTGCTGGACTAGATACATAAGTCTCTGTTCAGTTCTGTGCACCTCCATCTAAAAAGGATTTTGTCAACCTCAAACGGGTCCAGAGGAGGGCAACCAGGATGGTTAAAGGTCTGGAAGGTCTTAGGAGGAGCAGCTTAGGGAGCTGGGAATGTTTAGCCTTACAAAAAGAAGTTTGAGTGGGGATATGATAGCCATGTTTAAATGCAGTATCTGAAAAGATGTCATATCGAAGATGGGGTTGGCTTGTTTTCCATGGCTTCAGAGACTAGGACTCAGAGCAGTGGCTTTAAACTTCAGGAGAAGAGATTCCATTTGAACATTAAGAAGAACTTCCTGATGGTTATAGCTCTTCAGCAGTGGAATATGCTGCCACAAAGGAGGGTGGTTGAGTCTCCTTCTTTGGAGGTTTTTAAGCAGAGGCTGGATGGCCACCTGTTGGAAATACTGTGATGGGGGTTCCTGCATGGCAGAGGGTTGGACCGGATGGCCCTTGAGGTCTCTTCCAACTCTTATGATTCTATGATTCTTTCAGTCTGTTCAAGCTGGAATCGTAATTAGCTTTCAGCTCAAGTTTCTAGTGCTTAGGATGGTGGACATGGGCTTTGAAGTTATGGGCATCACCTGGTGATGTATCAGAAGCTGGGAGAGACTCTGATGAACTGACCTTTACTGCCCTTCTGCAAGCAGGCAAGGAGCTTTCTCTTCAGGCAAGCTTTCCCTGAGCGACAGGCTCCATGAACAGGGTTTTTTAAAAGGATTGTTTTGCCTTACTGCTTCTGAATGTAGTTTTGGTGTTGCATTTGTTCCTTTTTTTACTTAATTATTTTTTTAGTATTTTTACTTGATCTTTTTAAATCATTGGTATGCCTACTCTTTTTAGCTTTAAATGCTGTCTTTTTAATGATGTACACCACCTTGGGTTCATTTTAGGGAGAAAGGTGGGGTGAAAAACATCTTATCCCCCACAACTCTATTTTCCATGACTTAGCACCAGCTGAATCTATAAGGCACAAAAAGTATGCAAATTTATCTAATTTGCATCATTTCTACAACCTGTCGTATTCTGCTCTGATAAGCTCTGAAATCTAGACTCATACTTCGTACAGAATGTAAATAGCTCTCCGTAGCCATAATTTCCTTTATGCAAAGCAGCAGCAGCAGCAGCAGCATCTTCCTCGATTGCTATTTAAAATGCTGCCTTCGCCTAAAGTTTTGATAGTCAACTTTTATTAACCAGGAATTAAGCAAATGAAAGCACTTCCTAATTCCAGTGGGGTGTGTATTCATAGCGGCTTGGATGAATCCCTGAGTAAGGAGGGTCTAACCAGGCTTCTCCTGGGAGGGGCTTCTTTGTCCCCTGCCCGACAGAGACATGCTGGCTAGCTGCCAGGCTGGCCAATCGGGCATTGCCAACACAGCTGGCGAGATTGGCCAGAGGCTGACCACTGGTCAGGTGACCCCTGGCAATAGCCTCTAGGTAAGGGGATAGCAGCCCATCAAAGGTCCCTAAGTCAGTGATTGTGAACCTTTTAGAGACTTAGTGCCCAAACTGCCATTCAAAACCCACTAATTTTTCCCTAAGTACCAATACAGCAATTAAACCTGAATGCAGGTGGCCGTGAAGGGGCGATGCCAGGTGCCCGCAGAAAGGGCTCCGAGGACCACCTTTGGCACCTGTGCCATAGGTTCGCTAACATTGCCCTAAGTCATAATTGACTTAACAGCAACACACTTGAGTCTTCTTATCCAGGAGAAGGGCATTTCACTTATCTCTGGAGTCTTAGAGCAACCAGCAGCCGTTTTGATCTTCCTGACATAGATGGATAGATGTAATTCTAGCAAGTGGGAAAAAATAACATATATAATTATGGAGACAGAATAACAAGATAAGGGGATAAAGATACAAAAAGATACTATGTGGACATAAAATGTGTTATTTCAAATGTAACATTGTTAAAGTTAATAATTATGTTCTCAGCATAAAGGCCTGCTAGAATTTATAGAGTAGCTTATAATGCTGCCCAGGGTGAATTTTTCCTCTTTTTGATGCAGGGTAGGAGAATCAAGTTTCTTTCTAAATAGTTTAGATTCCGTATCATCTGTTCCGTGTGAAGTCTCAATAGCAAACGTAACACTATTAATCAATCAATCAATCAATCAATCAATCAATCAATCAATCAATCTATCTATCTATCTATCTATCTATCTATCTATCTATCTATCTATCTTTAAAAGTCAGGGTAAAACATATTAAAATTGTGCTATACAGTAAAATAAAGAAAAATTAATAATTTAACTTGAACCCAAGGGGTTTTCTTTGGTATTGGTGGAGAAATGAAGCAAACATGTCATCCAGTTAAAATCCAAATGTAAGATTTCAGTATACCCACTTAAAAACGTGTTGTTGTTGTTTTTAATCATTCACATTCTTTTCATTGGTTTTAGATGCTAGAAAGTCATTTCTGTCTTTCAGGGTGATGATATTGAGGCACGGTTTTCTCAGAATAAATTCATCCTCCGTGAAATTACCTATGCCATGAAAAGTGAATGCCTGCCTTAAGGAGTAATGGGATCCTAAAATTTATCCCCTCTCCTAAATCTTCTTGTTCTGTTTTGTCTGTACAGTATTGCCAAAGTTTGTTTGTCTTGGCCACATAGACCATTCAGAATTCAAGACCGCCATGTGCGTTAAGTGTAAGAGAGGCAACAGTTGCGGAATTGCACACTCACTTGAGGAACTGCTGAAAAAATAAAATGGTGTTTTTTCCCCCTGAACTCAATTATGAGAAGTTGCTATTGACCCCAGATGTTGTGCAGTCCTTTATATGGATTTGTGGAAGTCTCTGGTGAGTCTTAACAGCTTCTAAAGCAAAATTAAATTGCACATTCTAAATCCTTTTTTAAAAAACAATTAATGTTCTTTTTTTCTTTTTCTTTTTTTGCTGTTGCTGTTTCCAGTAAATAATGAACCATTTAGTTCCAGTAACTGCAGTTTATTCATATTACAACTAGATATTGTTTCCTCAAATATACTGGCCAAAATGTTAGAAGAGTTGAAGAAAAGAGGGCGGGAAGTGGAAGTCATTTTCTTTCTCTGTATTAATTGCAAATTTCCCCTTCTATCTGAAAAAGTCTTATCCACTATTGTGAGGGAGGGAAGCTTATATGTCTTTACAGTAGGAACCCTGCATCTGCAGATTCCCTGAGCACTGTATTCAACACCCAAAGGGCTGGACCTTGTGACCTTCGTCCCACTTTCTCCTTTGCCTAATCCCCAAACCTGCTTAACATTTGAAAACAGGTGAAATTCAGTGTATTCAGAGGGGGGTGTTGTTGTTTAAGCATTATGTGGGTTTTTTGTGGTTTATTTTTGTGTCAGTTTTGATACTGAAACTGGAAAAAACAACCATAATGTTTTTTTCCTTCTCTCAGTGTTTTCTTCCAAACAACCTTGCAAGACAGGTCAGACAAACACATTCTGTCTGTCTGTCTGTCTGTCTGTCTGTCTGTCTGTCTGTCTGTCTGTCTGTCTCTCTCTCTCTCTCTCTCTCTCTCTCTCTCTCTCTCTCTCTGTCTCTGTCTCTCTCTGTCTCTGTCTCTCTGTCTCTGCTTGGTTTGATATTCTGGGTGTTAAACCGTATCCAGGACTTTGAAACAGTCTTAACACCAGCTTGCATCCTGATACCATCATCTGGTGTGTTCCATCTCAACCAAAAGACTCTCAGCGCCTGATAGACAACATCCTCTATCAAGATTGCATTTCTGGTACAATGCTTTGATAAAGATAGCAGTTGTTATCGAAAGCTTAGCTTACATTTTTTGTTTTAGTAGTGACCAATAAAGGTATCGCCTAGTCTACTTATGGAATTGTTCTTCTGGTCACACGGCTCAAACCACAATCTCTCTCTCTCTCTCTCTCTCTCTCTCTCTCTCTCTCTCTCTCTCTCTCTCTCTCTCTCTGTGTGTGTGTGTGTGTGTGTGTGTGTGTGTGTGTGTGTGTGTGTGTGTGTGTGTGTGAGAGAGAGAGAGAGAGAGAGAGAGAGAGAGAGAGAGAGAGAGAGAGAGAGAGAGAGAGATGGGTCCAAGGTTATCCAGTGATTAACATTGCAATGGTAGAGTTTCTAAATCCCAGTTTGCCAGGCTAACCAGGGCGTTTTAGCAAGCTGATTGCCACCCTCTGTTATTGTTAGGCTGCAGAGTGGGATTCATTTCTGTGTTCAGGGCAATGTCGGTTTCTAAACCCCTTCAGGCAGTTAAAGATCCCACTCCATTTCATGCGTGAGAGACAGTGTTGTGCTGGGCGCCAGCTGTAAAAATGCTCCAGCAATGACTTAGTGCAGATTTTTTTTTTTCAAGAGCAGAGGGAATTGTAAGAGAAAGGAGCGAGAGATGATTCTTCAGATGTCATCTTGGTAGAATAAAAATGAATCAGGCTTTGTATTTTCAAGTTGAAACCCATGGGCAGGATAGAAAGCAATAACATTGTGGACATGAAGATGACTAATAACTATTTTTATTGTATTTCTGAGACATCCATGAGTCCCTGATCCTGTCCAGACTGGGTTGTGGGAACTGTTTGTTTGTTTGTTTGTTTGTTTATTTATTTGTTTGTTTATTTATGTGCATATTTTGGTGCCTGCATTAATGCCCAGTATGTTTTTGCTGGTGTAACTTGATGTTATCCCAGAATAAACAGGATTGCAGCCTGTGTTTGTTTAAAAAAAATCTGTGTTTGCTTTGTAATTTATGATACCTTTAGCCCACATTCTGAAAAAAAAACACTGCTTTGTATCTTTTTCAAATCTGCATTTCACGTTTCACGCCTGTGCTTAGATGCAATTCTAGAGAAAGAATCTGCCCCTTGCTATTTTCCTCTCAGTGGGGAAACCACCAAAAGTTACATGTACAAGCGGATATGTAATCACCTCACCCACTGCAGATTGGAGCAATAAGATAAGGAAAAAAGAAGAAAATAATTCTTAATGAATGCACCCTCCTCTTCCTTCCCTAGCTAACAATGGGGGCTATATGAGAGAGGATTTTCTTTTTATCCTACCTTGAAGTCATGCTGGTTTTGCTTAGCAAACTGTGTCTGACATCCGAGCCGGATACATGCCAAAGTGAGCAAGGAAAGTGAGTTTAAAGTGCAAGCCATAAATTAAACAGGCACAGTAATAAATTTGGAGAAATTGCAGGTGTATTTTGATACCAAATTCTATTAAATCCTTATGGCAGGGAATGCTTTCAGAGTCCCTCTTACATTTGTTTTAACTCTCCCCTCCCCACCCGCTTTCTTTCTAACCCGTTAACATGCCAAAGAATTTTGGCTTCGGTGTTCACCTCCCTGAATTCTTTGCAGTCTACATCATGGTATTTTTACACACTGTGACTATGAGATGTGGGCTGATGGCATTCATTGGTGGACTGAGCGTTTGGTTGGTGGCATCTCCACTCTGATAAACTTGCCTTTTGAGACCCTCTGGCTCCTGCCCCTCAGCCTTCTTTCCTTCCCATCTTTAGTGAAGAAAACAGAAAAACCTGTTCAAAGAACAATAAATAAAACTTTCTCAAGCATTTCTCTTAGTCAGGGATTTCCATCTGTTGTTTAATATTCTCTACCATGAACATCTAAAAGTTACATCCTGGTAAAGCACATCTTTTTGCTTTCATTTTTCCATGGGGAGTGCACCATGAAACAAGGGCAGGGATGGCAAACCTATGGTACGCGTGCCAAAGATGGCATGGAAAGAGCTTTTGCCTGGCACGCGACATGCTCCTTGCAACCCCCACTTCCCCATCCACTGGACCAGCCATAAGGAATTTGTGGAGGGGGAAGGGGGGGCAGGGAGCATGGTGCGTGCCAGGCCAACCCTACTGTCGCCATTGCCGTTGCCAACTCTGCCGCCAAGACCAACCCCATACCTGCCCCTCCTACCGCCGCCGCCGCCGCCACTAACCCTGACCCCGTCGCCCTTGCTGCCCTCGACCTCGCTCCACCCCTGACCCCCCACTGCCGCCAATCCCAACCCCCCCAACGCCCCGTTCCCATCGCCATCACCCTTGCCTCCCCTGCCACCGCCCACCCGACCCCACCTCCACCGCCATTACCGCTGCCATCCCTGCCCGTCCCACCACCACCACCGATGACCATGACCCTGCCCCCTCCATCACCCTTGCTGTCTTCGCCCCCTCTCCCCCCCCCCGCTGCCGCTGATCTTGACTGCCGCTGCCGCCGCCGCCGAGTTTGGGCACTCAGCGGCAAAAAGTTTCGCCATCCCTGAACTTGGGCCTTGGGTTTTAAAGGTCTCTGCAAGTGAGTAGACCAGAACACTGGTTGGTGTGATTTATTCCTGGTTGGCAAGAGGAAGAAAAGAGGTGGAGAGGGAGAAAGGAGAAGAAAGAGAAAGATAGAGGAAAATGGTTTGTGTGTGCATATTGCTTCCATGTGTGCATGAAAGGTACCAGAGAGAGAAGCGATTCAAACCAACACATCCGCACACAAATTACAAATGCTTCTGCACACCGTGCACAGTTAAGCTGTGGAATTGATTACCAGAGGATGCCATGATGGCTGCCAACTTGGATGGCTTTAAAAGGATATTAGACAAGTTCACAGGGAAGGCTGCTAAGTGGCTGCTAGTTAGGATGGATATACGATTAACTCTCCTAATGGGAATGTTTGCAAAATCAGCATGGTAAAAGCAGGGGGCTAGAAGCTAACAAGGGTTAGTGGACTTGCTTAGGGAGGGGAGTCCTTAGTTTTGATATCACTGTTTCTCTCTGTGTGTTGTGTCGTTATAGTCGTGACCAACCCTTTGTGCATGACCCCATGTCCATGGAGTTTTCTTGACAGGAATACTTGAGTGGTTGGCCAGTTCCTACTCCAGGTGCCTACAGCACCTGGTATTTCCTGGTGGGTCTCCCATCCAAGTACTAACCAGGGCCGACCCTGCTTAGCTTCTGAAATCACGTGAGATCGGATGTGGTTAGGGCATCTAGGCAGCTCATCACTGTTTCTATTTGCTTGCATTTCATTTACCTTTTCATTTTATTGATGCCCCATCTTTCTACCCGACAGAAGCTTTACAGATCCCTAAATGTGGCTTACTGTGGAGAAGGGCCAAAACTGGAAGGCTTTCAGAATTGTGGCTGTGAAGAGACAGTCCCAGGACTTTCACTTACACATGTTCTGTGCTAAGGCTGAGACTTTCATTAGCAAAAGCTGGAGTGTAACAACGCACTTGTATCCCTATCATCTTACATCTGAATCTCTCAGCTCAGGTGACCTTCAAGTACGATCACGTTGGGTTTCCATGTATATATTTCAGTTGAACGTGAGGGTAAGAGTATTCTCTTCTGATTTTTAAAAAAATACTACTGCAGCCTCAAATGCTCCAACATGTTTGGTTCTCACACATCAATCCTAATTGTATCGCTTTCCCTGGCTCCTTCTTTCTCTCTCACACACACCCTTTAAAAGTCCTGTGGTTTATCACAAGGGAGTGTTTTAACAGGTTGCTCTGAAAATACAGCCACCGAGGCAGATGCCTTTGGCGGGGGCTTGAACCCACAGAGGGTGTGGCTGAGTGGGTGGGAGGCAAGGACAGACAGAGGGATGGAAGGAAGGAAAGAATGAGACGTTTTCAACCACATTAACAGGAATACAGGAAACCGTCTCCCAGTGAATCAGACTGCTGTCCATCTCGGGTTTCATGGCCGAGTGAGAATCTGATTCCCAAATTATACAACAATAATTTAACCACTAAACCACACTGCTTCTTATGTTATTCCCACCGAACAACTGTATTTCACACCAGGGTTGCTATCTGTACCAGAGGATACAACATAAGTATCTGTGGCGAAATCACATTAAAGCTAGATATTTTATTTGGATTTGCTTTGACTGTCACCCTGATCTGAAATAGGCTTATAAGATGGACAATGGCCTGAGTAAGCTTATTAGACTTCTAGTCCTCATGATTATAAATGAGATATTAGAAACTGGTGAGCAATGCCAAAGATCTCCAAAGCTGGTGAATAATGCCAAGGACCTCAGAAGATGAGTCTGGAAATATTACAATTTGGCCCTGATATTCATGTCTGGGTACTTCTTGGGAACTTTAGTCCAAAAAAGTAACTTAACTTATTAGAAAACCTGCAAAAATAGATATGTGCAAAAGTACCAAAGTTTATTTAGCGGAACTTGGCTTGCCTTGTTCTCTCTTCTATTTGTCTAACAATAACCCCCCTCGCAAATCCTAAAATGTATCTTGTCTTGTTTATCATGGTGTGTTACCACAGAGGGCTCAGTCCCGCATCCCTTTAAAAGCAGTTTAAATTACTAAATAAACCGAGTCCAAAAATGCCATCCCCACGGCCACCGGGCTTTTTGAAAAAAAAAGAAAAAAGAAAACCCGGTAATGATCCCTTAAGCGAGGTTTCTGTGACTCACCTACGAGGTAGAGAATTTTTTGCCTTGCTTTGAAAATCCAGCTTTTAAGGAGGCAGATGCGGTGGGACCACGCTGATGATCTGGGTTTCTTTTTCTTTCTTTTTTTGGCTATTCCTGGGGCCAATGGGCTGTGTTTTTTTAAATTTATTTTCACCTTCGGAGGAACAGGAAGCTCTATCCGGTCCTACAAGCATTAATTCCCCACAGCCAAGTTGTCTGTTTTTTTTTCCAATGCTAGCGCCACCTGCTGGCCAAAGGGGCTGAACTGCACTTTAAAATTAAAAACAAAACAGCTTTTGACGTGAGAACTCTTGTCCCACATTTAAATCACGTGATGGGACAAAGAGGAAAAGCTGGACCTTCAGAAGATCAGGATCGAAACCCAGGTGTGACCACAGCCAGAGAGACACTTTGTAACTAACCCTACTTGGTTGGTAACCTTTATGATAAATGCTTTAGAAGAAGAAAATGATAGTTTACCATACTCTGATTTGTCCTTGGAAGCTCCCCCACCTTGTCCCTTCATTGTAATTTAATAAGAAATGTTTCCCAAGGTGACTCTTAACTAATGGCCCATTAAGGACTTTGACCTCTGTCCAGCTATTCCAAGAGAGGTCAGCTCAGGTCAGCCACTCTCTCTCCCCCTCCCCCTCCACTTTGAAGCATTTAGTGCTAACTTAGAAAGGGCAAAATAAATATTGCTGTTAGTTTTACACATCTTTTAACTAAGGTTTGCAAAGTGTGTTCTTTCAGATGTGTGGTCCCCCCCGCCCCCGGCAAGCCTTTGGCCAGATCTTGGCCAACCAGCAGGGACATTTAATCACTGCTGGCCAGAAATGGTGGCAGGGTTATTTCCAGTGGGGGATAACTCAGCCACAAAGCTTATTGGCCAATTCATAAACCTTGTAGGGCCTTTTTGAACTTTTAAGAACTCTCTCCTGGCAAATTACATCCATTGCCATGATTGGACTTTTATACCTGCTTTGAAAAAGAGGACTTGTGTTCTCGAAAGCTCAGCAACTTTTTTTTTTTTTCTACTAGCAACCTATGAAGGCATCACCCATAGTCTAGTTTTGACTTTGTTTGAAATAGAAAGGAACCATATGATCAAATTCAAAAGGAGATAACTGGAGGAAAAGTCCATCACAGGTGACAAATCATGATGGAGAGGTGGAACCTCCAGGCTTAAAACCAGGGTACTTCAAAGGCCAGATGCAGTGGAGTGGTATCAGGAGACAGAGATCTAGTCTCATGTGCTCCCAGACACATCTGGTGGGGCCATTGTGAGATACAGGAAACTGGACTAGATGGACCTTTGGCCTGATCCACCATGGCTCTTCTTATGTTCTTATGGGATGAGGATTTGAAAAAAAAAAACTAAGAGCGCCATTAGATACCAGCCTTGCTTAGAATCTGTCTTAGCCTCATGTCAGACCCCCTTCTGCTTCCGTTTGGGTTTTGTGAAGTCTGTAAGACATGACTTTTTCTGACAATAGCAATGGTTTTAAAACGTTTAAAGGGGTGAAAATGTTGTGACTCCTTAAAGGTTAACTTATATTTTAATGTAAATTTTCCTGAATGAAATTTTCTCAGACATAACAGGAACATTTAACATGGCAGGGTTTTATGCCTGTAATAATGCATGGCCTCAAAATGCAAAGATTCTGGAGGGTTGGTTAGAAATTTGCAAAATGTGTGAGTCCGTGTAGTATTGAACAGTGGGTTGGATAGTAGTCCCTGTTTGACATTCAGACATATTCCATTGAAGCTTGCACTGCATACAGGTGTATGAACCCTTGGCTAGAATAACACTGGCAAAAACAACAACATGAATGTTAATTATGCTAAGGAGACTGGGCTTTTTACAGTTGCTAATGACCTTTAAGACCCCTGTTTGATATTCAGTTCCTTTGTAGGAGGCTTTGTAAACAGGGAACAACTGGTGAGTGAATTAACCCCCAGGCGTTAGATGACTGCAAAAACAGCAGGGTAATGAGTTAAGAGCCTCTGGTTACCATTGAAACTTTTAAATTTAAGGTCTCATGTGTGGGCTTGTCCCATCACATTCTACCTGATTTGTGTGTGTGTGTGTGTGTGTGTGTGTGTGTGTGTGTGTGTGTGTGTGTGTGTGTGTGTGTGTGTGTGTGTGTGTGTGTGTGAGAGAGAGAGAGAGAGAGAGAGAGAGAGAGAGAGAGAGAGAGAAGACTGAATCATGTGGGTTCACGCAAAGCAAAGCAAGGCTGGTCCTCCTATAAAAGTTCAGGATGGATTTTGTACTAAAAATGTAAAAACCAACCTCGTTTTGCAGGTGGGGGAATACAGATATGCTTCTCCCTCTGATGAAGCTGTAGATCAGCCTCGTTAAACCTACTGATACCATAGAATCATCACAGGGTTGGAACGGACCTCGGAGGTGTCTTCTAGTCCACCCCACCCCCCCCCCGCCGCCCAAGCCAGGAGGAGACCTCACGCCATCCTGGACAGATGGCTAGTACAATGAACTATAACACCCATCAGCCCCACTAGAAATGGGGGGATGCTGGGAAATGTAGTCCAGAAGACCCACTTGGTAAGTGTTTATGGGCAGAAACATTTAGCCATTTCATTTGGAAGCTAAAGCTGAAGGGTCATCTTAACTCAAGCCAGCCTCTTGAATCAGTGAGATTTATGTTGATTTGCCTCCCCAGCTAGAGCACTGAAAACTGTCGGCTACAAAGTCAGCAGCTCAGTGGTTCGAATCCCGGGTGCCATCGCAGCAGAATGAGATCTCACTGTTAACCCCAGCTCCTGCCAACCTAGCAGTTCGAAAGCATGTAAACATGCAAGTAGATAAACAGGTACCACTGTAAGGTGGGAAGGTAAAGCAGTGTTTCCTATGACCCCATGGCCATAGACTTGCACAACACTGGGTCTTCGGCTCAGATACAGAGATGAGCACTGCCCCTAGAGTTGTACACGACTAGCATGTACGTGCAGGGGGAAACCTTTAATTTTTATCTTAGGCACCTACAGCACCTGGGATTCCCTGGTGGTTGCCCATCCAAGTACTAGCCAGGCCCGACCCTGCTTAGCTTCCAAGATCAGACGAGAAGTAGCCCTTGTTATTCCAACTCTAAGGATTCTCATCACTTCCTATCGGTCCCCCTTCTCTCCCTGCTTACTTGGAAGGCATGGCAGGGAAAGAGTACATTGGGATTCTCCCCCACCCACCCACCCACACCACACCTACTTTCCTCTCCTTTTTTTATTCCTTCACAGAAAGCTGTTATTAAGGTAACTATACTCTTGCCTTGCCTCACAAGCCTCTGTGGAATCCCTAATTAGCCCCTACTTCATAATAGGCTCCTGGTGGCACTGATGACTCAAAGGCATAATCTTTCTTTGGCTTTGAATGTCGCTCGGAGCCCAGAATCAAAGCTGCAAAAAGAAGAAGAAAATGGAAATCTCTCTTGCGAGCTGAAGCCACGGCTTCCACCGCCACCACTGCCAACTGAGTGACAGCCACCTCTATTCCAATTTCCTCCTAATGCAGTTTCCCTCGCACATCCATCATGACATTATTCACCTATGGTGGGAGGAGAATGGCCAGCTGCACGCAGGGTGGGCTTTTGTCTTTTCCCCTTAAGGTGGACTGCATTTTTCTTTTTTCTTTCTTTTCTTTTTTCTTGTTCCCTTTGCCCCGTGCACTTAAGGTGAAAGTAATTTAATGGAAATGCCAAGGCAGCCGGGATTGAAAAATCTGCACGGCCAGCCCTCTTGCATCCAGGAGGGAGAGAGTCAAATTGTTCTCTACCCATTTTGAACAAGCCAGTCTTCCACCTAAAGGCTGCACATACAGAGGATATGAGTTTCTTGAAACCATGCTAGTGAACAAAACAGGTTTGCAAACTATAGTTTGCATGTAGATAGTTGTTGCAAAAAAAAAAGCTTTAAACTACAGCAGGACCCCCAGATCCACTGATTCATTATCCACTGATTCAGTTATCCACGGTTGTCAGAGGAAAAAAAATTAAATAATTCAGCAGCCACGAAGCAAGCTGTTGTCACAAACAGCAGCTGTAAAGCAAGCTACTGTCTCAAAACAGCAGTCATAAAGCAAGCTACTATCAGGAAACAGCAGTTTGGGGGTGGGTGGGCGGGCAGATGTTCTATCTTATCCACTGTTTTCATTATCCATGGGAAGGCCTGGAACCAATCGCCAGCGGATACCGGGGTCCTACTGTAACTACAGTTGCCCAGTGTTGGGCATCACTAGAGACTGTGGTTTAGGGCAAGACCTCAAAGTTTCAGTTGCAAAAAAATATAAAAAATGTTTGTGTGTGTGTGCGCAATCCATTTTACAATATATCTGATATTTGAAGCATGGGGTGCATGTGGAATCTCTGCCTGGGAACTTTCCAGTGTCTCTTGCAATTCAATATTTGCTTCCATAAGCATGTGTGCAACTTCAGGAGTATGTGCACATAGCTTCAAAGCACGGCTCTTCCAAATTAAGGCAGAGACCTTGTCCCTCATGCTGGAATTTCTCCAGTTCCGTAGCTTAGCGGGAAAGAAATTCAGGGGCACGCGTTCATTTAAAAAGGTTGTCGACATCCTTTTTAAATTGAAGTGCACAGAAGTGGACACAGTACTCCAGCTGGGGTCTGACCAGAGCAGAATAGAGTGGTACTATCACTTCCCTTGATAGTCCTGTTCTCTGCACCACACTGAATCTCAAATGATGTATTAACAAAGCATTAGGAGAGAGATGCATGCAATTGGTACTACAAATGCAGAGGAATTACAGAATGGGGCATAATAGAGTCAGGGGCATGGCCACCAGCAGGAACTCCACCAGGGCCAGATTTGCCCCACCCCCACACTGGGCCTTTAAGATTCTCCCCCTGAACTGAGACAACAGGCTAGTGGTTTGGACTTCTCCTGTGGCTGTTTCAGAGGCCCTGTACCCTCCATTCTGATCCCAGGGGCATCTGGCTCTTTCATAGATGACGTGTTTGCTGCCGTGCTTGTTAAAAGGCTTTGCATTCTCCTGCAGCTGCTGTAGAGGTTACTGGAGCAGCTTGTGCATTCGCAGCTGGAGGGGAGGGGAGGCGGAATTAAAGGCAAGTGAATGACTGGCACTGACCTGTCACGGTTGCTGCTCTGGCTGGAAAACCCGATTGGCTCCTTTGACAGCTCATGGACAGGACAGGACAGGAGCGCCCACCTCTTTTCATGCTGCTGCTATTTTTAGCCGCCTCTGCCGAGCTTACTCATGGAAGGACGAGCTGTTATCGTGCACACGCCACCTGTGGAATAATTTCTGGCCTTGCAGTTCTGTAAAGATGATTGTAAAAACGGGATTCTCCCCATGATAACTACACCAGAGCCCAACACAGTAGCCAAAACATTTCTCTCTAGCTGGAGAAGTGAAAGATGCATGAAGCAAAAAGCAAAAAGGAAAGTGTTTTGCTAACATAAAAGCAAAAAGCAAAGTGTTCTGCTTATATCAGTGATGGCGAACCTTTTAGAGACCAAGTGCCCAAACTGCAATTCAAAACCCACTAATGTTTTTGCAAAGTGCCAATACAGTAATTTAACCTGTATACAGGTGGCTGTGAAGGGACGATGTCGGGTGCCCACAGAAAGCACTCCAAGTGCCACCTTTGGCACCTGTGCCATACATTTCGCCATCACTGGCTTATATACTGCCCCATACCATTTCTAGTCTCTGGGCAGCTTACAGTTTAATTACAGTATGCAGGCTACACATTTCCCCCTCAGTAAGCCAGGTACTCATTTTACCAACCTTGGAAGGATGGATGACTGAGTCAACCATGAGCCAGCTACCTGGGATTTAACTCCAGGTCGTGAGCACAGTGTTAGCTGCAGTACAGGCATTTAACCACTGCACCATGAGGCTCTTACATATACTGCCTCATAGCATTGAAAGCACTCTATGGGTGATTTAAAATTCACTCTTGAACGATGGCACCTAAGAGGTGACCTGACTGAAATTTATAAAATCATACACGGTGTGGACAAAGTAGATAAGGAAAAACTGTTTTCCCTATCGCACAACACTAGAACTAGGGGGCATTCCATGAAACTTTTGGGTGTTGGATCTCAAATAAATTAGAGGAAGTACTTTTTTCACCCAGAGGATCACTGGTCTGTGAAACTCCCAGCCAGAAGAAGTGGTGACAGCTGTCAGCCTGGACAGCTTTAAAAAAGGATTGGACAAGTTCATGGAGAACAAGGGTATCAATGGCTATCATTACAGATGCCTAAGGACAACCTCTGAGTTGGAGAGATAGGCAAGAGCTCTCTCAATGTCATTTGCAAGGAATCAATAAGCAGGTGAAGACATCTGCTTGGGAATACCCTGAAGCAAATGGTGAGCCACTGTATGAGACAGAATGCTGGACTGAGTGGGCTGTGGCCTGTTCCAGCAAGGCTGTTCTTACATTCTTATGTTCTAATACTATAGGATTGTGACCACTGTCTGTGAAATGGGTGTCAATTTAATGTTTCCTCCCTGTGCATTCCTCCCCAATGTTCGTTCATTCCCTGATGCTCTGCGTTGGAATCATCTGTTGCCAGTGGTTTGCATAATCAGCTTGTTCTCCTGGGCAAGCGAGGAATGGAGACATCTCATTACGTTCTACCAATCACTTGGCTCTGACTTCTGCCTTGGTTTGATGCGTGGATTTGGCTGTGTATTTTTTGGCTGTAGTGCCAAATCCTTCCTGTTAGGAAAACATGGGGTGTTGTCTTGCAGCAGAAGTAGCATGTGTCAGAGGGAGAAGCAGAGAGAGCTTTGTTTCTGCTCAGGTAAACATATTGTTTTTTTTTTCAAGCTCACAGTAGGATCTGCAGGAAAGATGCAGAGTTCTCTGTTTTGCTGGCGCCTTGACTGTAATTGAGCAGATGTCTGTTAATCTTTGTGAGACATTACCTTTCTGGCTTTATGGAGTGTAAAGCCGAGGACAGATGTTTGATGAAAGCACTGAAATGTTTAACTAGGATGTTTTTGTTTTGTTAGAGTTGTCTTCTTTTTTTACCCTCTCCACCTTCCTGTCTGCACCCCAAGATTGCTTGTTACATGATTTGCATACAATTTTAACACAGGCAGGTGGCTTCAGATGGAAAAAAGAAACTTGGTATTTTAACTTTGCTGTTGTTTTGTTGAATATGGAAACACAGGAGGCACGAGGTTCAGTGGAAGTGATACCCATTAATGTGGTAGTGTTTTTTAAAAAAAGAAGTTGACGCATTTGAATACAATTTTATTTGTAAACACCCTCTGTGCTTCAAAGCCAATGCAGATGATTGTAGTAAGAGGCAGTTCAGAATTTCGTTTCATTCCGGTCCTGACTTCCCCAACAATTTAAGCATTTGTGGGTTGTTAACCAAGGGCAGAAGAAGAAATGGTAGATGCATTGATTTAAAATATTTGAAAAGCAGCCGATCATATAATAATACTAAAAGTGCATTTAACATTAAGCAGTTTCAATCTGCATCCTCGTTGACAACAACACACACACACATGTACACGTTTTTTTAAAGAAGAAAAAGATATTCTGGAGAGGGGAATTTACACTATGAAATTTTATTTTAGCAAAAGACTTTGGGAATTAAAAGAAATACTTTCAGCCGTTGTAATTCGCACCCCAGAGCAACCCTGTTGTTTCTGGTCCTGTTAATTATCGGAGAAGCAATCCTAATCTGTCTGAGATCATTTCACAATTGGCCAGTAGATCCAGCTCTGCTGTTTGCTTGCTAAAGCAATGGTTTGCAACCTTGAATTCCCATATATTCTTGGACTACAAATCCCAGAATTCTTGGCTAGCACGGTGGTGGCGGAAGGCATATCGGGCCAAAGGCAGCGTCTAAGCCCTTTCTAAAGTCAGCCCTCTCTACTCTGCATTTTAGTAATCTAATTTGGAAGTTGCCACAGCATGTACAGCTGAAACCAGGTTATTTTTTTTTTTTACAGAGAAGTTGGGGCTTGGGGGGGGTCGCCATTGATGCACCAGCCTTCCTTATGTGCTATTCAGGATGTTACAGGTAAAAACTAACAGAAAGAGATGGAAAGTGTGCTTTCCCTAGCTTAGAACACGCACACATGCACATACACACGCAAGCGTGCGCACGCACACACGTGCACACATGAATGGATTCTATGGAGTGGTACCTCAGTGGAAAATACTTCATGCCCCGCAGTGTGATTCAACCAAAGTAGAGGGGAAAACCAGTCCTAATTGATGCTTAATAAGGATTAATACTTGTAAAGTAATTAAAATGAGCTCTGAAAGCAGTTTTGTCCCTTTGGTAGTGCCAGCTTAATGGGCCATTGTTTTCGGTCTGTTAGCTGTGTCCTTCAGCTTCTCTGTGCTGTTAATTTGTAGGGAGGTCTTTCTCCCCGCACCCCTTGCCTTCTGTTTTGGAATCCAGCTTCAGCGTTGGCATTGCTAAATATGTTTAAAATTTAGTTTACATATTATTCTCCTCTCCTTCCCCTATTTCTCGCTTCTCCTGAATAAATGTCACATCCAATCTTGCCTGGTTTCGGAAGCTAAGCAGGGTCGGCCCTGGTTAATACTTGGATGGGTGACCACCAGGGAATACCAGGTGCTGTAGGCGCCTGGAGTAGGAACTGGCGAGCCACTCCCGTATTCCTGCCAAGAAAACCCCATGGACATGGGGTCACGAAGACTCTGTCATGGCTATAACAACACAACACACACACAGGACATGATCCGAAAGCTGAGTCATGGCAACTGGACTTCTTTTCTTCTGAGAGCAAAACGTTTTTGCTCCTCATCCAAGTAGGTTCTTCAAGTTAGTAGTTTCGATCTTACAAGAAATCTACTGAACTAGATTTGGAAACTATGGTTTGAGGTGCGGTTCTACATCTTAGTGTATGTCCAGTAGCATTTGCTAGGTGACCACATTGACAAAGTTGAGATTTAGCTATTGGTTCCTCTCTAGAACCAATGGTTTCCCAACCTTGTATCCTCAGATGTTCTTGGATTACAGCTCCCAGAAGCTTTCACCATGAGATGTGCTGACATGGAATTCTGGGAGATGTAGTCCAGAAACATCCATGGACCCAAGATTGGGCACCAGAGGTTGCAGATCTAGGTAGGTGGAAGTGTTGCCAAACCAATGGAAAATAAATACAAAGAATATAGTGCTACTTCTATGCCATTTCCTTCTTAGCAGCTTGAGTGGTGGGGAAAACATGGCTTGAATTTGAAACTAGCACAAAACCATGGCTTGTGATTTATTTTTAGTTTTCGGGCTTTGTAGGTACATGCCTATTCTGAGTCCGCCTGAAAGAAGAAATAAGGTCTGGGACCAAATATCTTCCCCCCCCTTCCTTTAAATTTCTAAATAAAGCACAGTGCACTGCAGTTATGTGTGTTTCCTGCTGTTAAAATCCCAGCCTTTTCAAAAGCTGTATCATCAAGTCAAAGAAGGACAAGGGCGGGTGGAAAGGGAGTTGATGGGGCAGCTGGTTTTGCTCCTGCAAACATCTTCTGAATCCACCTGGGAATGAATGTTCTGCTGATGGGAAACATGGCCGGTGTAGTCAAAAACATGAGAGGTGGAGAGGAAGGGAGTGTTGACATGCATCTCCTTATGGAAGGAGAGAGATTTCAGTATCCCAAACCTGTTGAAACGACAACAGAGAATTTTGAAAATGCTGTATTAGTTAACGTTTCTGAACGCTGCTCTAAGCAAATAAAGGCAGTCTCTTTTACCACCTCCACCCCCACCCCAGGTTTTAGACTGAGGGGCCCCAGACTACAAGCTATTCTTTATTGAAAAGGCCCGACTGTACATTAGAAATATTTGCAAGTAGCAAGAAATCAAACTTGTCCCCATGTGAACCTGCCTGGGTCTTCTCTAACCATGGTGCTGCTACTGAAAAGGTCTTGTTCCAATTCATTTATTTTTGTATCTTCACCAGAGGGAGTATAAGAAGCCTTGTGTGAAAGTTTGGTGGAGGGGAGGGATTATACAAATATTGTCCATTTTTCAGAATTAATTTCAGCTCAATGTTCCTTTGTTTGTGATTTCACCCAAAATGAATGTCAGTGTTTCTAAGGAGCCCAGTAGAGTCTCCAACACCATGGTTTTCAAGTTTTGTCCTTCAACTGTTTGGAACTTCAGTTCCTAACACCTTCAGCAAAGTGGTTTATGGGAGTTGTGGTCCAAAACCTCTGGACGGCCCAAATTTGAGAACCCCTGGGTATAGCAGTTGGCCTCTTGGGTGGGCCCTGTGTTAAGAATTTTGTCCACATAAGAACATATAAGAAGAGCCATGCTGGATCAGGCCAAAGGCCCATCTAGTCCAGCTTCCTGTATCTCACAGGGGCCCCACCAGATGCGTTTGGGAGCACATGAGACTCAATATCTGTCTCCTGATATCACTCCCCTGCATCTGGCCTTTGAAGCATTCTGTAAAAACATATTGTGTGTTTATGTATACAACCTTGCATACTTTCATTAAGAGTACAAATAATATTTAGCATGAAATAAGGGGCAGTTGAATACAAGCTAAGAAGTTTTCTGTGCAAAATGTGGTGTTCCCTACTCAAAATACAGGTTTTTGAAAGAGGGAAAATATATATTTTTGTATGTTCTGCACCCAATGTGCCAACCTGTGAAAAATTCATGGAAGTGGCATAGTTTCAAATAGCAGGGAGGGATTGTTTAATATACTGCATTTTTGTTTTTCACCTGTAGGAATGAAACAAGCAACAATTAACAACACTTCTACTGTAGAGCAATCATATTCTGCTGCCATCCTTACAGAGGCTGGTGCCGAATAAGTTCATGTACTTAAATTCATGTGCTTGAATATAAGAGCAGCATTTGAGTCTCTGGAAATGAGAAGCTAGTTAAGATACCGGTTCAGGATATAAATCTTATCTGGCCCATGAAATGTGAAGGGATTAATATCTTTTCATTGGAAGGATGTCTCACCACGGAGGGGAATTACTTTTAAAGCGTTAATTCAAGACTGGAAAATCTCAGAGAGGCTTTGAGCGCTTCCGAGCAGGGGAGCAAAATCATCGCTTTAACACAGCCTATTGTGTAGGTCCCTTGATTTAATTTTAGCAAGAACTGTCCTTGGGCAAAATGGCTTGTCATCTTCCGAAGCTCATGGTTACCCAGATGGTGTCCCTGTTCTCATTTAGGGGTTACATTACATCTCCTTGTTGGGGTGCCGTGGAAGAGAACTGGCCTCCAGCTTCAGTGCAAATAATTCTGGTGTGACGAATTGTCTAGTCCCAAGAGCAGAGAAGCCTGTGCAGAATTTGGGAGGAATTGAAAGCTACAAAATACACTATATGGAATAAATATGCTTCTCTTAAAAGGTACCACCATGCAGTTGGCATTGTAACAATTTCCAGTCAAAAGCTGTGTGTGTGTGTGTTGCACCATTACAGTAATGACTGACCCTTTATGACTCCATGTCCGTGGAGTTTTCTTGGCAGGAATACTGAAGTGGTTTGCCAGTTCCTACTCCGGGTCCCTACAGCACCTGGTATTCCCTGGTGGTCTCCCAGCCAAGTACTAACCAGGGCTGACCCTGCTTAGCTTCTGAAATCAGGAGAGACCGGATGTGCTTAGAGCATCTAGGCAGTCAAAAGCTAGAAATCCTCAATACCATAAAGAGAAGAAAATTGCAATATTTCGTACACATAATATACAATAAGAAACACCATTTGCTGCAGGTTATCCTTCAAGTTAAAATAGATGGGAAGCATGGGCCGGGGCCTAGAAAAACATTCTGTTTTAAGAACGTAAGCCAGGCATGTCCAAACTTCAGCCCTCCTGATGTTTTGGACCACAACTCCCAGAATTCTAAGCTTAGATTGCCAATGACAAAGGACTGTGGGAGTTATGGTCCAAAATATCAGAAGAACCAAAGTTTGGACATGTCTGACTTAAGCCAATGGTCCACAATGAACACAGCTGCTCTGCTTAGAATAGCCTTAGATAGAAACCAGTTCAGGCTACTGATTGCCAACGTTCTTTGAGGACATGACACTTGAAGAAGAAGAGTGACTGGAGTGATTCTGGCTGTGTAGGTTAAAGCTGACCTTGGTATTCCTGGGGCAGCAGCCTGGAAGAGATAATGAGGCATGGACAAGTAAAAAGGGGTGTTAGAAATAAAATAAAATAGGAGTTTATCATATCCTGAGAGGGGGATTGAATAATATCCCATTTAGTTCTCAGGAATATGGACTACTAACCAAATTGCTGCTCAAGGGGGTCTTTTTTTTTTTTTAATCAAACCAGCATGAAATGTATAAATCAAGTCCTGGGTTTCTTGACGGCTCAGTCTGTCTCCTTCTCGGTAGAGCAGGCCTTCATCAAACACCCACAGGATGGCTGCCTGGGTGTGTGCGCTGTAGCGAATCAGCGCTAAACCGGGCAGCGCTATGTGAGATGTTCTTGTACTCATTTATAGATAGAATGAATGTTCACAATCAGTCTGACCAGCAACGTTCATGCAAGTTTTCCCACCCACCAACCCACCCAATGTTCAGAGGTTGTAAAGAGCTAGCTGAGTTTGAATTTAGAGGGTTCTTGATGTTCCAATCTATCCCAGCATGTTATCAAAATCAAAAACCAGAAGAAGACTAAAATTAGGAATGGGAGCAATGAAGGAATTAGAAAAAATAATCAAATGTAAGGATGTGTCTGTGGAAACCAAGATAAACTGCCGTCTCATATTCCTGATCACCGTGCATGTGTGTGAAAGCTGGACATAATGGAAGATGTTAGAGACAAAAATAATTTATAAATGAGACACCTTTCTCCATTGTAGAAGGATGCCAAGCTAAATGGTGCAATGAACCTTGCGTGCATGAGGTTGGTTTTCGCAGTAGTACACAATATTTGGAACTCATTTTCTTTGGTCTTAGATTCCTTGAAAGCAAATCTGGTGTCCTTGAAAATATTCCTGGCTCTATGCAACAAATGATGTCTTCTTAAAAGGAAGGAAGGAAGGAAGGAAGGAAGGAAGATCTGGTTATTACATGCTCTCCTCCATCTGCTATAATCTTTCCCTTTCAACGTAAAAAAAAAAATCCACAGTTGCCCCTGGCAACCTCTGAGGCCTAGCATCCTGGTTTGGGGTACAGTCCTCAGGCTGCGGTAATGATTTAGGCCGTGTGGGTATTTTTTTCCTTTCCCCTATCCATTCTTGTTATTCCATCGGCTTTCCTCTTTGCCCATTTCCCACCTTGCTTTCCCCTTTTGCCAACTGAATCATGCCATCGTCAGTCTTGGCAGGAAAGCCTGCACGGGTGTCTCTGCAGATTACAAGCTCAGATCAGTACAGAGAGGGAGGGAGGGAAGGAAGGAGAGACTCATCGTGTCGGTTCCAATTTGGAGAGAGGGGGGTTTTGTGTTTGCATCTGTGATTTAGCTTGGTTACTTCAGACACAAACATCAGGAAGGCAGAGCAAACCAGAGCGGTTGGGGGTGTGGGGGAGGCCAGCCCACCGCATACTTGCTATGTTGTGTTTAAAGTTGTCAAAGCCTGCATTATTATTAACACAGCTTCTGTGTTTTTGTTTAACCTCTGGTTGCCGAGAATGATCATAAACCCGGCTGCAAAGCCGTTGCCGTTGCCAGATAACCTTGGGAAATGGTCAGAGCCAGTAATTGTGTCCTTTTAACATAAAGAGCCTTTCTCTTGCCATACGAGTGGCCTTGGTTTAGGATGTTTATGGGGGGAATTTAAACTCTGGTTTGAGGGGGAATTCTTTTCGAAGGCAGCCAGTAATTTCATAATTAGCTCTTAAAATTACAGAGCAGTAAAAGCCTGAGCATCATTAAAGATCAGAAGCACAGAAGCATCTGACTTGCATTTTTTTTGACTGCTTGGAGTCTTGTTCCTGCTTGCTTCTTATAAAAATAAAAATGAGGGAACACAATAATGTGTTTTGAATTTGTGAAAAGGGAAAGTGTTTTCGTTCAGGAGGGGGAAAAGTATTTTGAGCTTTAATGCAGCCATACTAACTCAGACATAATTCTTGGTAGATATGTCAGGGGCTGTGTGTAGTTCAGGAACGGTACTGTGGAGGATTAAAGCAAAACATACAATTGTAAGGTGGACCTTTGTTTTATTAACAAAGACCAGAGCTGTCTTGTTGCGGTCTCTCTTCATCTCTCTTCATCTCACAAGTTTGCGAGCTTGCTACATCATCTCTTCAGTTGAAAGTCATGAAATCTTTAATTCTTGCTTCTTACAAAGGTCTCAGAGTGAGTTGTTGAGAATGTAAGTGCCAGTTAAAAAGATAAGGGGTGGACTACTCTTGGGGGACTTGAAGCTATTCTGCTCGGTGAAGTTTTATTTGCAACTTTGCATGCTCTTTGTAGTTGGTTTGACATTTAGGGACTTTTCTGGGCTATCATACCCTAACCCATTGTTCTTTCCATCCTGTGAATTCAATAGAAAGCTCTGCCTGTCTATTGAGTATACTTTCTCCCTCCCTTTCTTTGGTCAGTATCTACTGCATGTGGTTGATCTCTTTGGTTGCTATATACGTGTGCAGTTAAGGAAGCAGTATACTCAACTTTGTAATTATAGGCACTTGTTAGTAAAGATAAAAATGTATTCTTCCTCCTACAAATATCTTGAGTGATTTTTCTGAGATCTTAAGTGCCAGTTCATGAGAAAGGAGTGGACAGTCTGAGGAACTTATGGCTATTCTTCTCCTCTAGGGATCTCTGTGCTTCTGCATTGCAGCAAATCACATTTTTACCAAAAATAATCAAATCTCTGCAGTTTTGAATTTGCTACAGTTAGGCCACAGATACCATTAACTTGGCTACCGTTATGCCATGAGCACCGCTAAAGGTTTGCAAATCCTTGTTCTTGCTTTTAAATGTAGAGTATTTTCCTGGAGAGAGAGAGAGAGAGAGAGAGAGAGAGAGAGAGAGAGAGAGATGAGCCGCAGATGTTCTCTGTCTTACACAGTGTGGTCTGAGCAAGCCCTGAAAGCCAAATGGAAACATATATTAGTGTTAATTATTAATGATTATAATCTCACCACAGATATTAATGGTATTTATTATTTGCTTACTTACGGCTGCTCTGCCCTTTTCTCTTTTCTCTCCCAAGGCTGATTTGCCTTGGGGGCACTGCATAGAACTTATGCTATAATAAGCATTATGAATGAAAAAAAAACATTCTTAAATAGAAACAAATGGAGTGCTTTGTAAGCAGGGCAGGGAACGTTTATGGGCTAGTTGGAGGAGGAGCAAAGAAGCAAACCAAGCTTTATTGGTTTGTTTGTAGTCCCCCTCTTAATCTCGCCTTTCTGTTATAATCCACTGGCTGTGCTCTGAGATTTAAGGGAGGGCAACAGCAAAGGGTTTGGTGGCATCTAAAAGAAAGCGAAGTAGAAGAAACGTACGTGTCAAGGAGGTCCCAAGAGGGAATCAAGCAGAGGCTGTCCTGTTTTGAACATATCATCATGAGAAGGCAGGTTTCTCAAGAAGAAGAAGAAGAAGAAGAAGAAGAATGAAGAAGAATGAAGAAGAAAGGAGGAGGAGGAGGAAGGAAAGGAAGGAAGGAAGGAAGGAAGGAAGGAAGGAAGGAAGAAAGAAAGAAAGAAAGAAAGAAAGAAAGAAAGAAAGAAAGAAAGAAAGAAAGAAAGAAAGAAAGAAAGAAAGAAAGAAAGAGAAAGGTGGAAGGCAGCAGCAGGGAAGGAGGAAGACCCAATACAAGATGGACTGACTCCCTAAGGAACCACAGGTTGAGTTTTGAAAGAGCTAAGCAGGGCTGTTGATGAGAGGACATTTCAGAGACCAGTGTGCGTTTTTTATGGGTGAGATAGAACCACCAGTTAACATGTCCTTGACGTAGGGGCAGGAGAGACTCCATGGGAAAGGTGAATGAAATGACATCATCAGCCGTGCCATGTGCTCATGTTGAAAATCAAAGCAATACATTAAACCCCCCTGGGATTCTTCTACTTCCAAGCCAAGGAATGTGGTCTGACTGGTTTGTTTTCCTAAAGACGCATTTCCCTTAGTGAATGAATGTGAGTATGGCTCTCCCGTCGTCTGGTCTGTCAACCGTCTGGAGATGAGCCGGTTCCCTCATGAGCCTAGGAGCTGTAAAAACTGGTTGTGGAGACCTAATGTTTTGCAGGCCTTTGCGGTTTCACTTCCTCGTCTAACCCTCTGTTGCTTCGCTCCTCCTGTCGGCAACCAGCTCTTTTCCTGAGCCTGCTGCGATGTCTAGACATCAGGAGTTCAAAGCCCCCAGGGTTTTCCCTCTTTTGCAGTCGCCTGTTCATCATGGCCCCTGCAGCTCCTACAGTTCCAAGTCATGCCAGTTAGAACTTGTCTTCCTTCTGTGGTTCCAGAAACCAAAACACCTACAGTTCTGGGAGCTAACCATGTCTGTGTTGCAAGCTGTCACCCTGCCCGGCCCAAAAATGCCAGACTCACTAGCCTAGCCATGGAATTGTCATTGCATATCTTCACAGGACCCACAAGGGTGCTGTGCTGTCGATTCGATTCTGTCACAGGGCAACCCTGTTAAGGTTTGCACACTATGTAAGTCATTAAAGAAGTGGGCTTTACTAGCTCCGCTCCCTGGCCAAGCAGGGATTTGAACCCAGATCTTCCAAATTCTGTTCTGACACTCCACTCCACCAGGCTGCATCTTGAGCTGCCTTTCCAAGGACTGATTATGCATTTGCACACACGTGAACTTACTCTGGATAAACCCCATACTCAGCATCTCAATAAGGAAATGCAGGCGGTACCATATCAGCAAATGAGGAGCAGGTCTTTTACAGTGCTAATGGCTCTTTATTGCCCATTCAAGAACAAACCACCCCCAAGTATTTTGCATCCCAAAAGAAGAATTTGGAGCTGTATACTTATTGTGAGGATTGCAGCTGAACTCAGAGGCCACAGGGATAGGAGACAATATAGCAGTCATTGTATTACCCCTCATACCCTCCCTGTGGAGCAAAACCAAATAAATGGCCACTGTCACTTAATACATCCATAAGATGCCAAACTAAGGAAGGATATTACAGTATGGTTGGGTTGTATTTTGTTTATGTTTCCTTCATGTTTTTAGTCACTGTCTATGCAAACTGGTCTGATAGAACTGTCAGAGCTGGGTTGGTAAACCTCTCCCTGACGGTCATACCTATAAAATCCCTTAAGGATAGGCGTAAGCTGAAGGCAAGATGACAGCATGTAAAAACAGCAAAAAAAAAAGGAGGTTGCCAGGGCCCCTAAAAAGATCTACATTCCTGCTGGAGATCTCCTCTTAAATAATCTCCTCCACTTACTGAAATATCACTTAATGGTCATGGGAAGAATTTCGGGTGGGGAGCCGTTAAGAAGGTAATTCAGAAACAGTGATTCCTTTATTAGAGCATTAAATTAAACAGACAGCAAGCTTTGGGATATAATCTTTCTTCCTCCAGCCCTGCACCAGGATATTGTGGAAAGCTCCTATATGAGAGCCCCAAGTTAGTTTTCTTAAGGTGAGTTCAAATGTAGGCTGCAAATAGATTTTGAGGAGAGTGTGGTTTCAGATTCCACCCCAGGCAGCATTTGGTGGATTCTTCTTCTTCTCTGCCACCAAATAATTTGCATTCATCTCCCCCCTCCCTAGCTGCCTAGATGCCCTAAGCACATCCGATCTCGCCTGATTTTGGAAGCTAAGCAGGGTCGGCCCTGGTTAGTACTTGGATGGGCGACCACCAGGGAATGCCAAGTGCTGTAGGCACCTGGAGTAGGAACTGGCAAGCCACTCCAGTATTCCTACCAAGAAAACGCCATGGACATGGAGTCACGAAGAGTCGGTCACAACTGTAATGACACAACACACACACACACACACACACCTCCCACTGTCCCACAGTCCCCCTTGGAGACTAAGGTACCTGTTTGGCTGGACAATGTGGGAAGAGTGTCAATTTTGTACCAGAATTCAGAGACCTGCAATTTACAAATATGCATATGATGTGGGGGGAAAGGTCATTTCTTGAATTGCTTTTGAGAAGTGGGATAGGTGAAAGTAAGCATTGTCACCGGCTACCTTTTCTAAAGGCCCTTGGTGCTAGAAAAGTAACTCCTAGTTGATTTATTTAAAGTATTTGTTACCAAAGCTTTTTTCCCCCCTTTCAAGGACTCTTACATTGTTGCAAGACAATATAAAAGCTAACTACAATGAGTATACAGTTACAAAAAAAGTGTCAAGCAGATCGCACACTAAAAAGAAAATAAAGAAAAACAACACCAGAAGCACATTGGAAGCAGTAAGACACAGCAATGCAATTTTGTGTCCATTTAAAAAAATATATCTCAGCAAGCTCTGAGAGTGGAGGCCCCAGCTGAACTTGGGCCAAGAGGACTGTTTCACACCTTATCTTCTTTCCGTGTCTGCTGCGTGCTTGTTTGGAAATACTTTTACATCTCAAAACGGTCATTGCCGCAGAATGGAGTCCTACTGCTGCAAAATGTCACTCCTTCCTTTTGCACCAGAACCAAGTATGCAAGTTTGGTAGGAACTGGGTGGCTTTTTTCCCTTCCGAGACCCACCTTGAGTGTGTGTGTGTGTGTGTGTGTGTGTGTGTGTGTGTGTGTGTGTGTGTGTGTGTGTGTGTGTGTGTGTGTGTGTGTGTGTGTGTGTGTGTGTGTGTGTGTTGTGTCATTACAGTCGTGACCGACTCTTCGTGACCCCATGTCCATGGAGTTTTCTTGGCAGGAATACTGGAGTGGCTCGCCAGTTCCTACTCCAGGCGCCTAAAGCACCTGGTATTCCCTGGTGGTCTCCCATCCGAGTACTAACCAGGGCCGACCCTGCTTAGCTTTCGAAATCGGGCAAGATCGGATGTGCTTAGGGCATCTAGGCAGCTCGTGTGTGTGTGTGTGTGTGTGTGTGTGTGTGTGTGTGTGTGTGTGTGTGTGTGTGTGTGTGTGTGTGTGTGTGTGTGTGTGTGTGTGTGTGTGTGTGTGTGTGTGTGTGTGTGTGTGTGTGTGTGTGTGTGTGTGTGTGTGTACAGGATGCCAGATGTGGTCTGAAGAATTCTGCCCCGCCAAAAAATAATGTAGCCATGAGTTGACTTCTACTTTTGGGGGAAAGGGCTATTTTTAGGTGCTGATGAACAATGCAAGAAGAGAGTGTTGTGGCCTATTTAAGAGCAGAACCTCCCTTGCTGCTACAGGCTTCCAGAAATAGTAGGTGACGGGTTGAGAGACACAGCTGGAAGAGAAAAGAGGCCTGCCCTTTGCCCGGCCCTCCAGTAGAAAGCTGCAGTGGGGCCCAAAGAAAACATATTGGTTTATCCATTTCATTGTTGGTTTATTGCCGGCACAGAAGGGTGATGCAATGGTGTCAGGAAGGAGATCCACAGCCTTGATGGGATCTTGAGTGTGTTAAGGATTTCAGATGGAAGGGAAGGAGTTATCCCACCGATGCATCTGGAGAATATCTGTCTGTCTGTGTGTGTTTACACATACACAAAATTGAAAACTGCTGTACTTGCTGGACCACAATAGGAACTGATTTTGTTTCTGGGCAGTTTGCAAGCCCCAATGAACTGGGGCCCACATTTTCCACAGATCCTTTCTCTCTCTCTCTCTCTCTCTCTCTCTCTCTCTCTCTCTCTCTCTCACACACACACACACACACACACACACACACACACACACACACACACACACACACACACACACACACACACACACACACACACACACACCACAGCTGTCATAATGTTATTCTATTCAGCAGCCTCTTTTGTTTTGATAGGGAATTATTTCAAATATGTTAGGCTCTGGTCCTTTGAAGAGGCGTTTAAAAGTTTTGGCAGCTGGGACACACACACACCCTTCCTCTTCTCTCTCTAGACACAAATGCACCTCCCTCCTCTTCATCCGCCCCTCCACCCTTCCAATCCTCCCCATCAGCTGGGTCTTAATTACTTTTGTAGATCCTGGGGTCCTCCTGCCCCCGCCCAGCCCAGCCCAGCCCAGCCCAGCCCAGCCCGAGTGAGGGAGGCAGGGCAAGCTGGAGGGCCTGTCTTCCCCTCCCAGCCCCCCCCCCTTCTTGAGTGATGTGCTAAGTAAGTGGAAATGATAATGCCGGTTGACAAAGCAGCTGTAATAGACTTTCTGTGGTGTGAGTGAAGCAGGCTTTAATTAGAACTGAAGGTCACTCCTGCTGAGGGATACGGTTCAAAAGCTGACAGGGGTTGGTGTGTGTGTGTTGGTTTAGGAAAAGCAGCAGGCAAAGATGTAACCCCTGCTTTGGGTGGGGATGCAGTGCAAGGGTGGGGGGGGGGAGGGAAGCAAGATGCAATGGGAATAAATAATAAGCTAGCACAATAAACATGGTTTCGGTTTCTGGCGGCTTGGTGGGTTTGAGAAGGGCCGTGATGGTAGTGGTCAGTTGAGGAGAAGGCATTTTAAAGAACCGAGTTTCCCAGAGGCCTCTTCTATTATGGGTGCTGGGGGAAATCACCAAGATTTTTGCACTTTAGCTTTTTTTTAAAAAATTAATTTTCACAGCAATTCTGTAAAGTAGATCAGGCTGAAATAAAAAGTAAAGCAAAACACTGCTTATATACATCCCCATAGCGCTTAAAGCACTATTTGTGCAGTTTACAAATAATTTATGCAGGCAACACATTGCCTCCCCACTCGCCTCAGCTGGGTACTCATTTTACCAGCATTAGAAGGATGGAAGGCTGAGTGAACCTTGAGCCGGTTACCTGGAATTGAACCCCAGGTCATGAAGACAGTTAGGGCTGCAGTACAGCAGCTTTAACCACTGTGCCACATGGCTGTTCATCATTCCTATGCTTTAAGGATGTGAGCCAGGAAAAGTAATGTGGGAACGTCATGTTACTTTGCCTAGAGGAAGGCAGTGTTGAATAGTGGTTAGAGTAATGCAGTAGGACCCAGCAGACTTGATTCGCCGCTCCCACAGTGGAGATTTGAACCTGAGTCTCCTCAGTCCTAGACAGACATTCTAACCATTATACCATTACTGTCTCGTTGCACCAGAGGCTTCTGTTTGTCTGGAGAAAGAAGGAAAAAACACCCAGACAACCAAATGTCAAATGCTACATCAACCGCAGTGGTGTGGTGACATTCCCTGCTGAGTGCTTTTCTGAACTGCTGACTCCAAATGTGTATTTTTCATCTCCAAAGAGTCGCATCTGTCAAAAGGAGGAAAGCTGCCATAGAGCGAGATTATCATCAGGTGAATGGGTCGGAAGCAAATTGCTTAAATCCACACTTGATACTGCCTTCTTAAAGCTGTCCAGCCTCCTTGTCCTTCTTGAAACTGCTGAATCCTGGGTCTTATGTCTCTTAAACCATACATCTGGGTGCTTGATTTGTGAGCTACATAGATCCTCAGTGTTGTAAATGAGAAGGCATGTGCTTACATGGGAGATGCAAAAATTAAGTAAGGGTTGTGCGCGCCGCTTCTGAAGCAAAATATTTTGGAAAAGCAGAGAAGGGAGAACAAAAAAATAAATCAGTCCCAATGCTTAAATAAATAAATCTGTTAGCCCAACGAAAGTAGACTTATTGAATCGCTAGGGGTTGCAGAAGTGTTGATTTATTGTCCAGTAATTCTTTCAGTGGGTCTACTATGTTAGGGACTTGCCAGCAAAAGGATCCAGGCCAATCTTAGCAAGGCTGTGATTTTCCAAATTGTGAGAATAGCTAGAGAACCCCAGCCCCCCAGCTATGTTGATTTAATCTGATTTGATTAAACCAGGAGCCTCGTGGCACAGTGGTTAAATGCCTGTACTGCAGCTAACACTGTGCTCAAGACCTGGGGTTCAATCCCAGGTAGCAGGGTCATGATTGACTCAGCCTTCCATCCTTCCGAGATTGGTAAAATGAGTATCCAGCTTGCTGGGGTGGGCAATGTGTAGTCTGCATACTGTAATTAAAAACTGCAAACAGCCCAGAAACTACTTGAAGTGGTGTGGGGCGGTATATAAGGAGAACACTTTGCTTTTTAATTGTTAAAAGATGACAAGTGGAATCCTGAGTGATCTGGTAGTGGCTCATCTTTTGATAGGAACAGATTTTACACACACACCCCAATTGATCTCTCTCTCTCTCTCTCTCTCTCTCTCTCTCTCTCTCTCTCTCTTACACTCTCTTTTGTTTCAAATTAGCACTGCAATTAAAGTCTGAGATCCGGCTGGCAGCTAACCAGTAATTACTGTACAGTGAAAAGGAGAAACATCTGTCAATGCTAGGATGAGATAACAGCTGTAATTGATTGCCCCCTGGGGGGTCTGACCACTGACAGATGGCCAGGGCCATCTTTTAATCAGCAGACACAGCCGCTGGGAGGTCCCACGGGTCTCTTCCTCGGAGGCCTACACCCCTGAGTTACACCTGTTCTGAGGTTGCAGGGTCAGGGTCAGCTACTTGGTTGCTTTATTTCCCTGCTGGTTCTTGCCTTGCCCCAAGGAGAACACATTTTTCCAGGGCTCTCCAGGGTGGCTTATTTTCATTTAAAGAATTACAAAGAATTGGCGGGGGGAAGAGATGCTAAGAATAAGGTTAAAGAGACAGACAGTTTCTATGAACAGATACCATTCAGTGGTGGCGAACCTTCGGCACTCCAGATGTTTTGGACCACAACTCCCACAGTCCTTTGCCATTGGCAATGCAGGCTGGGAATTCTGGGAGCTGTGGTCCAAAACATCTGGAGTGCTGAAGGTTCGCCACCCACTGCCATAGGTTCTTCCCTTCCCTTGCTGGATCCACCACTCCCCATCTGGAGTGTGCTCCTTTCCTCCTCATCAGACGTTTGTCCAATCCCTGATAAGAGCATGGGCTTCCTTGTCCTTCCCCCTCAGGTGTTCACCCACTTGGACGAGGAGGCAGAACAGGTAAACCCATGTTTCTTCCTCCTTGTCCTGGCCAAAGAGTCAAAGAGGAGGAGGAGGAGGAGAGCTCTCTGAATGGCGAGTGGGTCCTAAGCCTGGGGAAGTAGGGGAAAGTTTGCGCCCTTCTATGCTTAACATTGAAGGCTCCATCCACATAAGGGGCCACCACCTTCTGTGCATCGCCCTTGTTGAAACTCACAGGATAGAGTGGAGGAATGGCGTCAGTCACATGCCTTGGAACAGCATTTCAGCTGAGCAGTCTGTCACTAATTTGGCTAATAAAACACAGCATGAGAACAAGAGACTTGGAAAATTAACATCTCCAATCAATTGGGGAATTACAAGGTTGGCTCTTATAGCACAAGTGGATTGTTAAGTCATAGCGAATTTATTTCCTTGCAAATCCGCCTATTAAAAAAAGAAGATTGATGTCTAGCCTTTATAGATTTTGTTGCTAAGATTTTCATGTTTCATGTCTAAGTAATGGAGGTAATGATTATAACACACACCCTTTTTGTTTCTTTTTGCCCCTTTCCTGCAGAATATGATAGATGACCTCTCCTACATGCTGTTATTTTTGCTCTTAAATCCTGTAACAATTTGCTCTGCTTCCTTCCTTCCTTCCTTCCTTTTACCATTCAGCATCTTCTTAGCTTATCAACACACACACACACACACACACACACACACACACACACACACACACACACACACACACACACACACACACACACACACACACACACACACACACAATGTAAAAGCACTACATTTAGAATAAATTAAGTTTCCAGTTTGTTGTTATGTGCTTTATTGGGAAAAGTCAGGAAAACAAACCAGCCCAACCATATTCCTTGGCTCAAGGGGAATTAAATGTATTGCTTTGATTCTCTAAAACAAAACAAAACAAAACAAAACAGCAGTGGTGATGCCATTTCATCCACCATTCCCACTGAGTCTCTCCTGCCTCTACAACAGGGTTTCCCAACCTGGGGGTCGGGACCCCTTTGGGGGTTGGACAACCCTTTCACAGGGGTTGCCATGATACCCATGTGATGTGGTCACCCCGGTTGCCTTCAGAGGCACAGTTTTGTCAAACACACAAAGGACAATATTGCTCTTTTTTAAGAGCAATATTGGCCTAAAATGGAAATTCTGGACTTTGAAGTCAGCTTATTTTATATGTCATATGTTATGTGTTGTAGCTGTTTTTAAATCTATGTGGAATCTTTTATATGCGTTGAATATAGCAACCGTGAAATTTTGTTGTTCCTGTAAGGGGGCAGTGACAATAAAGATTCCTATTCCTATTCTATTCAAAGGACTCGCTACCAGAAGTGCCTATGTTTTCTACATAAAAAGTTGCAAATTAAATCCTGCCCCCCCCAAAAAAAAACCCCCACCCTACATTGAGCTAGGAAAGTCCAGTGTCATTTCGGATCAGGGTTGCCCCACCTCGTTTGGCATGTTCTGTTTTGGACTACAACTCCTGCTCTCCCCACTTGGCTGGGAGGCAGAGGGGAGTTGTAGTCCAAACCAAAGGGGGGACGGACGCTGGTGGTCTGATTCAGTCCAGATTTCCCCATGCATCTGTGGGAAAGCTTTGCTGCTCCAAATGCCATGCCGGCTGTGGTTTTTCCTAGCCGGCAGTGCCTGGAGGGTTAAACGCTGCTCTCCTTGGGCTTTTTTGCCTCCGGCTTTTTATATGCAGGCTGCAACCCACACTTGACAGGGAGCGGGCTCCTTTGTGCTCCCGGATGGCCTTGTGACCACAGGTCAGCCAACGAGCGGAGCCTGAATGAGCAGCTCTTGTCCTCTTTGGTCTCTCTGAGCCTTGGAACAAAACCCGGGCGGGTGGAAGACAGCAGGGCCAAGGCGTAGGGCTTCCTTAAATGTCACCGTAATGTCAGCAGCAGCGCAGGGAGCAGAGCGGCTTCCAAAGAGCAAGGGAGTTTTGTAATATTTATAGAAGCAGGGTTGGTTTAAAAATATATCGTGCCTGTTAAGGGGTTTGGCCTCACGGAGCCTCTCTCTGGTGGTGGCATTTCTTCTCTCTCTCCTTGTCCTCCAGCCCTGATGCATCTTGTGCAAAATATATATATTGCACAATATATTGATAATATATATTTTCCAGCAGGGGGGGATAAAGGAAGGAAGGAGGAGGAGGAAGAGAGAGAGAGAGAGAGAGATTTAGGGATGCATGAGAGCATGAAGTACATGTGGAATACAGTACCACCCAACATTACCACCTGGTAAAAATCATAGCATTTTTGACCCTTCTTTGTAATATTTGGGAAGCAGCGGAAGGGTGCAGAAGGAGGAAGGTGATGGAACTGAGGCGCAAGGCTATTTCAAGCAGGAAGAATTACAAGTGGCAGGAAGAATTACAGGTACAAGGGTTATTACCTGTGTACTGCCAGGTCCTGCAAGCATGGAAGGAAGGAAGGAATTTATTGTCATTGTATAAATACAACGAGATTAAAAGTGCCATCCAGTCAGTCATTCGGAGGTGACGTAAAATCTACAATTTAAAAACAAACCATCCATACACATACTCCAACATTCACATGCCAAAACATCACTTACACTTCTTAAACTGTAAAATCCAAACATACCCACATCCAAAAGCAACATTCCTACACAATCCATAAAAACTACAATTTAAAAAACAACAACAGCCATACACCTTAGTGAATATGCAAATTCAACACCAATATTACCCGAAGTGAGTTTAGCATGGATAATCTTAAAAACTATTTTTGAATCTTTCCGTCCTTGTTCTAATTCTATACCTTCTGCCTGATGGTAGTGGTACAAACAGAGAGTGATTTTTGTCCTTTTTATTCAGCGGCTGTGTAGGAGGAGTGGGGGATCTTCTGAGCAGCTATCTGAGCCCGAACTGGGGGACTAACACATATCAGTATGCTCAATTACATCAGTGGTTTTCTTAAAAACTAACTATTACCGTATTTTTATCCTTTTTATTCAGGCAGGGGTTGAGCAGCTATCTGATCCGATGGGGGACTAACTTTCTAGCTCAATTACATCAGTGGTTTTAGGCTGCTTTTACACGACCCCTAAAATCTGAGGCAAAGGCCTCCCAGATGTGGAGCTTAAAATTGTTTTCCCACCAGCTGCAGATTTTTTTTAAAAAAAATTAAGTACGACCATGCCCACCTAAGCGCGCCCAGTGCATTTTACAAGTACCTGATGTGTTAAACAGCTAAAATTGCAGAAAGATTGTTATGAATTACTTATCAAGTTAAAAGAAAAATGCTGTGGCAGTAACTGCTATATGTTAATGTAAGCTTTTCCAGGAACCTGGTCCACATATTAGTTAGAATACACAGACAAATATATGATAAAAACATTCAAGCAAGGCTCTTAAGATACCCTGGCAGTTGGGTTGTGTTTCACACCTGCTAATGATTTATGACCTCTGTCTGGTATTCAGTTCTTTCCAAGCCTGGAAGATGTTTCCTTTAAGCCTTGTTCTGAAAAGATAGGCCTGGAAGTAGTGAAGGAAAACAGCAGAAGATAACAGCATAAATATTAAATGTGGTGTTGAGTTTGGGTAACCAGTCATATACCCAAATTCAGATTGTGTTTCTGTTTGGGTTGAGTTTGGTTTTTTGGCTGGGCTGCTCCTTGAGTACTAGGTGCTATCTACCTTTAGGTTGCCGTGGCTTCATTGGATGTATCCGACATGGCTCTCCCATCTGCCAAAGCTTTCCCGTCTGTCCGTCAAGCTTTAAAATGTCCAGGCAACCTGGTGAACCCATGCATCAGGAGGAGCAGAGGAAGAGCAGAATGGTGCCACATTCTGCAAGCTAATCCCAGCTCAACCTGGCTCTTGTAAAACATAGCGCCCGTGCTCTGCTCTTCACACCCTCGTGGCCGTCTAGATTTCTGTTGTTTTTTCAGCTTGTCAGCATGTGGGCCAAAGGGAGGAGCCTGGGCAGATGGACAGTGTTACCTGCCATGGAGGGTTATTGCTGCATAAGGAAGGAAAGAAGGGATGGGTGTTCATTTCAGTTCCACTGCACAAGATATGAGGCAGTGTCTGGAGAGGCTAAATTTGCTTTTCTTTGCCTCCGTTACTCAATTGCTTTGGCCAGCGTATGTGCATATGTAGTTCATCAGTGAACCTGTCGGAGGAGAGGACTTACTAAATGTGCACCACACTTGCAGTCTTCTCTCCTGGACTGCAGTTTGACCAGCTGGAGGGGCCTGTTTTGAGATGAAGCTACCTACATAAGCACGGTGTGCGAGAGAGAGGGGGTTTCCATCTTTTAATCACAGGGCTACCTCCCTCAAAGCAGGACACTGGTGCATTGCTGATTGTTTGGGCTTGATTCCCATTCAGAACTGGACTTTATACATTGTCGGTTGACTGAGTCCACAGGTCTTGTCGTAAAAGCGATCAGCTTTCTTGGAGATGGTTTTGAAGGGCAAAGGAAAGGAGACACATGTGTGCACATTTCTGTATGCGTTTTTGTATGTGTGCTGCCCAGGTATGTTTGGACTGAATGACATCGAACCCCAGACAGTGCAGACAATAGCTGTTGATTCTGAGTCTGAAAAGGTAGCTTTTCCAAGCCAACTTTGCAGCCAACAGTTTCAGTGCTCTAGCCCACTGAGCCACCACACCCCTTATGCCCTTGTTTACTGCTTATTAAGTAGCAATTCTGGAGCTGCACCTCCTGCTGGGCTACCAGAGAGGTACATCAACATGCTGCAAACAAGGCTTTCCTCCTCCTCTCTTTCTCTGTGGGAACTAAATGCAAAGAGACATGGAGAGGCCTGTGTTCTCTGGCATGACTTCACAGTGAGCAAATGCAAGTGAATTCCTGTCACACAACAGTAGATTCGCCTGTAGATTTGGATGGCCACTAAAGTTTAAAGACCTATGGCAAAATCCAAGCTGCTCTATGCTAGGCACACCCCTATGGCTCTCCTAAATATGTTCAGCTTCTCTTCCTTGCCACTTGAGAAACAGATTGGCCTCCCATCAGCCTAGGGACTGGTGAGGCCCTTTATAAAAGTCACTGCAGCTGCCGCCAAGGCCTTTCATGCTATGGCTACTAAATCATTTAGTGTCCCCACTGCCGACGGGGGCTTCAAGAACAGGCCTTTTGTTGCCCTCGCTCAGCAGGGGCTGGATGGGAGCCAGGGCTGCAGACGAGCAAAGCTGCACATCTTGCAGCGGAAGGCTCACACTGCTGTCAGCTGCCTGAATTAAACTTTTGTTAAAGTAGGAGGGTTTCTTCTTTCCCTCTCCCCCCTCCCCCTCCCTCCCTCTACCTTTTTAAGAATCCACCAAAAGGGGATGGGAGGGGTGGACGGGGAGGGTGAGCTATTTTTATGCCTGTGGTCCATTTTGATTGCAGCCCGTCTGCTGTATCCTTAATTTATCCTGCCTTCCACTTGCCTACAGGTTCGTTATCTTTAAAGACCATGGAGAAAACCTGCTTTCAGAGATGCCCAATACTCTGTGTCAGTATGGTCTGTTCACAGAGGCAGTATGGGGTAAGGGTTAGAATGCTGCACTGGGATTCCAGAGCCTTGAATTCAAATCCCCCTTTTGCAGCAAAGCCCACTGACCGAGCTCACTCTCTGTCTCATCCTATTTACCTACCTTGTAGGGTTGGCATAGGGACAAAACGGGCTCCACTTGAAGGGAGGAGGATGAAGGGTGTTTCTGGTGCCCTAACAGAGAAGCAAGCACGAGTGTTGTTTGGTTCTGTTATTGTTGTTGTTTCTACTTGAAGGCTACAAGACTCCCTGGACAATTACAATTTAATTATGCACACACCATTTTCCCACCCCTCTCCCCCAGTACTCATTTTACTAGATGGCTAAAACATAGAAGGATAAATCAACCTTCAGCCTCCTACAGTACCTGACCCCATCAGGAGCGAGCTCAGGTTATGAGCAGAGACTTGACTGCAGTGCTGCAGTCTAGCCAGTACACCATGGGGTTTGTAAATCACTTGACTTTTTGGGTAGACTTGAAAGGCGATTTCCCCCCCAGTGCCCCCTCCCCCGGTGCAAAACCTGCCTGCTTGGAAGGGCCTCCTTTTGGCTGGTATCAAAGTACCAAAGAATAAGATAAAGGTAAAGGTTCCCCCCGCACATGCGTGCTAGTCGTGTCCGACTCTAGGGGCGGTGCTCATAACATAAGAACATAAGAAGAGCCATGCTGGATCAGGCCAAAGGCCCATCTAGTCCAGCTTCCTGTATCTCACAGTGGCCCCACCAGATGTATCTGGGAGCGCACGAGACTAGATCTCTGTCTCCTGATACCACTCCCCTGCATCTGGCCCTTGAAGTACCCTGGTTTTAAGCCTGGAGATTAAACATCTCCATCATGGTTTGTCACCTGTGATGGACTTTTCCTCCAGGAATCTGTCCAATCCCCTTTTGAAGGCATCCAAGCCAGATGCCATCACCACATCCTGTGGCAGGGAGTTCCATAGACTAACAACCCGCTGGGTGAAAAAATATTTTCTTTTGTCTGTTCTTACTCTCCCAGCCCTCAATTTGAGTGGATGTCCCCTAGTTCTGGTATTTTGTGAGAGGGAAAAGAGCTTCCCTCTATCCACTTTACTCATGCCCTGCATTATTTTGTACGTCTCAATCATATCCCCCCTCAGGCGCCTTTTTTCCAGACTAAAGAGCCCCAAATGTTTTAGCCTTTCCTCATAAGGGAGGTGCCCCAGCCCAGTAATCATTTTGGTCGCTCTCTTCTGCACCTTTTCCAGTTCCACTATGTCTTTCTTGAGATGCGGTGACCAGAATTGTACACAATACTCCAGATGCGGCCTTACTATTGTTTTGTATAATGGCATTATAATGTTGGCTGTTTTATTTTCAATCCCCTTTTTGATAATCCCTAGCATGGAATTGGCCTTCTTCACCACTGCCACACATTGGGTAGACACCTTCATGGAGCTGTCCACCAACACACCAAGATCTCTTTCCTGATCTGTCATGGATAACTCAGAGCACATGAGTTGATAGATAAAGTTTTGATTTTTCGCCCCAATATGCATTACTTTACATTTGGCTACATTAAAACGCATTTGCCATTTCGTAGCCCATTCCCCCAGTTTGGAGAGATCCTTCTGGAGCTCTTCACAATCTTCTCAAGCCGGAAGAGCCAGTGTTGTGCAAGTCCATGGCCAGTCCATGGCCATGTGGCCGCCATGGCTGCAAGGAAAGACTGTTTTTACCTTCCTGCTTTTTACGGCAGTACCTATTTATCTACTTGCAATTACATGCTTTCGAACTGCTAGGTTAGCAGGAGCTGGGGTGAACAGTGGGAGCTCGCTCCGCTGCGTGGCACCCGGGATTCGAACCACTGAGCTGCTGACTTTGCAGTCAACAGTTTTCGGAGCCTTAGTCCACTGAGCCACCACGCCCCTCTTGCCGGGTATCTTATTTATCCTAAGTCACAATCTGGCCCTGACTGAATCAACAGTTTCTCTGATTCTCTTTCTCCAGCCCACTCCTTGAAGCACTTTTCCCCTCTTCTTAAGGGTGTTTGCGAGTTTTCAGCAATGAAGGATGAGGCACTCTGTGAGCTTTGTGTTTTTCTATCAAATGTTTACTTGTTCTCGCCGTGGGCTACGAACAAGGAGGCTGTCAGGAAGAGAGATAAAAACAGGATGGGAGCCGTACGTGAGGATTAAAAACCTGAACCAGATTGCCAGTGGAACAGCCAGAAAAGGCATGCCTGTCAGCAGCAAAACACTTGAAAGGTTTAATATGTTAACTTTAGGTTTTATTTCATTTTTCTCCATAGACTTTCCCCTCCCACTTTTAAATACAAGAGAAAACAGAGAGAGAGAGAGAGAGAGAGAGAGAGAGAGAGAGAGAGAGAGGGAGAGAGAGAGAGAGAGAGAGAGAAGTTCTATCAAGGTTCTGTTCCCTCTCTTTAACAATGCTTTCCCTACAAAGTTGTGTGTAATGAATCTTAAAGGTTTTTACAACCCCCGATCTAGAGGCTAAATTAGGGATGCTGTGATGTTAGACCACTTGGGTGCCTTCAGTGTTGAACTCATGGGTTCTCATGGCCAGGGGCGTTGTGTTTGTTGAATGTTTCTTTGCTTGGGGGAACTGTATAACCAAACACTTTGCTGTCGAGACACATGCAATTCAACAGAGAAGTGTATGTATTTTAATATTTTTTTGCCTCATCTGTGCTCCTTTTAGTAACGCCTTAATGAGGTGTCTGCTAGTAGCTGTTGTAGTTTTAATAGCATCATGTGTAAACAGCATTGTTCTACAGCTCCCAAATTGACAGAGCCATTCAATGGCTGTGAGCAGAATAAAACAACCTCTTTATAAAAATGTTTAACGATCACGCTAACCTTGTAAATTCTGTTGGATTCCTCCCTCCCGCCGTCCCTCCCTCCCCAAGTGTAAATCTGGAACAATGCAAATAGCTATACAACTTCAGAGGGTAGAGGGTGCAGTATAACTGTAATTAGTGGCTAGGAGGTATAAGACATGTTTGTGTGTGTGTGTGTGTGTGTGTGTGTGTGTGTGTGTGTGTGTGTGTGTGTGTGTGTGTGTGCATCTCTCTCTGTGTGTGTACACACACACACACAGAGAGAGAGAGAGAGAGAGAGAGAGAGAGAGAGAGAGAGAGAGAGAGAGAGAGAGAGAGAGAGAGAGAGAGACCTTGTATAAAGGAATTAATTTGTTCCAAATGAAATTATGTTAAGCAAATTTTCCTTTATGCAAATTTCCCAAAGGAATGCATTGAAAACAGAATAAGCCCTAATCGCGACCATTTTTCTGTTGTACTGATTAGCTCAGTAGATGATTCTGTTAAGCCAATTCCCCCTAACTCCAGAATTTTTTATAGTGTACAGATTTGTGTGTGTGTGTGTGTGTGTGTGTGTGTGTGTGTGTGTGTGTGTGTGTGTGTGTGTGTGTGTGTGTGTGTGTGTGTAGTTCCACTTTGAAAGAGAGAGCGGTATATAAATGTAATAAATAAATAAATAAATAAATAAATAAATAAATAATATGCATGCATGCGTGCATGCATGTTGCTGATGCTAAATTTGATTTAGACTGCATTATGGCACAATAGAGACATTTAGCTATCTTGCCCCGTTACGAAGCTGACATTAAGTAAAACATCTAAATGTCACGAGGGATCTCAGCAGTAGCTGCAGTGGCCATTTGGTTTATAGTACATTACGCGCATTAGGAAGGCGAGGCTACATTTTGGAGATAACTGCCGGCTGGAGGCTGAATGAATCTTCACATCTAAGGGTATTGAATGTCAGAGTTCAGCGTGTTGTAAGCAGAAGCTTGTGATAAGTTGCTTAAAGCCCATGTCAGCTTAAATGACAAAAGAGGAGAAAAGGCTTGTGCGCTTACAGCACTGGGCTTTTGCACAACTGAAATCAGCAATAATATTGCCTGTGCTCAAGGGTATAAAGAGGGCAGGAATGATGTTATTTTCTACAACTTGGCCAGAGTCCTCTTGGTAGGATTTGTGTAATTAGCCGTGGTTAGTTGCCGCTAATTGATGAGGTTTCAGGGTGCATCTCCTTGACCGGTTGCACGTCTGACTGAGACACACAAACCCTACACCTCATCACTTAGCCACAGTTAGCTGTCGATGTTACGCAGGACTTACATGAGTTGCCACCAGGATTCTGGCCACTTAGTTGAATTCTGTCTGATAGCAATTATGTGTTATTGAATCAGCCCCTGATGTTCAGTGGTGCCTCTACTTACGAGTGCCTCTGTTGTTGTGTTGTGTCATTACAGTCGTGACTGACCCTTCGTGACTCCATGTCCATGGAGTTTTCTTGGCAGGAGTACTGGAGTGGCTTGCCAGTTCCTACTCCAGCCTCTGCTTATGAGCAATTTGACTTAAGAGCAGAAAACCTGTTGGTGTTTTAACTGCTGCCTTGCAAATTTTAGATGCGAACTGCTCTACTTATATTTTTTTATTTTTTTTTTTTTTTTTTATTTTTATTTTTATTTTTTAGGTACAGCTGCTCTACTTACAAGTTGTTCAACTTATGAGCAGGCATTCTGAACAGGTTAAACGTGTAAGTAGAGGCACCACCGTATGTTGATTCTTCTTGGGGGATGTCTAGGTATCAAGTACTCAGATGTGGTCTATGAGTATCTTCTGTAGGTACCTTGGGATTCTGCAGTTTCCCCAAGGTCACACGGGCTGGCTCTGCTCATCAGAGGCACAGAGGAGAGAATCTGTGGTTCAACAGCCAGATATCTAACTCACTAACCCAGGCAGCCAGCTTGAATTCCATATGCAGTCAACGTTTTCTTGAAGGAGAAGGGAAAAAAACGGTAGGAGCAAAAAAACAAACCAACCCACCCTTGTTTCTTGGCTCTTGTTTTACAATCTGTCCCCAGCATCTTAGAAGGACTTCACAGGGATTGTTTTCATTCCCAGGGCGACTTGTAAATTCCATTCCAGTGAGAACGGAGCGTACAGCACAGTGCCTGCGGCTATAGGTTGTACAGTACTCAAGTTTCCTCTTGAATTCATTATTTCTGCCGCTTAACTCTTCACAAGGAATGGAGGGGAAATTACGGGGCCCCTACACCTCATCCCTGTTACAATCAACCAAATCGTGTTTCTTTTCTATGTTAAAGCTGTGCTTAACAACGGTACCGCCAGAAGGAGTTTCACTATTTTTCCGTGTATTATAAGACAGTATTTTTTATCAAAAATTGAGGATCGTGTTATACACAGGAATAAGACGAGGAGAGAACCATACCACTATGAAACAGTAGTTTTAGGTTGGAAAAGTGGAGGTCATCTTATACGTGGGGATGTCTTATAGACAGAAAAATACAGTTGTTTTTTTAAAAATACAGATGGTAAAATAACTGCTAAAACTCAAGATTTAAGTGATCTTACAATAATTAAACATCTTGTGGAATTAAACATACAGAAAGATTATTGAGTCCAGTTATAATTCCCATCCAAGCCAAATGGTTTTTTTTATAAAAAAATTCAAATTATTATCAAGTACCACCACTATCCATAAAGCTAAAAAAACCTAAAGAATATCCCGATCCAGATATGGACACCTGAGATGTCTGCACAATGCCTCTAAATGCTTTCCTCTTCCGATTTTTAAAAATGGTAGGGTTTGAAAGTCATGTGTGTTACGAAAGAGTGATTTATAAAAATAGCCTCATTATTCATTCATCATAGAAGGGGGGGAAATCAATTAAGGAATTAGGCAAACCATACGGGAGACTGACGTGGCAATAAATAAAAAAAGGTGCTCCTGTCTTAATTGGTAATAATTTTATTCATGAGTAACTAAAGTGTAAGAAGTATGAGCATCATCATTCTTTTCAGCAGAAAGGTTATGCTACTGATCTCTCTCTCTCTCTCTCTCTCTCTAAAAAAATAAAATAAAAATAAAATAAAGCTTATGTTTCTGGCTCAGATCAAAGGGACAATTATGAGATGTTCCTGTACTTAGTTACCATTTTTATTTGTCTTTAAAGGGGTTTTCAGTGCAACTCATTAATCAAGGGGGTTGCTGGTTGAAGCTGCAGTGACTGCTGGATGAACTTAAGCATGAGGGAATACGCGCCGTCCCAAAGTTGCCGTCTCTTTATTGCCAATATTGATCTTCACCAGAGCTGAATCAAGATGCACAGAGGTTTTAAAAGACCCTTAAAGTGTTACAAGAATGGCAGGAAGGGAAGTATCCTTAAATGGAGATTTTAAGGTAGATCATCCGTTACTGTTGTTTCATGTTCCATTCAATTAAGTTGCCTCTGATTTACAGTGACCCTATGACCTCCCCAAAAATGCCTATCGGCAAACTTAAACCAGTGGTGTTGTGTGTGTTTTCATTGAGTCAATCCATCTGAGCAGCCAAATGTTTGGATTGGACCCTGGGTCACCATAAATAAATGAGTGCCATAAGTATGCTAGAGGCAGCCACTGCAGCAGCTTAAGGCCTCATCTTATTATAGAATTTCAGGCAGAAATCAAAGAAAAACAAAACAAAACAAAACAAAAGACACAAACATGTGGCACCTTAAAGACTAACTTTCATATTTTAATGTAACATTTCGTGCACATATGCACTTCTTCAGACATATAGCAACAGAATGAGGTTTGAGATATAATATGAATTATACATTTCATACCAGATATTCATTGGCTGTAGTATGTAGAGTTGGGGGGGTGGGGGGAGGGAGGGAGGAGGAGGGAGAGTTAATTAGTAGAAATGGTGAGAAGATTAAATGGTGAGAAGTACAGGCTAGAGCTGTATAGTTTTACAGCCCACACCAGCCTTTGTTTATGTTTAAGGATGCGAAGTCAATTCCTCAAGTGACGAAATGTTACATTAAAATATGAAAGTTCGTCTTTAAGGTGCCACATGTTTGTGTCTTTTGTTTTGTTTTGTTTTGTTTTGTTTTGTTTGTCTTTGATTTTTGCCTGAAATTCTTGAACAGACTAACACGGCTACCCTCTCTGAATCTTATTATAGTTTGTCCTGGATTTTTTCAAGAAAGGATTCCCCCGCATCAGTGTCTTCCTTCAGAGTTATTAAAATGTATCGTATCCCATTGGGAATCTTAGCTACCAAGGGCCTAATCCAGAGTGCCCTGCCCACAGGGTTCCAGTGCATCTATTTTGTGCATGGGGTAAAACCAGCCCTTCCGAGAATTTGAACCAACATGAACAGACAGCTTGCTCGTTTCATATTTTCCTCCCGTTCTTTGTTTTTGTCTTCCTACCACTCATCACTGGATTAGAAGCGGTATCATGTATTACCAGCCGAAGGCAGGAATCGGATTACGGACTTTTTTTCACCCCTCTAGTGTCAGCTCCAGATTGGCTGCCGAGCGAAACACCTGTCGTGACGAGAATTAGAGCGGATTAAGTGAAAGTCTTGTGGTGGGAAATGAAGTTATAGTGATTAGTTTCTGTTACACATCCTCGCCGCATGGTTCTCTCCGCTTCCTGGGTTCTGAATCTCTCTTTGCTTCCTTCCTTCCTTCCTTTTCTGCCTGCCTCTGGCTTGGCGGTTGGCATATCTGGGTGCAGAGACAGAGGCTGGAATTTTGATCCCCCATGGTGATCAAAAAGTGCCCTTTTTTTTAAAAAAGAAGTGCATAGCTATCCGATACCTAAGCTATGCAAACGCTTGGTGGTAAAATAAATTGTTTAAATGTCTCAGAGGGGCTTCTTCATGCATTCACCCACTTCGCCCTCTGCATCCCAAGCGAAGAGTTTTTTCCCCCCGGGACCAAGTGTACTTACAGTGAGCCAGGTTCACGGGTTATCAAGAGGTGGAATCAGGACAGAGTTGTTGTTGTTGTTGTTGTTGTTGTTGTTGTTGTTGTTGTTGTTGTTGTTGTTGTTGTTGTTGTTGTTGTTGTTTTGGTATAATTACCTTCTATCTCTGGCTCCAGACATCTTCCTGTCTCGCCTTTATGTGGCTGATCTACAACACAGCAAACAATAATTCTTGATTATTAAAGAATGCCTGGAGCTCCATCTGATTACCAAACACTCTGAGTGTGATTCTTTGAAAGCTTCTTGGACTCCTTTTTTTTTTCAGAATGGGCTTCTGTTTCTGTTTTCAAAAATCAATATCTACGGGGATTTAATAACGAGGACTGAGTGGTTCTCCCTCCCCTTCCTCAGCGTTGGCCATGCTGATTGCCAGGTGCAAAATAAAGAGGATTTTTAGATGAGGATGACTGTCAAAAAACAAGTTATAAACTTGAGTTGCCCTGTAACTGTTTCGAAAAACCACTGATAACATTTCACATTCTGATTGTAAATATAATATCCAGTGAAGAAAACCAATAAGATCACTTTTCTGAAATTTTGACACATGATACATGGCTGCCTTAACTGGGTTTTCAGGGAGATGATGATGATGATGATGATGATGATGATGATGATGATGATGATGATGATGATGATGATGATGATGATGATGATGATATCATCTTAGGACTGCAGGGGTAGAATCTTCAAGATCCTCAAGGCCAGCTCTGGCCAAGAAGGGCAGTAGGGAATCCATATCCATATCTATATATTGCCAGTGGAACTCCCCAAACCTCTTACATCCCATAAAAACCATAATTTGTGAATCAATATGGTATATAGAATATTGGAATCCTATAGTTCTTCTTCTTCTTCTTCTTCTTCTTCTTCTTCTTCTTCTTCTTCTTCTTCTTCTTCTTCTTCTTCTTCTTCTTCTTCTTCTTCTTCTTCTTCTTCTTCTTTGAACTGCAGAGCTGGAAAAGACCTTATGGATTAGTAAGTCTACCATGTTTTCCCCAAAATAAGACACTGTCTTATATTTATTTTTTCTCAAGAAGATGCACTAGGGCTTATTTTCAGGGGATGTATTCCTTTGTTAAGTATAATATGCTTGAATGTCAGCCCTGCACACAACCATAGCCACACCCATCACTAGGTTTTATTATCAGGGTAGGGCTTATATTTAACAAATGCATAAAAATCCTGCTGGGGCTTATTTTTGGGGGAGGTCTTATTTTCAGGGAAACAGGGTATCTAGCCCTTGTCCAGGAGGCACAGTGGGGAACCTGAACTCTTAACCCCTGGCTTCGCAGCCAGGAATGGTTTCGCCTGAAAACTTCCATGGGAAAGCTGGGGTTCGAACCCAAGTCCCAGCCTTAACCTCTGAACCTTGCTGCATACAATCCATTATGTCACAACTGCCTCTAATATTTTAACTTGCAGAGGTTTTTATTTCTACTTATTTCACGTCTTGTAAAGCTCCTGGACTCCTAGTGCTAGAAACAAGATGGACTACCAATCAAATATGTAAAATTAAAATCAAGAGGAGTGGAAGAAAATCAAAAGACCATTTCAAGTCTGTTTCAAGTTTTCAGTGTTTTGCTTCCTTGGTTATGGTGTCCAGGGCTTTATTGAATTTTATTTAAAATTGGTCCCCCCCCCCTTAAGGCACGCCACTGTGGCAATCAGAAATTGAGCAATATTTGAAATAACTCGACCAAAAAAAGGGGGCATCAATACAGTATATGAAGGGGAAGAGTAAATCTCTAAGTGATCCATTCATTTTCTGCACATAATTGTCTGAAAAAGGTGGCAATTACACACCATTCTTTTCCTGCCCTCTTGTGTTAATGAAGCTTTTCTTCCTCCCCACATCGCTGGAGTTCAAAGCACCTCTTGGAGGGCTTTTGATGAGCTGAACTCAATTTGCTCAAGGTGGTCCCCGTTAAATTGGTATTTGGTTTCCATTAACCTGTGCCATAATATCTTGTCATTAGCGGAGGGCTTGTAGGGTGGTGGTGGTGGTGGTGGGAGGGGAGGTCTCCCTGCCATTAGTCCCTGAAAAGGCTGTTTACCCTTCTCCAGGTTTATGTTTCCTTCTTGTCACTCTGTGGCAAAAGGAAACCACGTCCTTGTTCTGAATAATGGGAGGTTTGCTTGCGACCTGTGTGCAGAGTGGCTTGACGCATTTAGCAAGAGTGTCTGTTCCACTCTGCCTTTAATTAGAGTTAGATCAGCGGCAAGGTGTTTTCATCACGGTAATTGCTCAGGAGAGTGAGCTTGATAATAGAAGCCTAGCCGCAAAGTGGCCTTTGAAAGCAAACAAACACATATACTGTATATACTCGAATATAAGCCTAGTTTTTCAGCCCTAATTTTGGGCTGAAAAAGGGGCCCTCGACTTATATGCGGGTCAATACTTTTAGCCACTGAGGCAAGGGCTTGGGTCAGTGGCTAAAACTCATTTCAAACATTGTGTGCCGCTTCTCATGACCCCCCCTCTGCATCACAGGGGAGTGGCGAGCGATGTTTAAAATGACTTTTAGCCACTGACCCAAGCACTTGCATCAGTGGCTCAAAGTCATTTTAAACATCACACACCACTCCCCCAGCTCACAGAGGAGGAGCTGCCAGGCCCTGCTGCATTTCCCACCCTAGACTTACACTTGAGTCAATACGTTTCCACATTTTTGGGGGTTAAATTAGGGGCCTCGACATACTCGGGTTGACTTATACTCGAGTATATACGGTAAAAAAAAATATGCAGCAGCAACCTGTTTTGTTGCATTGTGGAGCAGGGATGGAAGTTAGAGAATCAGGGCTTGTCTCGTGGCAAACTATACTATACCATTCTCCTCTGCCCCAACTGTTCTTTGTTACCAGGATTGGTTTGTCCATTCCTGGACTGTTCTTTGATTAAGCCGTGAGTGGAGAATATTTCATTATTTTTTTCGGAAAATGAGAAGCTACTTCTTGGTACTGATTTAGACTCTTGGTCACATCTGACCAATGATGTCTGTGAAGATTCTCAGTCATCCAGGTGAGTTTATCTGGAAGTTGAGTCATGGCAACTGGACTTCTTTTCCTTGAGAGATCGAAACGTTTTGCCGCTCATCCAACAGCTTCATCAGTCTGAATACAGCTAGTGTGAGTCCTCCATCTTATAATCCGCTTTGACCTCTTGTCACCCTGGTCTGAATTAGGCTCATAAGATGAACAATGAATAGGCTCATTAGGTAAACAACAGTCTCAATAGCCTTAGGCATGTCCAAACTTTGGCCGTCCAGATGTTTTGGACCACAACTCCCACAATCCTTTGTCATTGGTAATCTAAGCTTAGAATTCTGGGAGCTGTGGTCCAAAACATCTGGAGGGCCAACATTTGGACATGCCTGCAAGGTGAACAATGGCCTAAGGTGCCGAAACCTATCAAGAATGGGCCGTTAGCTATGGCCTTGGTGGTGAAGGCTTTTTGATTTGTCTGGGTATTGTTGAAAGCATACCCTGATAAGTAGCAGATAGACTATGCCTGAGGCCCCTACCTCTGTTGACCAAAAATGATTATCAGCACCGATGGTCAGTCATTCTCCAGAATTTAAGGCAGAATTCTTTCCTAGCTCTTAGTCTGATCTGCAGTTGCTAGGGCTTGAACCTGAGTCCTACTGCATGATGTAAAGAATATGCTTTACCAGTGAGTGTCACAGTCCCCAGTTCAGGGGTTCCTGGTCAGCCACACTCCTCTTTGGCCTTTGGGTGGGTGAGTCAGTTGTGGTGATGATTGTGGTCCCTGCCTGGCATCAAATTCCACCCAGCAGTCCAGAACCAAAAAAAAATCCACAAGGATGGGCCAGTGCAACACAAAAGAGGAGCCAGTGTGTCAGCCCTGGTGTTGCTATCACGTGGTAGCTCAGTGGACTAAGGCTTCCAAAAACTGTCGGCTGCAAAGGCGGCAGCTCGGTGGTTCGAATCCAGGGTGCCACGCAGCGGAGCGAGCTCCCGCTGATAACCCCAGCTCCTGCCAACCTAGCAGTTCGAAAGCATGTAACTGCAAGTAGATAAACAGGTACCACCATAAAAAGCGGGAAGGTAAAACAGTGTTTCCTTGCAGCCATGCCAGCCACATGACCACAGACTTGCACAACACTGGCTCTTCGGCTTGAATACGGCAATGAGCACTGTCCCTAGAGTCGGACATGACTAGCACGCATGTGCGGGGGAAAACCTTTACCTTTACCACCATACAAGCACCTTAGAATCTCCAGTAGCTAATTGAGTAAGAAACCTGGAGGGCAGTGTTATCATTCCTTTCAGCCAAAAATCCAGACAACTGCTTGGACGGATTTTTATCATTTATTAAAAGAAGGGGGAAAAGAAAAGAAAACTGACAGTTCAAAGGGATAAAAGTTCCAAACGATAAGGAATAAATGAAAACTCGGCAGCAAATTGGGTTACAGGTTTACAGCAAAAATAAATAAATAGATAACACACCAGAAAATAAAAAAGCTTATCTCCCATATCTCATTCCTAAATGAGGAAAGGAGAGTTTTGATCCCTTCCTGCAAGGCTAGACCTGGGATAATTTTGTAAACAGTACATGTGCACCGTCTCTTCCTTCCAGGAAGACTAAGGAAGACTCTATTATAAATGTCAATGGCCCATTTTCGCACCTGACAGTCACAGTTTCTGAATAACACTTAATCCCCTTTGATCATTTTAAAACAACACTTTCATTCTGAAAAATTCATAACCCTCAGGGAAGGGAGCAGGTTGGTTCTTATCGGGAGGAGCATTCACAGCCAAGCATTAGAACCCCTTTTGAGGTTGCTTTGGTCTACAAAAGATAAAGCTGGGAAGCTACTGTTCTTTATCATTGTCCTTCCTTTGAACATGTTTTTTCTTTGAAGTCTCCAGGACCAGGATATAAAGTGAGGTTGCCAATTTGTCTGTTTGCAAGTTGATCTCTTCCCTGGTGCCCACACCCTTGCAGACACGTAGAAGAGTCCAGAAACTGAATTCATATTTCACATTTACCCAAGACCTCAATTCCTTCACCACCAGTAAGCTACAGTTACTCATCATCTGCATGGAACTGCAGTTCCCATAGCACTGGGGCTCAAACACACTTGGCATCTCAAACAAAAAAAAACAAAACAAAAAGCAAAAAAACCAAAAACCCACCATTATTTGTTACCTCGCACTGAATCAGGCTTATTGCGACAAAAATTTAACAAAAAAAGTGTTCTGCTTATATACCACCTCATACCACTTCAAGTAGTCTCTGGGCGGTTTACAGTTTAATTTCAGTATGCAGGCTACACATTGCAACCCCCGCAAGCTGGATACTCATTTTACCGACCTCAGAAAAATGAAAGGCTGAGTCATCTATGACCTGGCTACCTGGGATCAAACCCCAGGTCGTGAGCACAGTTTTACCTGCAGGACAGGCATTTAACCACTGCGCCAAGAGGCTCATAACAGGTATCTGTGGACTCATAGCACATTATTTTGTTGATCAGTGGTTCCCAATCTTGAGTCCCCAGATGTTCCTGGACTCAAACTCCCAGAAGCCTTCACTACTACCCAACCCAAACAACAGCCTCAACAGAGCTGTGCAGATGGGGTGTCTTTCAATTGCAGCATCCTGAATGCTGCCTGCCTGGCGAATCCATGCCCGGCTGTGATGCAAAGGCATAAATCTGCACAGCTTTGCTCTCCCACATTCCAGCCCGAGAGAGATACCACTGATCATCTGCTTTAACCTTTAAACAACAGACGCCTCCAACTGTGCCTCTGGTCAGCCTTCTGTGTGCAGAATCGTGTTTCGGGATGGACCTGTGGACCGTTCTTCCCAGGTCACACAGCAGCCGTCCTCTGGCAACACTTCCACCTGTTTTATATCCCCCTCCTCCCCTGCCATTTGAAAGGGTGTGTTTTGGCAGGACTGCTGTGCTCTAATATATATGCCCTGGGAAAGAGCTGCAGGGGTTGTAGGGTTGCAGAGGCAGGAGACCAGAGAGGTGGTGGAGGGAAGGGAGGTCCAGTCTCTTTAACTTCTCACATCCAGGGCAAGTGTTATCCCTCTGTGGTCTAAGAAGGGTGTCTAATTGCACCACAAAAGACGAATTTATGTCAGGTTAGCGTTTGTAATTGGGTCTTTTGGTGTGTTTCCCAGAATATTCTCTGGCACAAGCCCCGGTTAAATCTTTCTGCACCGTTTGTTTCCCCCTCTTCTGGAGAGCAGGCGCACGCTGTGGAAAGGTGCAGCGTTGGCTAGCGCCGCATTTTGGCATGCAAGAAAGCAGGAGGTTTTTGAAGAAAAGGAAACAAGAAGAGCAGACTTTGTTTTTCACAGAAATCTAGAATATTTGGAACTCAGAGGACCTTCAGAAAATGAGGAATGGCAGAAGTGTGAAAACGGATTCCCCAGAATCTTGCCTGGGGAGAAGGAGCCCCAGGGCAAGGCCCTGTGGACACCAGCTTGCAAAACATAAACCCTCTTTTAGGGGGTGAGCGTTCTTGAGTGATTTAGAGACAGCCGTGTTTCTTATTTCCTCCTCTCCAAACCTGCCTTGCATCTCCGGTCTTAAAAAACAGAGTACCTCAAAGTGCCAGACGCAGGGGAGTGACATCAGGAGGCAGGTATCTAGTTGTCTCATGTGCATCTGGTGGGGCCACTGGGAGATACAGGAAGCAAGACTAGATGGGCCGTTGGCCTGATCCAGCATGGCTCTTCTTATGTTCTTATGTTCTTATGAGTATCCTGTACCTGGAAAACCCCCGAAAAGGGTCACCATAAGTCAGAACAGTTTCAGAGAGGGTAGCCGTATTAGTCTTTTCAAGAATTTCAGGTATAAATCAAAAGAAAAACAAAACAAAACAAAAGACACAAACATGTGGCATAAGTCGGAAGTGACTCAGTGGCGGCGGTGGCTGCTGCTGCTGCTGCTGCTGCTGCTGCTGCTGCTGCTGCTGCTGCTGCTGCTGATGATGATGATGATGATGATGATGATGATGATGATGATGATGATGATGATGATTCTCTAGGCATACGGGCCAGGCATCCCTTTGGATTTTATTTAGAAGTCAGCAAAAGTCTGATTGATATTGTGTCTTGCACAACTTTGAATTCTCCACAATTAAACCGAAAGTTTCCATAGAGGAACATGGTTGTCTCTTTCCAAAGGGTACCTCTTCATCCACAGGGGCTGACAGTTGTGTTACTGGAGGGGAAAAAGACTTCTTATATGGTGTGTGTGTGTGTGTGTGTGTGTGTGTGTGTGTGTGTTTGTGTGTGTGTGTGTGTGTGTGTGTGTGTGTGTGTGTGTGTGTGTGTGTGTGTGTGTGTGTGTGTGAGTGTGTGAATCAAACCCATTAGATTGGCTTCACATTCCCCAAAGTTTAAGGGAAGTTTAAAAATAATAATAACTAGCAACCTGGTAAGAAGGGAAATGGAGTATCCAGAGATTGGTGATCGCAAGCCAGCTAGAATCCTGGGCCATTAAGGCAGCTTCTTCAGCCTGCTTGCTTATTTATGATTCGTTGACTGCATGTCCTTCTTTTCTTGGAGGTTGCAGGCGATGTTCAGCATCCTTTTAAAAATCTGCTGAGTGGGGATCCTGGCTGTTCTTTCTGTCCTCCTGCTATCGTTCTCTTCCCAGCTCCCAACACTCATGTTCTAGCATCATTTTACCTTTTCTATCTCTGTGTTAATTTCCTTTATTCTTTTTAACAGCGACAAAAGTGTCTTGTTTTTTTAAAGCGGCCCAGAGAGTTTGTTCTAAATGATGTATTATTTACCCAGCAGATAATGACTCCATTGTGGATGAGTCTATTCCTCCTCCCTACTTTTTCTTTATTTTTTAAAACACTTCCTTTAAATTCACATTCCAGGACTACTTAAAATGTGTTGTACGATGTACGTGGGAATTTAGGGACTTGCGTGTGCTTCACTTAATAGGCCATCCATCTTTCTCCCTGTGTATTTAGGGACATTTAAATGGGCGGGTTATTTTTCTGTTGAGAATTCATATTACCTCAATGGTCTGAGAGCAATATAGCAATTTAATTGTGTTGGAGAGGGAAAGGATTTGGAAGGGAGGAGGAGTGAAAAGGAACCGTGTGTTCAGCAACTGGAGACTGAGGGCAGTTGTGTGTGCAGTTATTTAAGTGTGCTGTTGTTAGCTTCATGGTGGTCCTGGGCTGGGCAAGGTGGGGTGTTGATCCAGAGAGAGGGCAAAGGTGCCTTGTAAGGGAGGGTGAATGGAGGGGAAGGGGCCCCTGAAACATTGCTACAGTGCCAACAGTTGATCCTGGTTTGGGGAAAGCTTCTTGTTGAACACAACTCTGCTTCTCTAGCTTGAGGCAAGCATCGGGGGCAGCTGATTTAAGGCAGATGCTACCAGTTTGATATCTTGTCTCTGCAGCTTTCCCCCAAGCACTGGAGAAAGGGATGGATGGATGGATGGATAGATAGATAGATAGATAGATAGATAGATAGATAGATAGATAGATATCCATCCATCCATCCATCTATCCATCCATTCATCCATGTCAGTCCAACCGTTCCTTAATCAGATGGACGGCTAGATAGATAGATAGATGGATGGATGGATGGATGGATGGATGGATGGATGGAAGGAAGGAAGGAAGGAAGGAAGGAAGGAAGGAAGGGATAGATAGATAGATAGATAGACAGACAGACAGACAGACAGACAGACAGACAGACAGACAGACAGACAGACAGACAGACAGACAGACAGGAAGGCAAGGCAAGGCAAGGCAAGGCAAGGCAAGGCAAGGCAAGGCAAGGGTGTGTGTGTGCTGAGCTGGGTTTCTGGCAGCCAGCTGGATAGCTTAATAGCATTTGGGCTGTCAAAGCAGCTGTCATTGGACAAGGATTGGAAGGTGACAGCATAGGGAGGTGTCAGTCTATTAAGACTCAATTTTCAGACTTCTGTCTGCTCACCCTTTGCCTGGAAGTATCCCCAGGGCTGGATGCTGTCATGTGGTGCATTGTCATCTCAAGCAAAAGAAGGCACAGTGCCTTGGTTTTGTTTGTTTGCTTCTTCTGCTTGCTGCTTGCATTCACGCATGCAAAGAGCTGGGCTCCCTAGAAGTGAATGTACCTTTTCTTCGGTGCCTGATCCCAAGTGACTTGAGTGAAAACAAGAGACCCTTGGCCTCTTAAAAGAGTTCACCTGCTCTTTGCCCCTTGCTTGACAAGCACATAAATGAGGGCTTGCTCCCGATTGTCTCCTGCAGATTGGGAGGCGCTGGGCTGAAATTGGTCATCTTGGGTCATTTTGCTTCCTGCAAATAAAATATATGTTGTATGGGAGAATACAACTGAAGTGACTTTAGGGCAGCCATAGGGAGTAGACAGGATGGAACACAGAAGCCCTGAAGGAAGAACCCACAAAGCTTTGACAGTGACTCTCCCTTCTGAGGCTAAAGTGTCCCATGACCCCACAGCTCTTATTACCTGCTTTCTCTGACAGTGGCTACTGGTGGAAACTCCATGCATATCTATCCATCCATCCATCCATCCATCCATCCATCCATCCATCCATCCATTCATCCATCCATCCATCCATTCATTCAGATGGAAACTCCATGCATATTCATTCATTCATTCATTCATTCATTCATTCATTCATTCATTCATTCATTCATTCATTCAGCTGGAAACTCCATGCATATCCATCCATCCATCCATCCATCCATTCATTCATTCAACTGGATATGATTGAGACATACAAAATAATGCAGGGCATGAGTAAAGTGGATAGAGGGAAGATCTTCTCCCTCTCACAAAATACCAGAACTAGGGGACATCCACTCAAATTGAGGGCTGGGAGAGTAAGAACAGACAAAAGAAAATATTTTTTTCACCCAGTGCGTTGTTAGTCTGTGGAACTCCCTGCCACAGGAGGTGGTGATGGCATCTGGCCTGGATGCCTTCAAAAGGGGATTGGACAGATTCCTAGAGGAAAAGTCCATCACAGGTTACAAACCATGAGGGAGATGTATCATCTCCAAGCTTAAAACCAGGGTACCTCAAGGACCAGATGTAGGGGAGTGGTATCAGGAGACAGATATCTAGTCTCGTGCGCTCCCAGACGCATCTGGTGTGGCCACTGTGAGATACAGGAAGCTGGACTAGATGGGCCTTTGGCCTGATCCAGCATGACTCTTCTTATGTTCTTCTGTTCTTATGTTAGGCTGGAAACTCCATCCATCCATCCATCCATCCATCCATCCATTCAGCTTAATTCCCACTCCAGTCTTTATCCATGTTTGTTTTATTTTCATTTTCATTAGGGCTGATGCTATAACGTGGGCATCCCAAATGGAGTTTTCAACAAACATGGAACAGGATGGGGAGGAGTGTGAGCTGACTCCTCAATGCAGGCTTGCCTTCTCTAACTCAGGCTGGGACCATTCTGCCCTTCCTGGACATCCAAGATCACAAAAAAAGAAAAAAAATGTGAAAGAGTTCATTTTGCTGAAAAGTTCATGATTCGTGAATAGCAGTGAACCAAAAGTAATCAAGCACCATCACTTTCCCAATTCGTGTCCATCTCTAATCTCAAGCCAGGCCACTGCTCAGATACACATACTTCAGAAATACACAGCTCGACTTCTCAGCAGAAGTAGAAATAATGACTCCTTGCGAAGCAGTCTTGCCCAGTGATACCAGCTGGAAAAGAAGGAAAAGATAGTGTGGGAAACGATGAGAATATACATGTAATGATGGAAGGGCGAAAGTAAACAGTCCTCTCCATGGCTATACAGTAGCGGCTGTAAGAGCTTGAAGCCCTTTGTCTGCCATTTGTATGAGTGAAGGCCGTTTTTTCCTCTCTGCGCGAGATTGTGACCTGCATACAAATGCCAGGACCCTGCTGGAGACATGTAATGAGAACTTTGGCTCAGAAGCGTATTAGTGTTGCTTTTGAGTTTCTGGCAGCGAAACTTGGGGCACCGATTGGCCAGGCTGGCGTGCATGGCACGGAATGCGCCCCAACACTCGGCCCGCTTCGTTGGTGGAGAGGGGTGGAGCAGTGGGGAAAGTCTGGGGGCGTAGATAAGGAAGGCAAGGAAGAACCAGTTTGGAGGAAAAATGCATCCTTCAGTGGAGAGATGCTGTTCTTTCAAGACCTGCAGTCAGAGAGAATTTGGTCCAGCGTTTATCACCCTATCACTGCACCTAGAGCAACACGAGTCAAACACCAGGGAATATGGTGAGGAAGATGGATTGGCACATTGATTTGAACTAACCAGCCAGCTCTTCCACTTCAGGCTTCTGGTAGATGGTCCCAGGAGCTTTGGATGTTCTGTTCCTACAGAGAACATGTTAATGTTTGAATAAAAGGGTAGCTCCAGTAATGGATGTCTTTCTGGTGGGTTGTACAGCTATAAAATTGGGATGCATTCTGTCCAGTATTTCATGATGAATTAGTGACTTCCAGAGGTCTTGCCACCAACATCCCTGCTCTCAGGTCTTGCAAACAAAAGGCCATGGCTCCATTCTTGGTTCAATCCATCTTGCATCTGGTCTCCTACTTTCCCTATTGACTTTCAGTTTTCCTAGCATGAGACTTCTTCGGTAAGTCTTGCTTTCCCATGGCAGATGCAAAACTTGGCAGCCTTGGCATAGTAATTTTATTTACTTATTTGCAAGATTTTTTTATACATGATTTACAATTTTAGCAAGATGGATCCGTATTTTCTGTTATTCTTGTTTCAAATCTGTATCACACCAAGACTAGCCAGAATTCCTGCAACCAGATTCTTTACTCAGCAAAGATTCTGAATGTGTTCAAGGGAGGCCCCGAATTTTAATGTATTGCAGTAATCCAACATCTAGACTGGACCTGTCCTGGAAAGGCTGCACTGTTAGACCAGCCAAAGCTCATCTGTAGTTTGCTGGAAAACATTCCTGAATTATTATAACAGTGGCTGAATTACTCTTCCACCTCAGTTGCAGCATTTTGACTTTCTTGTGACATTTCTCCAGCTGTGCAGCAGACGTGCAGGAATTTACACAGCAGAATAGCTTCAAGTGGCTCAGATTAGGCCACCCCTTTTTTCTCATCAAAAACTGGCATTGACAGTCTCAATAACTCACTGAGGCATTAGCAGGAGAAAGAACAGAAGGTTTCATTAACTACGGCTTAACTGGCCAAATAACAAGCTAACAAACATTAGTGCCTTCAGCACAGGCCGGAGAGAGGGGTAAAAGCTCAGAGCAGAGAGGTGGGGCTTTCTTAGCATTCAGCGAGAGGAGGGAATAATTGGCTAGCGCTAGATAGATTGACAGTCGACTCTACTGAGAAAGGTCCCTCCTTCTCCAGGCTGCATGCAAGATGGTAATAACTCCAACACACTCAATGAACAAGTGGTATATAAATGTAACAAATGTACGAAGAAAAACACAAGGGTCTCCTGCAAGCCCACCTGAATTGATCTAGGAGGAGCAGACGACCCCAAACACAAACCCCTTACCCCTGGTTTTGTGGTTCCTTTTTGCTGCTGTGTGCCTATCATTGCTTAGATCAGTGGTTCTGAACCTGTGGGTCCCCAGATGTTCCTGGACTGCACCTCCCAGAAGTCTTCATCACTAGCTGAGCTGGCCAGGATTTCTGGGAGTTGCAGTCCAGGAACATCTGGGGACCCACAGGTTAACCACTGGCTTAGATGATCCCGTCTCAACGGATGCCTCCAAATTTATTGCATGACATACAGCCAAACACACTCAGTTCCATGGGACAATAAGGGTCATTTTGTGAAATGCGGGCGACAGCTACCATTCCTGAGCTGAGAGCTTCTGTCTCCACCGGGCACTTAATAAAGAAAGAAATACAATGAAATGATTTGTCAGCCGGTTCATCCCTTGGTGGTTTACTGAGATGTGCTCGCTATCGTGTTCTGATATGAAGGAGGCTGGTTACCTTACTGATGGCTGAGCGTGTTCACTTTATTTTTATCCTGACAAGCCTTTTGTGCTCCAGGGCATGTGTAAGAAGAATTAAATGCAACCCCGTCAGAGTCCTCAGCAGGTTAAGAGACAAGAAAGATAGTGCAAAGGGATTAAGGATTAAAGAGTGGCCTGGAAGCAGAGCTGCAAACACGATGGAACTGGGGTCTCTTTCTGCTGCTAAATATTTATGAGGGTGTCTGCAAGTGCTTTCCATAGATTGCCTCCAGTATCGCAAGGGACGTGCCTCTGAATAACCCGTTGCAGGGATGCCTGAGGAGGAAGGAGATGGTTGCATTTGTGTCCTGGGTCCTCAAGGCATCCATTCAGCCTCTCTGGGAAGACGATGTGGTGCCAGGCAGGCATCTAAAGCTAGTCCATTGGAGTCCTTATTGCTGGTTTGGCAGAGAGAGTTAGTTAGTGATGGAACCTCCACGGACAGAGGCAGAGTATCTTGGAGTCTCGGCAACAACATGGAACAGAAGATGAGCAAACGTTGCTAGCGGCAACTCGCCTCTTGACCTCGTTGTGGGCCTCCTAGTACTAACAGTTCACCCTTCGTTTTTAAATATGACCCTCCGTGAGAATCACCATTTGGAGAGAAGGGAAAGGCGAGTGATTGGCTGGCTCAGTGGTTTGGGTCTCTGGCTGCAGACCCAGGGGTCGGGGGTTCGATTCCCCTACTGGGCTTCCTTGGCAGGGGCTGGACTCCTTCATCCATTGGGTCCCTTCCATCTCTGCACTTCTAGAATTATTCTAAGATTATTATTTCTACCTCTCCGTGCCAGTTAATAAGGAAATCCAAGGGTTTCCAGTAAACTGAGCTCCTTGGTGCATCCTTGGTGTTGTTAGTTTGTGGAACACCCTGCCACAAGAGGTGGTGATGGCATCTAGCCTGGGTGCCTTCAAAAGGGGATTGGACAGATTCCTGGAGGAAAAGTCCATCACAGGTGACAAGCCATGATGGGGAGAGGTGTCATCTCTAGGCTTAAAAAAACCCAGGGTACTTCAAGAGCCAGATGCAGGGGAGTGGTATCGGGAGACAGAGATCGAGTCTTCTGCACTCCAAGATGCATTTGGTGGGGCCATTGTGAGATACAGGAAGCTGGACTAGATGGGCCTTTGGCCTGATCCAGCAGGGCTCTTCTTATGTTCTTATGTTATGTTTTCAACCATAGTGCAAGTTCGATTCCCCACTGTGCTTCTTTGACAGGGGCTGGACTCCCTGATCCATTGGGTTCCTTCTAGCTCTGTGGTTCTAAGAGTATGATGATGATGATGATGATGATGATGATGATGTTCAGGCCGAGCAACAGCATGCTGACAGTTACGTAGGAGACTAGCTAGCCCAGCAGAAGCCCAGAAGATACAGAAGCAGTGAAGGCTGGCTGGGCTCGTTGAGCTGTAGAGAGAAGTTACTCATCCCTCTCTTCCTTTGTGCGTCCTTGATTTTTGTTTCCCTTTCAAATCCTTCGGCATCTTGGGGCTCCAGAAACCAAGGGATCCCCACAGTTCATGGACAGAAGATGTATCTAGCATGCTGAAAGTCCCGATTCAGTCTCCCAACATGACACATGACACCAGGGGTGAGGAACCTTCAGCCCTGCAGATGTTTCAACTCCTTTATCATCGGCACTCTAGTCTTCGAATTCTGGGAGTTGCCGTCCACAACATAAGAAGGGCTGAAGGTTCTCCACCCTGCACTCAATGGCCAGGTTTCACAGTGTGAGGAGGTCTGTCTCATATTGTCCACTTTTCCTACCAGTCATGAGTAGACCAGTCATGAGTAGACCACTTTTCCTACCATTCATGAGTAGACCATGAGTCAAGTCTATGGTTCTCTGTGGTTGGAGGAATTCCTTTGTATAATAGGAGGTCCTAGGTTTGATCCTCAGCCTGTCCAGGTAAGGAGAGAGAAACAGAATTGCTTCAAAGTATTGCTTCAACCCCTAGAGAACTGCTGCTGGCCAGTGTTGGTTGTATGGGGCTACATGGACCAACAATGTGACCCAATGTTTTGCTACAATTTGCTATGGGACAGTGGAAGTTGGGTCTGATCCAGGGCAGTTCCTTGGGCAGAACCAGAGGGCAGAGAAGGAAAAGAACCAGAGGGCAGAGAAGGAAAAGAAACAGGATGACAACTGCTGTTGGCCAGTGTTGGTCGTATGGGGCTACATGGACCAACAATGTGACCCAATGTTTTGCTACAATTTGCTATGGGACAGTGGAAGTTGGGTCTGATCTAGGGTGGTTCTTTGGCTGCCTGGTTAAGAACCAGAGGGCAGAGAAGGCAAAGAAACAGGATTATGAGGAAAAGGCATAGGCAGAGAGACTGAGGGAACATCACAGAAAATGAAGGTGTTTGCCAAAGGGGATTTCCACTCACCTGGTTCCTCGATTTGTTTGGCTTTCGCAGAGAACTGCCAAACCTCGAAGTCATCCAAGCTTGGACCTGCAACAAAATGTCACAGCATGACACGGCCAGGGTGCCAGCCAGCTGGCCAGCCAGCCATTATACAAAACGCTAGTAAGGCCGCACCTGGAGTATTGTGTACAATTCTAATCACTGCATCTCAAAAAAGACATAGTAGAACTGGAAAAGGTGCAGAAGAGAGTGACTAAAATGATTACTGGACTGGGGCACCTTCCTTATGAAGAAAGGCTAAAACATTTGGGCCTCTTTAGTCTGGAAAAAAGGTGCCTGAGGGGGGATATGATTGAGACATACAACGTAATGCAGGGCACAAAAAAACAGAACTTGGGGACATCCACTCAAATTGAGGGCTGGGAGCGTAAGAACAGACAAAAGAAAATATTTTTTTCACCCAGCGCGTTGTTAGTCTGTGGATCTCGCTGCCACAGGAGGTGGTGATGGCATCTGGCCTGGATGCCTTCAAAAGGGGATTGGACAGATTCCTGGAGGAAAAGTCCATCACAGGTTACAAGCCATGATGGAGATGTGGAATCTCCAGGCTTAAAACCGGGGTATTTCAAGGGCCAGATGCAGGGGAGTGGTATCAGGAGACAGATATCTAGTCTTGTGCGCTCCCAGAGGCATCTGGTGGGACCACTGTGAGATACAGGAAGCTGGACTAGATGGGCCTTTGGCCTGATCCAGCATGGTTCTTCTTATGTTCTTATATCCTGTTCTAAGATACTCCATTCAGTTTGCTCCCTCTCCTGGTTTTCTTTTCCTCGTCAGCACCTGGTGCTCCTTGAACGTGCTGACTTTATGTTTCACCCTTCTGAATCCTCCCTCACCTCTTGTATTGTTTGGGGAGTTCTTTTTTAACTGCTCTCCTCTCAAGCCTGTTCATATGATATATACTCCTCGTGCCTGAATCATTCAAGCTGGGCAGGGGCTCTGAGACGGTTGTCCTCTGCCAGTGACTTTGACCTTGGAGAAGTGACAGCTGCCGAAAGTGTGACCGGAAGGAAGGCGTATAAAAGCAGAACAGTTTATTTTGCCGTTTCCCACCAAGGCTTCCTCGTTTGCTTCACCGCTTAATGGAGTGAGCAAATCTAGTCCCACTGCACCAGGCGGGCCTGCCCAGAAGGCCTCCAAGATAGCAAGATCAATAAAGACAGAGGCTGATAAGATGATGTAAATAATGGAGGGGGGGCACTTTCCCCTGTTTTTCGAGACTCTTGCAGTTCCCATTGCGTGGATGTAGCTGCCTCTGTGCATACACGATCTTTCCTATTAAAGGAATCCGATTCCATCCTGTCGAGAGATGAGTTTCCCCAATGAGCCAAGAGGAAGGTGTCCAGATGCTGAGAGGCTGGAAGGGATGCACTCCTTTTCTACTTGTTATCCTCAATTTTGAAAGCAGTTCAGTTAGAAAGGCAAGTTTATTGCAGCAGTAAGAGTCAGAAATGCCTTTTGGAAGAAGCCCTACCACAGGGGCGTGTTCAAGGGGCCAGAAAGGCAGTACCTTACATCAAAGTTTCAGGTTAGGGTGGCCTTGCCTAGCCTAGGTAAAGGTAAAGTTCCCCCCTGCTCTTGTCCTCACCATGCTCTCAACTTGCCCATTGGAGGATGGGTGAAAGGGCACTGATGTGACCCCTCTTATGAAATTATCAGCCAAGAATGCCCTGAATTCTTGGGATACAAAAGCTGCTCCATTATCTGTTACTGTGGTCTTGGGCAACCAGTGGGTGGCAAACAGCTGTCTCAACACTTTAATTACTGCAGCTGATGACATGATGGGTACCATACCTACCTCTAACTATTTGGAATAGGCATCCACAATAACAAAAACAAAACCCCTTCCCTTGGCACATGTCCGATTCTAGGGGTGGTGCTCATCTCCGTTTTCAAGCCAAAGAGCCCGTGTTGTGCAAGTCCATCGTCATGTGGCCAGCATGGCTGCACCGAACACAGTTTACCTTCCCGCTTTTTACGGCAGTACCCATTTAATCTACTTGCATTTCCATGCTTTCGAACTTCTAGGTTGGCACCCCTTGCCTAGCCTGCTGCTTCTGAAAAATGGGAAGATGGGCTAGCCAACTAGCAGTGGAAGAAATGCTTTGCATGCAGAATGGGACCCATAAACGAATCGGGGTGCTTGGGGTTTGGCCCAGGGTGTTCGATTCATCATTGTTATGTGCCCTCCTGTCCTTTCGCACTCAAGACAGTCCTCTGAGTGAATGACCTCCAAAGCAGGACTTGGAAACGCAGGACGTTATGTCTTCCTTGAAGGAGTCAATCTATCTTGTCCGATCTTCCTCTTTCCGTGCTGCCTTCAACTTTTCCCAGGGTTATTATCCTCTCTAGCAATTCTTGTGTTCTTATAATGTGTCCAAAACATGATAACCTCAGATTAATAATTTTTGCTTCTAGAGAATGCTTGGTTAAATTGCCCCCAGTTAGGAAATCACTGTGAATCTTATCCATTGCGCTCGGAGCCCCATATCACAGCGTGCAACTGATATAGTCTATAGGGCTTTCTTAGGCAGTTTGTTTCCACGGGTTAAGCCATTTACATTACACAAAAGGAACTGTGCAAGAGGTTTTGGGCTATCATTTCAGCCTGGCCTACTTCACAAGAGTTATTGTGACGATTAAAATGAAGCCGAAGAAAGCAGTGCACACTAAATAGAGGGATAGTTATATCTTCGTTATTTATGGTCGCTAATAAATAAGTTGCAGTGGCAAAGATGCTCTTCATGGGAACAAGCTCTCTCTAGTTGTCCTCCAGATGTGTTAGATTTGAGTACCATCACCTCCCATGTAGAGTCTGTGTAGCAATTTTGAAGAACACCATGGGGATGTGTGCGGTGGCTGAGCAGTGTTTGTTTTTATTGGCGGGCAGGATCGTTCGTATCCAACTGCTTGCACAACAGATTTCAGCATGGAACAAATGAACATTTTCACCATGTGTGTGCAAGGCAGCAAGGCATCCAGGCCCTTGTGGGTTTCAGCAGAAGCTGTCCTGTGTTGCAGCAAATACTGTATTTACTGCAAATACTAAGGATTCCAAAGAAAGTCGGGATTCTGTCTCATGAGTTGAGTAAGCTAACCTTGGATTATTTTTTCACCCCTACATAGCAGAATGATGGTTGTGATCACACATTTTATCGTAGTCAAAATCTCATCAATCGGCATAGACCGAAGTCATGTTTTTAGAAGGGGGCTCCTTGTTTCTCCTGGTAGGCTCACCCTTGCCCCAGTTTGTCCAAAGGGACTGTTGCTAATTAATCTCTGCCTTCCTCTAATTGGCAGCAAACTGGTTGCTATTTCTAGTTCATCTAATGGGGGTCCTAATGCCGTAGAGAAAAAGGCCAATGCTGCTGCTAATGATTCAGAATTGCTTTTTTTATTTTATTTAAGACCTCATCATCCCCTGTGAAATTTTTGAGCACCAGCTGTCTGTCTTCAGGTTGGTGGATCGTCTTGACACACAGACACACACCCTGTAATTTGTCACCCTTAAATCTGGTGTTTGCTGCGGCTGTGACACCCAACGCTTATCAGCGCCTGACAGCCAGAGAGAGAATGAGTGAGCAACATGACAGGAGACGCTTCATTACTGGCAGCCTGGGAGACAGAGAATTCGCACACGGAGGGAATGCTGGCAGGCTCTCCCTTTCAGCTTTGTCTTCTCCTGCAAACCAGAAGGCATTAAAATAAATAAAAGGGACTCTGGAGCCCCCTAAAACCATGCCATTCTCCAAGAAAACATAGGTCAAAAACAATGTAAGTTGCCACTTGAGTGGGCAAATTGAATCAGCAAGGTGTTGGTGATTTCACCTCTCCTGCACATTCATTGATCCAACTGGGCTCGCTCGAATCGTGAGTTTAACACAGTAACTCATGACGAGAGCAGACCTGTCTGATTCAGTGGAACCTATGGAGCAACTGACTCATCAGATCCTCCCCCAATTCAATGCACACCCACTCTTGTGGCACCTTAAGGAGCCTAGATGCATAACATACACACGGAAGGTGAGAGAAACCCTTGTCTTCTGTGTTTGGTTTTGGAATTCTTTTGTCATTTAGCTGAACATTTTGAAGGTCGCGATGCAGACAAAGAAATGGGCATCATCAGGTGAGGCAACAATAATTTTCACCCTGGCCAAAGCACGGTTTCATTGAAATACGAATGTTTTATGTACACTTGTAATCACTTGTCTCCAGGGGACCTTAAAACTTTTTGGTCATCTTCTGAAGGACTCAAACCCTTCTTCTGAAAGACTATGTTTAAATCATTTTGCAGTCTTCTATTGATAACACCCTCACCAAAAAACTGCATGGTTTGATAGCCTGCTTTTATTAACCAGGACTTGAGTAAACAAAATCATTCACTAATTCCAGTGAGGCATATATTCTAGGCTGGCTCAATGCCTGTACTGCAGCTAAAACTGTGCTCACGACCTGGGGTTCAATCCCAGGTAGCAGGCTCATGGTTGACTCAGCCTTCCATCCTTCCAAGGTCAGTAAAACGAGTACCCAGCTTGCTGTACATGTGTATGTGGGGGGGGGCAATGTGTAGCCAGTATACTGCAATTAAAAAAACTGTAAACCACCCAGAGACTACTTGAAGAAGTATGGGGCGGTATATAAGCAGAACACTTTGCTTTTGCTTTGCTTTGAGTTAGGTCTCTGGTTGTGGAGCAGAGTTTGAGAGTTCAATTCCACTCACCCACCCTGGGAGAAGGGCCAGCTTAGGTGCACAGACCCAAGGCTCCCCCAGAATAAAGGAATAGGAAACCAATTTTCAGTATCCTTTACCTGGAAATATTTATTTATTTGTTTGTTTGTTTGTTTGTTTGTTTGTTTGTTTGTTTGTTTGTTTGTTAATCACCTGATTTTCCCGAAGGAACTCAGGGCAGTGTATGACATGTTGCAAGAAGTACTTGCGTACTAGAAATTAGAATTCACTTAATAGTACTGTCTGCAATTATTGTTATTAATTGATTCAGCTAATTGGCATCTGAGCAGAGAGAAATGTTGGCAAATATACTTACTTGATCTTTTTACAAGTGGCATGGATGGGGGATGATCCCTCCACCTACTTTTTTTTCCTGTGTAGTTCACCATGTTCAATACAGAGAGATCTATTCTTATTTTCTTTATTTGTTGGAAGCAAGTCTGGATGATAATTTTTCTTTGTAATCCAAAGCAGATGGGAGGATTTTTTTAATTGGAACTGGATTTAATTTCAAAAGTCACTGGGCTTCTTTCCCACCCTGAATGGGGGGAGAGCACAGATTGCTTTATGCCTTATTCCAGATTAACAAAAGAGAGCAATTAATGGGTTTCCCCAAAGGGGTTGAGATGGGGTGGGCATGACAGGCTATACAAAGACTTCTTGCTGCAATTATCTTAAGCAGAATTCAGTAGCTGTGTCTCCTTAAGCTGGGCTTAAGGGCATCCGAGAACCTTGATTTGACTTTACCACCAGGGATGGAGCTTCGGGAGCAGAGCTCCCCTGCCAGAAAATGTTGGCACCAAATTCTGGGTGTTCAATGAAAGGCCACTGCCAAGGTCTTACTGTTCCCCTGATGCTTTGGAGGGAACGGCTTTCATTTTTATTTTATGTTTCAAAACTCTCCCTGTTCCCTGTCCCAAGGAGAAAGCAACATAACCCTTGGACCTGTGAAGTTGGCCTCTTCCATGGCAAGCCGTAGATCCAAGTGTTGATTGTTCCTAAGAGCAGCGTCTCTTGGGGGACGGGGGGGGGGATTGCCAAATGAATTGGAACATGTTCAGAGAAAGGCGACAAGGATGGTCAGGGGGCTGGAGACCAAGCCTTGCTTTGTTCTTCCGCTGAAGGACTAAGAGTGGCTGAAGTCTTCTCAAAGGAATTTCCCTTCCAGGTGCTTAATGGAATATAACCAGCAGCATTGGGCTGTTTCCCTTCTCATCATCATCCAAGTTATGAAGGAGCAACCACCCGGCAGATAGTCCAGCTGTGGGGCCACTCATAGGTTCTGAATACTTTAGAGCAGTGGTTCTCAACCTGTAGGTCCCCAGATGTTCCTGAACTGCAACTCCCAGAAATCCTTTCCAGCACAGCGAGCAGTGGAGGCTTCTGGGAGTTGCAGTCCAGGAACATCTGGGGACCCACAGGTGGAGAACCACTGTCTGGGACTTCAAAACTCCTTGTGCAGCTGTCTCCGGCTGTTGACATAACCTAGATCCACAAGAACAAGCAATGAGATAAATATATTCATTTATTTATTTACTCAGTGCAGAGGCTAGCCAGGCCATCTTTATAACATGGGTGGTACGTTTCGCCACCATTCTCATTCTTCTTGGCTTAGATCAGCCTTCTGCTGCATTCATTGGCGGCTTGCTTTTATTCTGAAACTGCTCCTTCAACGGCTCTCGGCAAGGGGAAATCCCAAAACTAGGATCAGATCGCAACTGGGAAGATTTTCCTTGAGGCCTAATGAAATTTCCACTCTCCCCTCTCTCCACCCTCAACTCCTCCACCACCAATTTTCTGACTTCTTGCCAGCAAATTGTATAGAATGATTCCAAACGGGCCATGTTTCTGTAAACTAGGTTTTTCTTTAAAGAGACTGCCTAAGCCTGTGGGTGGCCTGAAAACTACTTAGAGTGGCAACTTTGCGAACGGGATCATTTAGCATGGCTCAGTGGACTAAGGCTCCAAAACTGTTGGCTGCAAAGTCGGCAGCTCGGCAGTTCGAATCCCGGGTGCCACGCAGCGGAGCGAGCTCCCGCTGATAACCCCAGCTCCTGCCAAACTAGCAGTTCGAAAGCATGTCAATGACAGTAGATAAGTAGGTACCGCCGTAAAAAGTGGGAAGGTAAAACAGTGTTTCCTTGCAGCCATGCCGGCCACGTGGCCATGGACTTGCACAACACTGGCTCTTTCGGCTTGAATACGGAGATGAGCACCGCCTCCTAGAGTCGGACACAACTAGCACGCATGTGCGGGGGGATCCTTTACCTTTACCTAGGTTCCAGAACAAAAGCAAAGAATGGGACTGGACAATCCCATGACTGCCCCTGGAAAACCAAGCAGCCAACCAATCATTGAGAGGACGACGACAACAACAACAAGAAGGACGGCAGTTCCAAGTCTAGTCCGGGATTCTGCCGGAGGTGTGCGAGAAGAAGGAAATGCCTTTTGAAGGCAGCATTTATCTTGCTTGCCTCCAGCATCGCTGACTGTCTGCCTGTAAAGAACAGACTTAGAAAATAATAATAATAAAAAAACCCTGGCCTTGCTGTTTCTCTCTCTCTCTCTCTGTGTGCAGTTACAAAAACAAAACAGCCAAAGCCCTTAAGAGCGTCCTCTCTGGCTGCTGATAAAGAGGTGGTTTCTCTTTGAACTTCACAGCGGAGGGTGGTATTTTTACTGCCAGCTCTCTGTTTACATGGCCCTTGGCCAAACGTTCGCTTATACCTCTGATAGAACAAACCCTCCCCCACACTGCCTCGCTCTCTCCATCTGAAGCCATTCTGTGTAAACTTCCCTCATTCAAAGAGATCCTTTAATCTCGCCATATTTGACCCTGACACTGGGAACTTCTTTTTCTACCTTTCCAGGGATGTTAATTTTGTTTTTTTAAAAAAAACTATTTCATAGTAGTTGTTGCTGCTGGTGGTGGTTTACTTCATATCAGTATTGTTTTTAAACCAGGGTCAGGCGTGTTTCCAACCCACCCGTCCAAATCCCCGTTTTCTGTATTGTAATAATAATCTCCCCCGGGGTCTTCTTCCAACTTGTACCCTTTTACGGGTGTCAAGTGATTAAGATGCACACAAATTAGAAGCAAAGTCCTTTGGGGAGGAGGTGGTGTGTGTGTGTGTGTGTGTGGAGGAGGAGGCAGAACCAGCTCTCCTCAATGGTTAGCCAAGGAGAGGATGCATTTCCGAGATAAGGCCCACTTAGTTGCTTAGCAACGGGCTCAGCCGAGATGGAGGGTAGAGAAATGGAAGCTTGCCTGAGCCTACTTTGGAGAGGTTTCTCCTTGGCCTGCCCAAGTTGGGCACGGTGTCCATTTTTTGCATTTGTCTGCCTGCCCCTCCCACCCCTCAAGGTGTATATATTTACACCTGCGCTCCTTGAAGTGTATATCGTGTTTCTCTCATCAAAGAGGACAAAGAAAGAGAAGAAAGAGAAGCCTCTTTCATGCTCTGTGTTCATAAAAATGTGTTCATAAAAAAGAGCTTTAAAGAGCTTTCAAATTGGGGTTATGTCTTGGGCCGGCCCTGCTGTTGGACAGGGTGAGGTGGTTGTCGTAGATGTCAGGGACTGTACAGGGATAGAATCATAGAATCATGGAGTTGGAAGAGACCTCAAGGGCCATCCAGTCCAACCCTCTGCCATGCAGGAACCCCCATCACAGTATTTCTGACGTATGGTCATTCAGCCTCTGCTTTAAACCTCCAAAGAAGAAGACTCCACCACCCTCCTTTGGGGCAGCATATTCCACTGCTGAACAGCTCTAACTGTCATGAAGTTCTTCCAAAGGTTTAAATGGAATCTCTTTCCCTGTAGTTTGAAACCATTGCCCTGCATCCTAGTCTCTGAACTCATGGAAAACAAACCTGTTCCCTCTTCTATATGACATCCTTACAAATTTTTTATCATAGCTATCATATCCCCTCTCAGCCTTCTTTTTGTAAGGCTAAACATTCCCAGCTCTCTCAGCCGTTCCTTGTAAGGCGTTTCTTCCAGACCTTCAACCATCCTCTATACCCGCTCGAGGTTGTCAACATCCTTTTTAAATTAAGGTGCACAGAACTGGACACAGTACCCCAGGTGGGCACTGACCAGATCAGAATAGAGTGGTCCTATCACTTCCCTTGATCTGTAGACACTATGCTTCTGTTGATGCAACTATGAATTGCATTGGCTTTCCTGGGAGTCTTTGTCTCACTGCCTGCTAGGTACCGTAGAAGCTGCCACTCAAAAAAATACATCTCTCTGGAGCATCTGCCTCTCCCAGGAAGCAGCATCCTTGTTTTAGAAAATAGAGAAATGAGGCTAAGAAGGCAGCAAAGGAAGTAGATGGAGGTGGTCTTTAGACTTGTGGTTCTGGGTCTACAGAATTCTTAGTAAACTCTCAGGTTTTGAGTCCAAAAACAAAAAAACAAAACTTCTGTCCCTACTATTATATATCTTGGCTTTGGTGGGTGGGGGCGCCATTTGCTGCTCCCACTCAAAGTGCTGTGTAACTTGACCCAACTCTTGGTGTGCACATGATCGCTGCATGGGCTTGATCAAATGTATCTGTCTTGCTCTCTCAGAATGCTAGAATGTCCTGCAAACCCTTCCAGGGTTTTGTCATGGGGGGGGTATTTCTGCCCAATAAGCTACCACATGACATGCCTGTGCTAGGGTGCATGTAGTGTTTGACTGACTGCATCCTGTTTATCTTCTTACCAGTTCACCAATCCAGGCTCATTGCTGCCACTGTAGAAAGAAGGCTTGAGCGCAGGAAGGCTGAATTTACAGCTGTTCTTCTGGGGTCTTTCTCCACAGTATCTGATTGCATTACCAGCTATGTCTTCTCATTGCTTGCGTGTTATCCGGATCTGTGGAGTGAAGAACCGCTCCCATGGTGTCCAAAAAATGCTGACCGCAGTTAGCCAGCAATACCAGCATGCGACCCACCCAGATACATGTCCGTTTCTGCATGGCAGCCTTCCTGTTGGCCTGTTTTCCACGTGTGAATCCAGTCCCCCAAGAGTTCGGGAAGACAAAAATACTGCCAACAGTGATGATCGAAATATCCCCTCCCTTCTTCTTAGCTTAACACATAGGAAAAAAGCAGGGGTGGTGGTGGTGGTGGTGGTGGTGGTGGTGGTGGTGGCAGTGGTGGTGGGGTGAGTCCTGTATTTCCCTCTAATTAAGGGCTGTGATTTTGGCCAGACTCTGCCATCTAAACGTTAAACCTCTAGAAGCACTGAGGCAAAATTGGGACTGAAGGCCACACATGGCGCCAGCTGGCATGTTGTTAATGAGACACAGTTGTTCTTCTTGAGAATTGTCTCTTGTAAATCATCAGCGATTCAAGATGAAACCGGGCTGTGGAGCAGGCGGGCAGGCAGAGAGAAGCAGACGCCGTGCGACAGATTTACCGCCTTGAAAAAGAATCATCTCTTCTCCCTTCCCCTCAGTCCATGGTGGTTCTTCTTCTTCTTCTTCTTTTTGACAAGGACAATTTCCCTCTTCATTCTCCCTGGTGTGCTAATAAACAGGGTGTTTTTTAAAAAGAAACAGCGCAAATGTAAATACACTGTATATACTCACATGTAAGTCTAGGTTTTCAGCCCTAAATTTATATTCTGGTCCATACTTTTAGCCACTGAGGCAAGTGTTTGGGTCAGTGGCTAAAAGTCATTTTAAACATTGTGCAGCGCTTCTCCTGACCTCCCCCCCCCCGCATCACGGGGGAGCAGCGCATGATGTTTAAAGTGACTTTGAGCCACCGAGGCAAGGGCTTGCCTCGGTGGCTCAAAGTCATTTTAAACATCACACACCGCTCCCCCAGCTCACAAAGGAGGAGTTGCCATGCATTTCCCATCCTAGATTTATACGTGAGTCAATAAATTTCCCAAGTTTTGGGGGTTTAAATTAAGGGCCTCGACTTATACTTGGGTCGACTTATATTCGAGTATATACGATAACTTAATAGATGGTTTAGATCAGGCATGACCAAACTTTGGCCCTCCTGATGTTTTGGACCACAACTCCCAGAATTCCAAGGCTGTATTTCCAATGGCAAAGAACTGTGGGAGTTGTGGTCCAAAACATCTGGAGGGCCAAAGTTCGGACATGCCTGGTTTAGATGGATGCTGTGTGTGAGGCTTTTTTTGAATGACAGACAACCTGGTCTCAAAGGAGAGTGCATAATATTGTGTGTGTGTGGGGGGGGGTCATTTCCTTTTGAGAGGCACGATCAACAACTACGAAGGAACCTGGACCCGTTGACATGCACTTTTTAAACTGTTAGAAGCGGGCATCTGATAAACAAATGGCAATCTACCTGAGAGCCTCAGTGGGAATCTGCACCATCCAATAAGCTTTTGTAGACACGTCCACTTGAAGAAGAAAAGGCCTCATTACTGACAACTGAACAGATCTAACAGTAAAAAAATGAACGTGACTGCTTTCAGCAACAGACTTCAACAGACTCCAAAAAGGGAAGAAACAACATATAGCTGAGAGGTGGGGTGCCCCATTGGATTCAGAGGCAGAGAAAAAGCAATTGGTTAGTGCTGGATAGATTCATAATCAAGCCAGGCCACGAAAGTTCATCTTAGCCACAACTACTAGAGGCAGCATGCAGGGTTTCAAAAACTCCAATGATTTTAAGATGGAGCTACAATAACTGGATCTCTCTCTCTCTCTCTCTCTCTCTCTCTCTCTCCTCCCTCCCTCCCTCCCTCCCTCTCTCTCTCTCTCTCTCTCTCTCTCCCTCCCTCTCCCTCTCTCTCTCTCTCTCTCTCTCTCTCTGTGTGACTTTAGCATCCTTGTCAACTGGGAAAAGCAGCCTCTCTCTGTGTGTGCTGGCAATATGCTTCATTTCATCTACCTGGAAACAGGGCCTCCGACTTTTTTCCATCATTTAAGCTCCCTTACTCCTTGATACGTTTTCCCCTGGCAGTAATTCTGCAAGGTGGTGGTGGTGGTGGTGGTGGTGTGTGTGTGTGGGGGGGTGGCACTCGCCGGGCATTTACTGCCATCCCCTGAGGAAATACGGATGGCTTTAAAAAGGGTTCATTTCCTTTCTGACAGACAGCCCCGGCACCTGTGGGAGTTTTAATAGCCATCCAGGGCAGCCTGTCAGGAGGAGGTGGCACTGGGGATATGAGAAGGGTTGCCCCACCGAGAGGCACTGGCAAGCTGCATTTGAGCCCATCGGGATAGTAAGCGATGGAGAAGGATCAAGGGAGAGGGAGAAAGAGAGGGAAACAGTGGAAGCATTACAAGACATTTCTCCCAAGAGAGCTGGGCAATGTGGCTGGGGGAAAACGCATGGATCTTCTTCTTCTTCTTCTTCTCCTTCTTCTCCTTCTTCTCCTTCTCCTCCTCCTCCTCCTCCTTCTTCTTGTTGTTGTTATTATTATTATTATTATTATTATTATTATTATTATTATTATTATTATTATTATTATTATTATTATTATTATTATTATTATTATTATTATACAGCCTATACTTGGGTGGAATCTTTCTCTGGCCCTACCCCACTCACCTGGAATGAAGCTGTCTTTTGCCTGACGGGCAGCACAAATGAGAAATGCTGTCCCTTTTCCAGATCAGACGTGACCTGTGTGAACTTTTAGGGATTCTTTTTCCGGCATCATGGAAAACAGCTTCAAAGTGTTCTGCTTATTATATTATTATTATTATTATTATTATTATTATTATTATTATTATTACTACAAGTAGTCTTTCTCTGGCACTACCCCACTCACCTTACAATTTTAATTACAGTGTGCAGGCTATGCACCCTTGCCCAGATCAGACAGCAAGCTGGGTACTCAGTATGATATTGGAAGAGGAGGTTGGCTAGCCTCAGTGGTTCAAGGATGTGAGGGATGATTGTGGAATATGACCTTAAAGGCCCTGTAGGCTCATATTTAAAGAGACCACACTTTTATCTGTTCAGTCTTAAGCTGCTTAGGACTTTCAAACTGATTCTTATTTAAAGCACTGCCCTGATCCCCGTAGGTAGGGGGTTGAGAAATGGCATCCAGGTGAATAGGTGTAATTCTCTCAACCTATTCTTTGGCAGTCCGCTTCCTTTCTGTGCCCAGCATTGGGTGCCATGCAGTGGAGCAAGTTCCTGCTGTTCACCCCAGCTCCTGCCAAACTAGCAGTTCAAGAGCATATAAATGCAAGTAGATAAATAGGTACTGCCGTAAAAAGCAGGAAGGTAAAACAGTGTTTCCTTGCAGCCATGCCGGCCACGTGGCCATGGACTTGCAGAACACTGGCTCTTTGTCTTGAATATGGAGATGAGCCCTGCCCCCTAGAGTCGGACATGACTAGCATGCATGTGGGGGGGGGGACCTCTTAGGGAAGATGAAAGCCCCACTGCATGCCCCAGGGCTAAATGCCAGGAAATGTTGCTAGACCACAGCAAGCTGAGAATAACTTCAGCCAGCCAGTGACTCTGTGAGCCACTGTGGTAGAATATGCAGGTGTCAAACCAGGACTTGGTGGGACCTGGTTTCAAATCCCTGCCTGGCTCATGGAAATGCAGTAGGTGGGTGCTGTAATGGTATGCCTGCCTCTCTCTGTCTCTTTCATATACCTTGGAAAACCCTTGTAGGGTCACTGGATGTTGGAAGTGGCAACAGCCTGGGAATGCCAGGTGCGGTAGGCTTTGAAAATATGTTGTTAGTCTGTGGAACTCCCTGCCACAGGATGTGGTGATGGCATCTGGTCTGGATGCCTTCAAAAGGGGACTGGACAAATTCCTGGAGGAAAAGTCCATCCCAGGTGACAAACCATGATGGAGATGTGTCATCTCCAGGCTTAAAACCAGGGTACTTCAAGGGCAGGAGGAGTGGTATCAGGAGACAGATCTCTAGTCTTGTGTGCTCCAAGATGCATTTTGGTGGGGCCACTGTGAGATACAGGAAGCTGGATCAAATGGCCTTTGGCCTGATCCAGCATGGCTCTTCTTATGTTCTTATGAATGAATGAATGAATGAATGAATAAGTTTCTGTAACTTTTCAGTTTGTTGCTATTAGAGATGGGCACAAAATGGAAAAATAGAGTTTTGGTTTTATGTTGTTTCTACTAGCAGTTTGTTTTGTTTCATTTTTAATTAATTTTTGTAAAAAAGATTCATAACAAAACAATAATGAAATGCTTTGTTGCTCTATAAAATGGCTCTCCTGGGTCCTAGAAGCACCAAATTTAGTGGGTAGCTTTTTACAAGGGAGCCACTTTACAGAGTAATGAAAATGTTTCATTTTCAAAGGGGAAAAGAAGTATTTCTTTTTGTAATTAAACACTGTTTCCTGTTTTGTTTCATTTTGTAACCTTTTGAAATCTATGTATAAATATAATGAAATGACCCATATTTTTTCTGTCTATAAGATACCCCCATGTTTAAGACAATCCCCACTTTCCCAACCCAAAATTGCAGTTTTGCAACTGCATGGTTCTCTCCTTGGCTTACTTTAGTGTTTAAGATGACCCTCAATTTTTAGTCTAACAACTTTAAATAAAAATGTAGTCTTATACACGGAGAAATACTGTATATTAACAGATTTCTTCTTTACGCTTACCTAGATAATGCTTCTCTTAATAACTGTGCCTGCTGATGTTACTGCCTTGTGGTTTAGGTTTGTGCTGCTGTTGTTTTTAACTTTCAGAAGGCTTTTTTTTTTCATTTTGAGTGTTGTAAGGGATAAACAGACTTGCTTTGTGTATGTTTATGCTTGTATACTCATTTGCTCAAACCACTTGTGGGATCTGGGCTTCATATCTCACTCATGTTTTGAATGAAGCTTTCTCTGGGTTCTTTTGCTCATTTCCTCCTCCGCCTTTCTGCTAGGTTTCATTATTTAATCTGTTGGTTGCATTCAATGATAATATCTTAATTAGTCGCCTTTCACTGGTTTAACTGAGATTGCACCCCATTTTAAAAACAGTGGGACTTACTTCTGAGCAACCAAACATGCGATTGCTAATGTAAGCTTTCTAATGATTATTTTTGCCAAAGATGAGGCAAGAGCCTCCTGGTGCAGTGATTAAAATGGTGTACTGTAGTGGTCACAACCTAGGGTTCAAACCCTGGTAGCTGGCTCAAGGTTCACTCAGCCTTCCATCCTTAAAAGTTTGGTAAAATGAGTACCCAGATTTCTGCAGAGGGTGGGTGTGGGCAATATGTAGCCTGAATAATTACTTGTAAACTACCCAGAGAGTGCTTTAAGCAGTATGGGCGGTATATAAGCAGAACACTTTGCTTTAGGTACTCAGGCTGATTTATCCATGAACAACATTTTGTCATGTTTTTTCTTCTTTATCCTTCTGGATTCTTGCTACCATTTCTTTCAAAGACTGGGACTATAGATGTATGCCTACTTTACTGAATTTCCTTTCCCAGTAGATATGGGACTGGGCTGGACAGCCCCAGCAGCTGATGGTTGGTTCGTGCCCACCTTCATGCATATGCCACTGCTTTCCCAGCTGTAAGATTCAATACTGATAAAAATGCCTCTGTGAATTTAAAAATTGGGGACATTTTTGCCAGGCTGCGCTTATATTTCACTCTTTTTCCAAGAATCTGGAGCTAAGCTATGATTGTTGATGATTAGACATTCAGAGATGTTCCTGCAATCTCCACTAATGGAACCTTGGATGGCTATTAATTTATGTTTGTGTCTTGCATTCAGTTGGAACACGTTTTCCATAAGTGTGTTGTTCCTCTTCCGTGCCCTAAGGGAGATGGGTTACTGACACGTGCTAGGCACTTTCCACAGAGCAATAAATCACTACCGGTGTGTGTCAAGTTTGAGGCAATCGCTCTTTTTTTATGTTGTGGGTTATTTCAGCCTGTGGGAATGATAGCCTACCTGGCAAGGGACTGCTCTTCTTTTTCAAGGAGTCTTAGAACCACACGGTTGCAAGACATCACAGTTTAATGCAGGCATGTCCAAACTTTGGCCCTCCAGATGTTTTGGGCCACAACTCCCACAGTCCTTTGCCATTGGAAATACAGGCTTGGAATTCTGGGAGTTGTGGTCCAAAACATCAGGAAGGCCGAAGTTTGAACATGCCTGGTTTAATGCCTCTCTGTGGCCATGCAGGAAATCCATTACTGATAAATCTATCAAGCCACATAACTCTCTAATAAAGGAGCGTCCACCATAAATCTGAAGCTCCTGCTATTAGGAAACTCTTGTTTAGTCTAAATCTCTTCTCTTGTAATCTGAACCAGGCGAGGTGAATAGGAGTGGAAAACAGATTTGATCTATCAACATCTGAGTTTTGCCACCTAAGCCATATCACTATTTAAGAATTCTGAGAAGCTAAAGTGACTCTTCGTGGTTGAGATTCATTCTTTCACTGGTGAACCTGAAGCCTTGATGCAAAAGCTGTTGGAGACCACTTCAATCAGAAGGGCTATTGTGAAAACTCTTTTTCCTATGTCTTGGTTGCACACCTTGCAAGTGGCAAACATCTTAACCTTCCTCTTAAACTTCAGAGCCGGCTGTCAGCTTATAAAGCAGGGCATCTTGATAGGGTCAGAGCAAAACTCTCGGGTTTTATTTATTTATTTATTTTAAACAAGTGACTGCACAGGCAGAACTAGAATGTGTCAGCCACCACAGCAGGGAAATGTAAAGGCTGTTAGAAGAAGAAAAAATGCTAAGACTGTGAAAATCAAAGGTTTTCCCTTGCTGTTCCCTTAATTGATATTGACTGTATAGCCTGAGTTTAGGGTCAGGGTAAAAAGGTAAAGGTCTCCTCCCCCCCCCCGCACATGCATGCTAGTCATGTCCGACTCCGGTGGCGGTGCTCTTCTCTGTATTCAAGCCGAAGAGCCAGTGTTGTGCAAGTCCAAGGCCACATGGCCAACATGGCTGCAAGGAAACACTGTTTTACCTTCCTTTTTTTTACAGTGGCACCTATTTATCTACTTGCATTTTACATGCTTTCAAACTGCTAGGTTGGCAGGAGCTGGGGTTATCACCAGGAGATTATCATTGGCTTTTTAAATCAATTATTGTTTATGCTGCATTTAGTTGCTTCCTGTAGTCTCTTCCTCTCATTTTTCCCTTAACACCCCAAATTCGAAAAGTTCGCTGTTGTCTCCGTGTCATGTTCCCAGAGCCATCCATGGAGGTGACCGTGCATCTCTACCCAGTATTTTCAGCGAAGATGGAATAGGTTTGGACAACTCCATTTTAGAGTTTGGAGAAATCAGATTTTTTTTTAAACCTACTTCTCTCAAGATCTAGAACTCTGGCAGACGAGCTCTGAGAATCTTGGAACTGTGGTCCTCCAAAAGTAACTTCTACATTCTCTTCTCCTTTCTGGTCTGGATGATTTGTGCCTTAAGGTTTATTTTCAGCTCTGTTGGACAGGCATGTCCAAAGTCAGTCCCTGGGGCCAAATGTGGCCCATTTACAAATTTTGAGTGGCCCGTGGCCTCCTCTCCTCATCAGCTCAGCCTGTCATGCATCCCTGCCAGCTGGTCCTTCCCCATACCGGATGGAGGCATCAGCTTGCAGTTTTATGTTTTGCCTGCCCTCCCTGCCTCTGTCCATCCCCCCCAGCCACCTTCCCAGCCTACCCACCCCTGGCTCCATTGCTGCAGCATCCTCCCTTCCTCCTTGCATGTTATAGAGCAGTGATGGCGAACCAAGTGCCCAAACTGCGATTCAAGACCCATTTTTTTTTTTGCAAAGTGCCAATACAGCAATTTAACCTGCATGCAGGTGGCTGTGAAGGAGCAATGTCATGTGCCCACAGAAAGGGCTCCGAGTGCCACCTCTGGCACCTGTGCCATAGGTTCGCTAACACTGTTATAGAGGCTTGTCCAAAGTCTGGCTCGGGGGCCAAATGTGGCTGAATGGTCAGCCCTCACACATTTTCACCTCGCCAAATCTGGCCCTCCTTGCAAAAGTTTTGGACACCCTTGCTGTAGGACGTTTGCTCTGGCCTCCTGTCCTATCCAACTCAGGCTGGCTTAGAGCTCACCGAATTTGCTCTGCTGACCTCCCCTTCCATGGGGACTGTGCCTTGAATACAATCACCACTTACCAGCAAAGTAAGCTTTCCTGTAGCATCTGACTGTGTGGCCTGGCATTTCTTGTCATAACAGTGGCCTTGCTCTGCTCTCAGAGGAGTCGTTGTTGGTGTTGTTTTTAAATCATCTCGCTATCTGGCATGATGCTGAATATTGGCTGTGTAACCAATTAGCAGCTTGCCGCAAAACAGAATGTCATTGTGGGTGATTATCGGCCTCTGTAGCGTGTCAGCGTGCATCTATTTGAAGTACAAAGAAAATTAAGCAGTCTTCTGGTATTGAACCTGCGTTAGCCTTCTTCTCATGCAACATCTGCTAATTAAAACTGGGGGGTCGGGGGAGCAGACAAGACAGCCAGGTACAGCTAACAGGGCACTTACTCTGAGCTCACAGATTTTGATGATGCTGATGCTGACATTAAGACCCATTGTGAGTCCATAATTGGCTGGGTACACAAATAATCTGACAAGGTGTAAAGTGGCTTCTATATCGTATAAATCTTTCAATGTAATCTATGTGTCAAAACCGATTTGAAGATTAGAATAATCCTTGTATGCTTCTTTGAAATCCAAGTGAAGATGGACAGGCTACCAATTTGATATGAATGCAGTAGGACCTCCATATCCATGGGGATTGGTTCTTCTAAAGTGAAAACTAAATATTAGCCAACACTACACATAGCATGGTAAAAAAAAATCAGAAATGTACATTTTAAACCTGCAATATCATAACTGGCCACTAGAGGACTTAAGAGGCTATTATATGATGTATTATTCAACAACAAGAATACATACCATGACATCTGGCTCCCTCTAGTGCCAATGTCTGGTAAATACATCACAAAAGGTTCTTAACTCATTACTGACTATAAAATCCTAGATTTGCCACCTGTGTCAATAAGGCTGTTGTTACCTTGTAGACTTATTGACTGATAGTTAATAATTCACAGCACTTATTAATGAACCACTGTCACTTTGTCCATTATTTGTATCCTCACCTGCTGTGTGCGGGGTGGGGCATAATATGGCATCTGTTAGTCTCACTCTAACATCTGATGAAGTGGACTAGATCCATGAAAGCTCACATTCAAATATAGCAGTTAGCACAGGGATGAGGTTTGATTATTTTGAAGTTGATTTATCTGGTAGTGTTTTTTTTAAACTTGCGGTTTCTGTATGTGTTTTTTAAAAACTTGCTATGGAAATAATATGTTCCTTTCTAAACAACAATACCTTCCGTTTGTGCAATATAGGACATTTTGCCTATGGCTTGTGGAAGTTGTAGTCAAAAAGATCTGTGTCTAGCAGGAGAACAATCTATGTCTTCTCAACCAGCCTGCATTTTTTTCCTGTATGGGATTTCTGCTCACCTACAATATATATATATATATACATTTTGAAAAACAAAAGTGGTGTTAAAAGCTTTCTCTCTGTGTTTTTTCTCCCCTTTGCAGAAGGACATGTCACTGAAGCCTCAAGAGAGAAAGGAAAAATGGGAGAGACATCCCAGAAAGAAACCACGAGAATCCGAACACTGTGTGTCAGCCGAACTTGGCGAAAATGGCCATCATAAGGACGCAGTGAGTTCAGGAAGAGAAACAGATCGAGGGAAGGAGCGGGTAAAGAAGAAAATTCCATTGAAAGTCCACAAGCAGGTAGGGGAGAACAATGTTTTCTTGTGTCTTTTGCTGTGGGTTTACTTTTTAAATGTAGAGGGGTAAAAGTTTTCATCTTTTTGTATGTTTGACTTGACTTCACTTGGGCGTGGAAGAGTCAAAATTGTCTCATTGTTTGGGAGTGCATCATGGGTTTAGTTCTTATGAAACTGACAGTCATTTATAACGGAATGCACCTTCAAGGTTTACTCCCAGAAGAAGCAAGGAAACTGGACTGTTCGGGTACTTTCCATTTCGTCCTGTGCTGGTTGAGCGTTCCCCTGGAGTACCTCAAATGTTGCGCCTGAAACGCCTTGTTTCAGTTAGTGTTGACAGTTGGTCTTTGAACTGGGGAAGTTTGTGGCCAGGCATCTGGCTTTCAAAAATAACCAACATGAAATCCCCCAAATATCAAAGTGATGTTGGTGGATAAACCAGATCTTAGATAGCTGCCAGAGTGGCAAAGAGATACTAAAACAGTGGGAAGAAAATTATGGAATAAGCAACAAAAATGAGAATCCATTTACCCTGTGATACCAAATTCTCCATTGGTCCCTTTTATGTTTGAAACCTGTTCTAAGTACTGGAGTTATGGAATCCTTTATGACTGGGGATTAGACTACCAGATCATTTATGTTATTATTAGCTGGCCTTCACATAGTGAGGTTGTCTTTTAGATGTTCTCCTTCAGGAATCCCAGAAGAAGCAAAGACTAGAAGCTGGGGGAAAGAGACTTTTTAGTGGTGACACACCAGTTATGGGATAGTCTCACTTGGGAGATCTTCCTGATAACCTTTTGGTGCTAAATGATTATTTTTCAAAAATGTATTTCTCTGGATGTTTTAAGTGTCTAGTTCATTGGGTTGTGGTGTTGACATATCTAGTACCCTGTAGTGCTGAAGCACTTTCTTTGCAGAGAAAAACTTTCCTACTTCCTTGAAACATTCTGAATTTTAAACAGAGGTAGACCAGGATCAGTCAACAGACCAAAAAGGTCTTCATTTTTTTGCAATTTTTTTCCACAAATTACTTGGGTTTTTGGTTTTTTTTGGTGCTGTGCTCAGCAGGGGGAATTCTGGAGGGATGCAGGGTGTGACTTGACTCTGTTGGCAGCAGCTGTGGTGGCCTCTGTCCCTGACAGCAAGGAAGGACAGGGAGTGTGAATAATAGACGGTGTTGGGGGAGCAGGAGGGGGCAGATTGACTAACATGCACTTAGTATTCTTTCCAACATCCTACATGACAATGATGAATTTAGAGCTTGCAAAAGGAGAGTGAGGGGGGGGGGAGGTTGTTAAAGCATGTGAGAAGCATATAAGATTTTAGGTTGTTTCCTTCCCTGCTCTGGCTTCCGTCCTCTCTGCCCAGCCTACCTCCAGCTGTTTCCACTAAAACAATGCAGGACTTGGCAATGCCTTTAACACACTCCAGCAAATGACTGTGGTTTAGGGCAGTCTGCCAGTCATGCACAAGAAGGGAAAGCCCCACCCCCTTTTTTAAAAAAAGCACACCCTACCCTGGAACTAACATGTTTCTTCCACTCGAAGAGAAAAAGGCTGATAATCCGTTGGTCACTTTCAGAAGAGGTTGTCGTTATCAAATGTTGCATTTGATAGTATTTTGCATTGCATCGGTGATCTCTGAACTGGCAACACATCCAGAAAGACGAATCCAGCAAAGCAAAATCTAGCAATGAAACAATCAACACATTGAACTAGCAAAGGATGCTGTAAAGCAGTTGCTAAGCCCTTGGCCCCAAAAGGGAACCAAAATGCAGCTTTTGGCACCTGGCATGTTTTTTTTTCATGGGAAAGCATCATGGCCTAACAAGCTGCAGAGTTTCTCTTTGGTCAGAACACATGCCTTTGCTAAGTAGGCTTGTAAAGCTAGGACAGAAGATGAGTAGCTAAAGAAGACTTTATTGAGAAATAAACAGTGGAAGCTAATAATAATGCTGATATAATACTAGGGAGATGTCTTGGAACATGTCCCCGAAGCAAGGAACAAAGCAAACCAACCAACTCTTGTTTGGTTCTGGAAGTATCTGGGAAGCTGTTGTCCCCCATTTGTGTTTTGCCAGTGAAATTTTATCCTCCCCTCGAAATGTGTTACAGAGTTGTAAATTTTTGGTAAAATTCCTTTTATTATGCAGTAGAGATGCACAGAGGAGCATAATTATAGAGACACATAATTACAAAGACGCACAGAGGAGCATAAGTACAAATTTCCCATGGCCTACCTCTTTCTCGTTACCTAACGTGTAAACTCTCCATCACTCACTCTGAGACATTTGTGAGATAAATAATTTTAGAATTTCCTTACTCGCTGTTGATTGAAATTACAGATTCATGCTTCCTTTGCTGCACTTATCATACTTAGCAACCAACTGAACAAATCAACAGCAAACAAACAGCTGCTGTGAGGAGAAGAAAGGAAGGAAGGAAAAAGAAGAACACTCGGCAGAAAGACCAGGCTCTCTTGTCATTCAAAGGAACAATTAGTTTGGGCTGGATAAATATACAATCAAATCAGCCTGGAAAAAGTCCTCCCAGATCATACAAACTAGAGGTAAAGATGGCAAATAAATCTCTAATGAAAGTCACTCCTCCCCTGCACTCCTAGCAATAAAGTATCAGAAACAACTGGGTCCAGCTGCAAGGCTCTGCAATGCAACACCAAGGAAAGCTGTTCTAATTTTTTTTTCATTTCTACCTATGCAGTTTCCTCTCCAGCAGCAGTTGATTAATAGCATCCTGGGAAACAGAGCCTGATGGGAAGGAAAAAAGCCTTCTGCTTCTGCAGCAGCTCCTGGGAGAACTCCATCCCCCTCAGCCTCCAGGCCTTGGTTCCTTTCATGCTACTCATCCGCATGTCATTGGTGGGAAGCCCAGGGTGTTGTCATTTTGAAATACCTTATATAAGCTTCTGGCTGTGGCAACCCTCCTGCCACCACGTGAAGTGACTCAGCGAGGGCGGTGGACCACACGAGGTGCCTGCCTGGCTTTTTGCCATGTTTGCACAATTATATACGGGCTAGGTCAAGCTTCCATAATCTTGTAAGGGCACAGAGCGATGATCAATACCGAGCTGCAGAGGAGAGAAAGAATTTCCTGTTCTGTAATTTGAAATGGCCCAGGTGCATCTTCCAGGCAAACAGAAACACATGCAGCATTGTTACCTTTCAGTATTGGAAACGACATGAAGTTGTGTTTGATGTCGAGGACAGCATGGCTTGCAGCTTTCAAGACATTGGGGGGAGGGGAGGACAGAGACAGGCTTTTGGGTTAGGTTTGGACCATTTTCTATTTGTCAGGTAGGTGTTTCCAAGGAAAGAGTACAGTACTTGAAAAGAAAATTTTACAATCAAATATTAAATTGTATTAGTGTGATATATATATAATCCTCTTTGCCTTCTGGAGTCGTCCCTTTTCTCCCTTGAATTGCTAGTTTTAGAAGACAAAGTTGAGGTCAGCATTTGCCTACAATTGGAGAAGGTAGTAGCTATGCTTTGTAGATATTTGGGTAAGCCTTGTAACTCTCATTTAGCTGCCTGGATAGCTCACTGAGCTGGTTATCTACCTGCAGAGCCAGGGAGTTCAATTCTCCACCGGAGAATTGATGGCTGTTCCCAGAAGAAGAGTCCACCTGTGTAGCCATGAGGAAGCTACTACACACTTCTATCATTAGAAAAACCTGGTAAGAGTCACCATGTCAGAATCAACTTGAGGGCACATTAAGAACCTCTTCCCCCATAATCTGTGCCAATAGCACATAGGCATCCAGTTATGGCCCTGGTGTGCTAGATTTCCACATGCAGTTGTGTTAGATTTCCACATGCAGGGGGTTCTTGATGGGCAAACAGGGATTGCAGAATAGCTTCTGGGTGCTTAGGCTACATTCAAGGACAATCAGGATCCCCCTTGGCTACGAAGAGGTGAAAACCAATGCCCAGCGAGGTGCCTGCACCGATAGTTGGCATAGGGACCCTTAAAGTATTCCTTACCATTCGTGGAGTCCTTAGCTCAACCTAAAATCAACTGCCAGGGACTTTGAAAACCACAGATGGCTCTCTTCTGTTCTCTCAGAGTAATCAGCAAGCGGGAAGAATTCACAGCTGCCTAAGAAACCACTGGGGAGTCCCTGGTGCCACACGTCGAAATGGGCAATACTGTATTTAGTCATTAGGGCCGTTCATCTAAAGAATGAAAATAAGGCTCATTTCAATCAATAGCAATCTGTTTGCACTGTCAGGGACTAATTTAAAAATCTCCTTTAAGTCCCAGTTAGGCATTTTGAGGCTGAGCGCAGAATACCAAGTGCACAGGAAGGGTTTTAGGGGCCCTGGCATGGCAGCGGCAGCAGGGAAGGAGGAAAATAATAATAATAATAAAAAAACCACTGAGTCAGGGAAACACTGCTATTTGAGCCAAGCTGATCCCGTTAAAAGCCTCTTATTGCCAAATCTTACACGCTGTTCTACGGTGTGTCCAAAGGGAGGAGGGTTGGAAGCAATTGTTAAATAGATGGTGAATCTATTTGAATGCTGGTTTGGAAGGAATAGGAGGAATGGCTGACAGCCCATTTGCCCAGGCCTGTTATCAGTTTTTTTGTATATGCACATAGACAGACATTATATAAAATAAAATAAAAATGAGAACAAGCTTGGGCAAATGGATTGTTCACTTCCTCACATCTCAAGGTCTAGGGCAACCATCTCCCCCACCCCCTTGAATGAATGAATATATTTTTTCCTGAGAGAAGGAAGAAGAGGTTGGGGAGGAGAGCGGAGCATGGTTGCTAGGCAACGCCTTCTTCCAGGCCTAGCATTGCCATCTAACAGGTGAGAGGAAGGAAACAGCAGTGGGCGATGGGATTTGAAGGTCAAGGCCCATCTCCAAGGGATCTTTTCCCAGATCGTTTTAGGAGCACCAGGGCCCTCATTCCACATCACTGTGTGTGTGTGTGTGTGTGTGTGTGTGTGTGTGTGTGTGTGTGTGTGTGTGTGTGTGTGTGTGTGTGTGTGTGTGTGTGTGTGTGTGTGTTGTGTTGTGTTGTGTTGTGTTGTGTCATCACAGTCATGACCGACTCTTCGTGATGCCATGTCCATGGAGTTTTCTTGGCAGGAATACTGGAGTGGCTTGCCAGTTCCTACTCCAGGCGCCAACAGCACCTGGTATTCCCTGGTGGTCTCCCATCCAAGTACTCACCAGGGCCGACCCTGCTTAGCTTCCAAAATCAGTCGAGATCAGATGTGCTTAGGGCGTCTAGGCAGCTCATTCCACATTAGACCCATTGAAATAACAGTTCCCATCTGTTTCTACTTTCTTAAACAAACTAACCAAACCAAACCAAACCCAATCTTTGTCTCAGTGGTTTTTGGCTCAGCCTTAGTTTCTCTACTGCTCCCCAAGTGGTCTAACCCATTAGGGGTGCGTGTGAGATATTTGACCCTTCTGTGTTTTGCCCCATGGCTTCCCTCTTCCTCTTAACAATTGGCCTTGTTGGGAAAGACATTGATGCCTAAGAAACCACTGGGGAGTCCCCGGTGACATTGAGAAGTCCAAAAACATCTGGGCCACCTTACATTCCCCATTCTAACCTCTAATCCAGTTAATGACGTACCCCTACATATGTTACTTGAACTTTGGTCCCCTTAGTTAGAATCCTAACACCGATACACACTTCAGGAAATTGTCTAAACGTTGATAACAAATCGGACAGCATCATTAACAGGGTGCGGAGGTTGCATTGAGGGCAAATCAGCGATATAGGATTCGGACCCTGTTATCCAGTGGGCCTTAATGGCTCTGAAAAAGAAAAAGAGGAGAAAAACATATTTGGAGCCCCCAGGGTTGTTGTGTTGTGTTGGGCTTTGCCACAGGCACCAGAGGTTGCCCAAAGGCTGCCCTTAGAGATTCATGGCTTACAAACCCTCATGATTTGTTTACCTTAAGACAGTGGTTCTCAACCTGGGGGTCAGGACCCCTTTAGGGATCGAACAGGGATTGCCATGAGCCAGTGAAGAAAAAGGCACAAACGGCTTGGGTGTGGAGGAGGAGGGGGAGGAAGGGGTGGGGAGAGTGAGTTACAGCTTGCTAGGTCGAAGGGGATGTCAGTCAATGGCACCGGAGGCTGCCTGTAGAGGGAAGTTCTCTATGGCCCCTGCAGCAATGGCTTGCCTAAGGGGGCTTGTGGCCTCTTCCAAGCAGGGCAAGGGGGTCACCACAACAGGAGGAACTGTATTAAAGGGTCACAGCATTAGGAAGGTTGAGAACCACTGCCTTAAGAAGGGGTCCCCCTGGTGTTCTTGGACTACAAGTCCCAGAACTCCTGGCTAGCACAGCTAGCCGTGAAGGGATTTTGGAACTGCAGTCCAAGAACGTCGGAGGAGCCAAGGTGGGAACCACTGACCTTGACCATCCACATCTAGTCATGGGCTCAGGCCAAGAGGACTTTTCCAAACCGCCTGCTCCTTGTTGTTGAAGTTTGTAAAGTTGCTTCTCTAATCAGAGGGTCCGAGGATGAGCCTCTAGATCTGATACAAAAAGTGATCTGTTGGGAACGAATTGCATTTCATATTAAAAAAAAAAAAACAACACCATTAACAAACTAACGTCCTTTTTAAAAATAAACCTCTTCTGCAGAATACCTTTAGCGCCTCTGTCTGCTCATTAACGGATCAATAGAAACCTCAAACAGGTCACGGTTGATTAAAGACAGCCTGGGCCCTGGAGCAGAGGCTGAAGGAACAAAGAGATGTTTGCCCCGCTTGTTCAGAGCCAGCCATTCTGTGCAGACATGAATGGGTCTCATTAGGACGACAACCCACTTTGAAATCAAGAGGCAGATTTTTATATATATATATATATATTTGGTTGCTGAACAACTTTTATTGCATTGGGAGTTCCATAAAAATGTTGTTATTGGTCATTGCTTACATTGTTGTAAAAGAAGAGCTAAACGGTTTGTGATTTAGGGAAGCAGATTTAATTACACAAAGTAATTTACAGGAAACCCGTAATTGTATCTCTGCCTTCCCCTTTTCTTTGGATTTAATTGGCAAAGTCTTTACAGCAGCTGTTTCTACTCTCGCCCTCCCCACTTTCCCATTGTATGCAAATTCGTTCTTTATTGGAAGCAAAGCAATGGGCACTTTTATTAAATTTCATTGAGTCACCTTGGTAATGACATTTTGAAAGCTCACAGTAGACAAGTACTTTGCTTGATTTGGGACAGAAATGCCCAAACAACTCTTTAGTAAGTGAGACTGGGATTGCTGTGGGTGGGTTAGTTTTTGCTAACAAATGTCAGAGAGATCCGTTCATTCTTTCTAGGAAAGAGTCCTGCATTAATCGAGATGGAGCAAAAAACTGCCCAAAGCATGCCAGTTGCTTAAACCTGGCTGCAGTCTTAGCCTTCCCAATACTCCCTGTCAGGAAAACATCTAAGTTGGTATTGTGTTTGTTTGTTTGTACCCCACTGCAAGGACTAGAAAAGTGTCTCAGTCGAGAGGAGGAAGGAAGAAGAGGAGGAGGAGGAGGAAAATTAACAACAGTACAGTAATTTGTTGCAGTGTCCTGAATATTGGTTAAATTCCTCTAGTTTTGCACCAGAAATGCAGGGATTCAGAGAGCGTATTAGCTTCAAGTTCCCCTGACTAGCCCACCATCTCTTTTCATTAACTGGGATTTATAGTCTCACTCTAAGACATTAGTGGTAAAAAGTATAAATGCAATTACTTTCCATTGTCTACAGATCAAACAGCATACTGATGAACATGACTGCTTTCAGCAACAGGCCTCAACAGATTCTAGAGAAGGAGAAAGACAATGAGCTGAGATGTTCTCTTTGATGGGCAGGAGGGAACAATTAGTTAGTGCTTGATAAACCGCCAGTCACCCCATCCCAGAAAGGTGGCTCCCAGCCATACCTTCTCCAGGCAGCATGCGAGGTTGTAAAAGCTCCCAACACAATTTACCTAGATAGTCAACACATTGGACTATATTGTACAAGACAGTGACATAGTGGCCAGAGTGGTAGGTTGGAGTGGAGACATTAGTTTCCCTTGAGCCATGTGGCTTACCTTCAAATGAGTATATCTGTTTCAGCTTGACCTTCTTAACTGGGGTGTAATCTAGTTAGGAGGAGATCCCATCTTCCTCTACCCTTAAGCTCACTGGAAGAAAGACAACTTTAAAAACAATGGATTGAAATCCCGGAGGAAAGTCTTGTCAAACTTTTGGATTGACTCCTGCTCCCCAGGCTGCCTGCTGGCCTTTGTTCTTTCTGCTACTAATGTCTCAGAATGAGTGATTGAGACCATAAGTGCCAGTTAAGGAGACGGGAGTGTGTTCATTTGGAAAACTCGAAACTGTTCTGCTCTGTGAATCCCTGCACTTCTGCTGTGCAACTAGAGGAACCAGAGATACCAGCCACCAAATGCCAGGCAATCTGGGTACAAACCAAGGCCACAAAACCTACACATGTTGGTCTCCCTTAAGAGCATAAGCAAGGTCGGTTCCCTTACCTCTGCAGACCGAAAAACAGACACTGTTGTGTCCCACCAAGAGCAAAAAGTGTTCTGCTTATATACTGCCCATAGCGCTTTTTACAGTTTAATTATGCAGGCTACACTACCCTTTGTGTACACGCTAGGCGTTTGAGGCAAACGTATTCTGGGTATTTCTTTGCAGCTTCCTAGGGGGGTTGTTTTTTTGGCCCCTGTCGGAAGCAAGCTCTGGGGGCAGGAGAGCATTGTTCTGGACTTCTGAGTAGGTGGAAATAAATGGGTAAATGGTAGAAACCCTAAAACAGGGGTGTCCAAACTTTTTGTAAGGAAGGCCAGATTTGGTGAGGTGAAAATGTGTGTGTGTGTGGGGGGGGCATTCAGACGCATTTGGCCTCCAGGACAGACTTTGAACAGCCTCTAGGACATGCAAGGAGGCGGGGAGGATGCTGCAGCAACAGAGCCAGGGGTGGATAGGCTGGACAGGTGGCTGGGGAGATGGATGGAGGCAGGGAGAGTAGGCAGACCGTAACACTGTAAGCTGAGGTCTCCATCCAGGATGGGGAGAGGCCAGCTGGTGGGGATGGATGACAGGCTGAGCTGGCGGGGAGAAGAGGCCGCGGGCCACTCAAAATTTGAAAACGGGCCGCATTTGGCCCCCCCGGGCCTGACTTTGGACATGCCTGCCCTAAAAGGACACCGTTCTGTCTCCTTCCCTTGCCACCAAAAGCAAAAGAAGAAGAAGAAAGCCTTTTGCTCTCTCGCTGTGTTGCAAGTGGCGGAGCGGAACTCGCTGGAAATGCTCTCTCGAGAACAGGAAGCCATTGGGAGACAGCCAAAAGTGTTCCTGCCACGGCAGTGTTATTAACCTCAAGCATTTCAGAAGCTCTATGTCAGTGGCAACCACAAATTATGGGATGGGATTAAAACTAATGATAGTGTTTAGAGGCGGGGAGGATTACAGCCCGAGGTTTCTTGCTCTCTCTCTCTCTCTCTCTCTCCCCCCGGCGCTTCTCTCCCTCCTTTCTCCTCCTGGTTTCGGAACCTTTACTCCGACATTCTGCGGCGTGATGGCCACCAGCTGAGCATTGGGAGCGGAAGGCTTTGAAAAGTCTGAACTGTGTTGCCTCCAGCCGTGGAAGCCTTGCCAGTGGAAGGGCTGCCTGGCAAGCTCTTTCGGTTGGTGGTGGATTTAAATGCGTCCTTGAAACAGGGGGAGCCGTGTGCCTTAAGTAGAGGCTTTCTGAGTGCTTCCTTCACCCTCTTTCTTAAGAACCTAAGAACCTAAGAAGAGCCATGCTGGATCAGGCCAAAGGCCCATCTAGTCTAGCTTCCTGTATCTCACAGTGGCCCCACCAGATGTGTCTGGGAGTGCACAAGACTAGATCTCTGTCTCCTGATACCACTCCCCTGCCTCTGGCCCTTGAAGTACCCCGGTTTTAAGCCTGGAGATGACACATCTCCATCATGGTTTGTCACCTGGGATGGACTTTTCCTCCAGGAATCTGTCCAATCTCCTTTTGAAAGCATCCAGGCCAGATGCCATCACCACCTCCTGAGGCAGGGAGTTCCACAGACTAACAACACACTGGCTGAAAAAAAATCATTTGTCTGTTCTTACTTTCCCAACCCTCAATTTGAGTGTATGTCCCCTAGTTCTGGTATTTTGTGAGAGGGAAAAGAACGTCCCTCTATCCACTTTACTCATGCCCTGCATAATTTTGTACGTCTCAATCATATCCCCCCTCAGGGGCCTTTTTTTCTGGACAAAATAGCCCCAAATGTTTTAGCCTTTCCTCGGTTGTTTTTAATTTTGTTCTGGCTTTGGGACTCGTGCCTCGCTAGTGTTGGTTGTTGCTGCTCCTGCTGCTTGTCTTTGTCCAGCTTTTCTGTGGAGAGGGATTTCTTTTTTAATATATATAAACCAGGCCTCAGGATAGAAGGTGTCTGTTTCTTGTCTTTTGAAGACAGGAAGCTGTCTTGTTTTCAAAGCAAATTTAGTGTGTGGGAACCTGATTGCCCTGCCTGTACGTTCCTGCAGCAGTCCCCCGGCATGGTAGGATTCTTGGCTGTAATGGGGCAGAGCTTAGGAAAGTTCATTTTTAGGACTACATCTCCCTTAACCATGATGAAGTCATTCAAAAGGAGGTTAAGGGAGGAATATCTTGTTGGCCAAAAAAATCAAGTCTACGATGCAGAAGGCCCCGTGTCTTTTTGACTCCTGGCATTTATATGCTTCCAAAGATAATAGATTTAATTTATTGCTTTGTCCCTGGGGGAGCATTTTGTAACTTGAACCCTTAATGAGCAAACCCTGTGTGTAATCTAATTAACACAGTGTCCGCATTAATTAACCTTCTGTTTTGTTGACTTGACACGCTACTGAAGCCCACAGATAGGTTCCCTTGTAGCAGAATGAAAACGGACTTTTCCCCGCTTGGTTTCCTGTGCTGAACCTGTAAAACCCTGAGTATCTCCAATACTTTAAAACTTCCCTGTTGCATTTTAAAAAAAAACTCATGAAGGTCAGGCTAAGCTCAGAATTCCACTTGCCTCCTGGAAGCGTGGGGAAGATATGTTTCAGGAGCTGATTTGGCTGCAATACTCTGCCATGTGGCATCTTCTCCCCCATCAGTTGACAACTAACCTTGCTTGGAGAACTTTTAAAAAGTAACAGAGTGCCTACATTTTTTTTAAATTGATTCTTCTTTTCTGGTGGTGGTGGTGGTGTTGTTTAAAAAAAACCTGCAAGCTGTCTCCAGATGAAGAGATGTGCTTACTCAAGCTGTGCTGAATTCTCAGCAGCTCATGTAAACCATCCATCAGCAGGAGGCGTTATGAAAATTGGCTCCCAGAAGAATCTTAGCTTGAAGAAGGAAACGGGGGGAGGAGGTGATGGTGGTGGTGGAAGGAAGGAAGGAAGGAAGGAACTGATGATGGAAGGAAGGAAGGAAGGAAGGAAGGAAGGAAGGAAGGAAGGAAGGAAGGAAGGAAGGAAGGAAGGAAGGAAGGAACTGATGGTAGATGGATGGATGGATGGATGGATGGATGGATGGAAGGAAGGAAGGAAGGAAGGAAGGAAGGAAGGAAGGAAGGAAGGAAGGAAGGAACTGATGATGGAAGGAAGGAAGGAAGGAACGAACGAACGGATGGTAGATGGATGGAAGGAAGGAAGGAAGGAAGGAAGGAAGGAAGGAACTGATGATGGAAGGAAGGAAGGAAGGAAGGAAGGAAGGAAGGAAGGAAGGAAGGAAAGAAAGAAGGAAGGAAGGAAAGACCTGATGATTGAAGGAAGGAAGGGGGGGAGGAAGGAAGGAAGGAAGGGGAAGGACAGAGGGGATGTGGGAGTACAAGAGCATAGCCCAGACTGACATTTTGCAAGGCCAGCATTGTCGCTGCCAAACGCTGGAAAACAAGCTCCTGTTTTATTTTCACGCTTCCATGAACAAAACCAACAGAATCAGACCGAGGTCAGGAAAAGGCTTTCAACGAGCACAGATCAGTTCAGAGGCCTTCTTTTTCATTCTCTGCCCCTCTCTGCCTTCCTGGGTTCAGGCACAGGAAACCTAGGCTTTCATCTCCCAGGAGGGCAAGGGGGATGTGGGTATCGCTGCTTGGGAGCACAGGTCCAGTTTGTTCTTTTTACCAGCCGGCTGGATAACATATTGAGTTAAATCTCTGGCTTTGGGGGATCCAGAGGTTGATTGGGTGTTCAATTCCCTACGGTGCCTCTCAGGAGAAGGCCCAGCCTCGTCCCAGGGCACTCCTGAAAGAACGGAATGGCATACCACTTCTGTGTAATCTCTACCTACGTAGGCATGTCTAAACTTCGGCCCTCCAGATGTTTTGGACCCACAACTCACACCGTCCTTTGTCATTGTCAGTCTAAGCTTAGAATTCTGGGAGTTGTGGTCCAAAACATCAGGAGGGCTGAAGTTTGGACATGCCTGACCTAGGGAATCCTGGGAAAGGATATGGAATAGGGATGGGCACAAAACAAAAAAACAAAATGCTGTTTCATCGTGTCGTGATGTAATGAAATGAAACGAAAGGACACGACACGAGGGAGCAGGATTTTGTTACAGATAAAACGAACTGGTGGTGTTGTTGCTTTGTTGAAACGAACCATTTTGTTCCATCTGTAAGCAGCTTGGGGAAGGGAAAATTTTTTTTTAAAAAAGCTCTGGGCTTTTTTTTAAAAAAAAATCATTTTCTCTCCCCCCCTAAGCCGCACCAGCTGATTGGGGCTAGGGTGAGGAAGTAGGGAGGACATTTACCAATGCTGGAGATTTCACACGTCATCTACCTCTTCCATCATTCATCTCTTCCGTTAGAACCCATGGAGGAGGGACGTTGTGTATAAAACAAGCTGCAAATGAACAATTTTTTTAAAAAAAAACACCCTCTCATTCTGCCCACAAACCCCGTAGATCTGGCAGTGGAAACCACGGTCTTCCCATTCTTCACAGTTGCTGCTGTACTGAGACATAATAATCTCGCAATGTTTTGAGCCTGTTTTTTGAAGGCCACCTGCCTGCTTGCCTGCTTGCCTGGACACCTACTTTGCAGAGCAAAGCTTGACCTGTGTGTTACCTGTAGTCCTTTTGCACGATTTGCGGTAGCTCCTAACACATTGGAACAGGCAGCTCAAAATGGCAGTGCATGGGCCTTATTGCAAAAATTAAAGGCGGCGGGGGGGCGCTTCCTTCCCCGCCTTCATGTTTATTAAAAAGAAATGATGCTGTTATTCACTAGGCTCAGTGGTTGTCTTTTCCCGCGTCTTGCAGCAGTGAAGAGCCCATGTCATTTGTTATGTTTTCTCCTCTCCTCCTCCTCCTGGAAAATAAAAATAAAAATAACAAAACACTTTTCCAGCTCTATAGGCCACATTTCTTGGCCAACAAACCATGCATCCCCGTGGCTGGATTCTTAATTTCCTTTCAAACAGAATATCCCCCGTATTGTTCCAACGAGACAGGAGTAAGGGAAAAGGGGAATTATGCAGCATTCCGACGGCTGGTTGCTCCAGCCAAGCAGAGGGAATAAAAGATACTGTTTGGGCATCGCTCACCCGCAGCAACGACCACGTGGGACCTCTGCTGAACTGACCAAGGGACTCATTTGACCCCGAGGCTTGCTTTTTGGAGAACGTGGCACCAGGCACGTTCTGATAGCAAGCATAAGGAAGAGCGTGTGTTGTCCTAACGAAAAGAAAGGGAAGGAGGAAAGAAACATGGGAGTGTGATTTACCGTATATACTCGAGTATAAGTCGACCTCAGTATAAGTCGGGGGCCCTAATTAAAACCCCCAAAACTGGGAAAATTTATTGACTCAAGTATAAGCCTAGGGTGGGAAATGCAGCAGGGCCTGCCAACTCCTCCTTTGTGAGCTGGGTGTGTGTGTGATGATTAAAATGACTTTTAGCCACCGAGGCAAGTGCTTGAGTTGGTGGCTAAAATTTATTTTAAACATTGTTTTAAAAATGACCTTTTAAAAAGTCATTTTAAACATGCGGGGGGGGGGGTCAGGGGAAGTGGTGCACAATGTTTAAAATGACTTTTAGCCACTGACCCAAACTTGCCTCAGTGGCTAAAAGTATTGACCCACATATAAGCCGAGGACCCCTTTTTTCAGCCCAAAATTAGGGCTGGAAAACTGGGCTTATACTTGAGTATATACAGTGTTTTATTGCAGGGGTTCAAGTCCCTCTGTGTGTGTTTGTCTGTGTGTCTTATTGACAAATACAGTGGTACCTCTTAGGAAAAATGCCACATAAGATTAAAAAAAAACTTGTAGGAATAATTTTTCCCCCCAGGAATAGGCATGCTTTGCATGACAAATAAATACCGATGGGATGCTTTGCAAGACGAAAAACTGTTCTGCATGTACACAGGAAAAACAACCTGCACTTATTTTTATTTTTATCCTGGCCTCCAAAGCAGATTAATCCATTTTCAATGCATTCCTATGGGAGACCAAGTTTCGTAAGTAGAGATGGGCACGAAACGAGCGATTTTTCATTTTTGTTTTTGTTTTTTTGTTTCGTTACGCAACGAAAATGAAACAAAATTTTTTAAAAAACAAAACGAAAATGAAAATGAAATGACCAAATTTGCCATGTTTTTCGTTTTCGTTGCAGCAGATGCATTGAACTAAAAAGAATGCTAACGAAACAGCAATTTTTCGTTTTCGTTTTCATTTTTTCGTTTCATTACCTAACGAAACGAAAATGAAATTTTTTGCAAAAAAGTCACGAAAATGAAAACGAACCGAAACGGACCCCTAAACGACCAAACGACAAACGAAACACCATTTTTTTGAGTCGTGCCCATCTCTATTCGTAAGACAAAAGAATTTCAAAACAAATTGACCCATAGAACAAATTAAAAAAATTTTATGATGTAGCACTGTACATTTCACAGCTGCTCGGTGTCTGGAGACGTCTGCTCTGTCCACCGCAACCGAGTGTCCACCACTTAGGCTGTGAAGAGGGCAGAAGGGTAGTAATTAAAAATACCTTACACAAACATAAGTATGAAGTATCCTCATGCACCAAAAAAGTGTCACATGCATGCTTAAAAAGCATGCTTTCTCTCTTGGGCTCAGGCCTCGTCCTCTGGATTGAGAAAATTAAATGCCTATCTGTTATATGACAGCTCTTCATATTCCCCAGGAGAGAAAGCAGAAGCAAAAAAAGCAAAGTGTTCTGCTTATATACCACCCCATACCACTTCAAGTAGTCTCTGGGCAATTTACAGTTTTTAAATTACAATATGCAGGCTACACCCCCCCCCTCCAGGAAGCTGGGTACTCATTTTACTGACCTCGGAAGGATGGAAGGCTGATTCAACCATGAGCTGGCTACCTGGGATTGAATCCAAGGTCGTGAGCACAGTTTTAGCTGCAGGACAGGCATGTAACCACTGCGCCACGGGGCTCCTTCTAAAACATATTGTTGGATTGTTACAAAGGAGAAATACTGTATATTCTATGTGCAATATTGTGCTTCGGGTCTCACTGTTATGTTTTATGTTAACTTTTTTAAAATCATGTTCTGTAAACTGCTTTGAAGAGCATGTTTACAGCCTGCTGCAACTCAGCTCTTTGTTTGTTTATGAAGTCAACATTGACTTCAACATTCAGGATGGTATGAGAATAGTCCCGGTTTGGCTGCTGCCCCATTCTCTGAGATATTTCAGCTTCACTTTCGCTGGAGTTAGTTTTCAGAACAGCAAGACCTCTTTGCTTCCTGACCCAGCAAAAAGCTTGAAAGCAAATTCTAGTCTGTTGTGAAAGAACAAAGGCGAAGGCTTAAAATAAGCTTTACCGGTCAGGGGATGTTGGTAATACATTTTATATTAAAACATTCTGAACGTGGTGGTTGTTTTTTAAAAATTCCCGGGTTCAAGACTTAAGCAACGCCGTGTGTTTGGACAGGCACTGGCTACCATATAAACTTTCCTTTCCCTCTTTTTAACCTCTTGCATGTGACACACTTCTAGCCTCTCAGAACAGCTTGGACCAAAAGCTAAGTTTCCATGTGCCTGTCGGCGTCTGCGGGACCAACCAATGGCTTGTACGCACAACCATTGTTACGGATTAAAGATAATAACTCCCATGTCAACTGGCCGGGGAAATGTGCTTTTCCGAAGAGATAGCTGAGCTGTGGACCACCAGCTTGTGTGGCTTTTGGATGATCAAAAAAAGAACTGATCCATGCGCTAGCAGTTTTGCTGTGCTCAGAAGAAGGTGGGGTTTTTTGAACCTCCTCCTCCATCGTAGTTATAACTCATTGACACAGCCTCTGGGTTTGTTTTCAGAATGCCCTGGGTTCAGGACTTGAATAACATGTCAAGTTAAGGCTTTAGCCAGGAGAAAACCTCTCTTGAACTCTTGGAGAGATGCTATATGTTCATTATTAATAAATACTGGGCAAAAATCTGCAGGAGTTAAATGACTGTTCAATAAAGCAAGAGTTCAAGGTTGGCAAGAAGAGGATTTTTTTTTTAAAAAAAACCACCACCTACATGTTCTGGGCACATAATAATCCATATGCACAGACTATGAATATTTGGAAAGTGTCCACAGATTAATTACTGGTAAACAATAAAACCATGCATATTATGTAAATGAGTTATAGCTTCTGAGTGGCTTTCTAAATATAAGTATATTTTTCCCCTGACAGTATTTGGATTTTTTTTTAAAAAAAAATGTGTTTGGAAAGAGAATATGATTTTATAGATGTCCCAGTGCTCTTCTGGGTGATACCAGTATAGTATTCCCTTCCTAAAGCATTGCTTCTTTGGACTACTGATCCCACAGTCTGACAACCACATGGTAGATTTCTGGGAGTGATTAATACCTGTAGTTGCCGTTGCTGTAACCTCAATCACCTTTCCTAGGAAAAGCCTTGTGGGATTTCCATTTGGACGTTCTCCCTCTGCTCCCATTTCTGAATGGACGGCTTTGGAATCGTTCTCTTAAAAAGGAGTCTTATCCTGGATGTGTTCCGCACGTTAGTTCCCAGGTTCCCTTTGAACCTCATTCAGTTGCAAAGTTTAAGTGCAAAGCTCTCACCTTTTCCATTGCCAGAATTACCCTCATTTCCTCCTCCTCCCTCCCCTCCCCTATCCACCCCCTACATGCTGCGGCCAATGGCTATATAGACTCCAGCCTATCAATATCTGGTATGAAATATATATCAATATTATACAGTATCAGACACCTCATTCTGCTGCTATATGTCTGAAGAAGTGCACACGTGCATGAAACGTCACATTAAAATATGAAAGTTAATCTTTAAGGTGCCACGTGTTTGTGTCTTTTGTTTTTTGTTTTGTTTAATTTTTGCCTGAAATTCTGTTTTGGTTGTTTTTTAAATTATTATTTTGAAAAGATTCACTCTGCATTCTATCGAACAGCATGCCATGTCCTACAATTATGCTGCTTTGTAGGTCAATATTGGGCAGGGATTTTGCAGGGTGGAGAGGGTGGCAAAAGAGCAAACAGCAAACCACTTCCCCTCTGTGTGCTATCTCCTGCTGCCCTGCTGTGCCTTTGTAGTTAAACCAAGTTAGCAGTACAGCATTGGTTTAACTAAGTATTTGTGGCACAAAACACAAGCACACAGCCGAGGCATTTGGGCTGTGACTGGAAGAAGAGAGGAAAAATCGAAAGATGGGTGGGTGGGTGTTTGAGTCCAGGAAAGAGCCATCAAACAGAACAAGTTGTCAAACAGAATAAGCCAAATTGCTGCCAGCTTTGTAGCAGGGTTGCGCGAACCGCTTAAGGGTGTCGGAACTGCATGAACCGCAAAAAAACCCCAAGATGCCTGGAGGAAGAAAAATCATCCCTGCTTTATGAAGAATAGCTCTTATGGGAACAAGGACCGCAGGAGATAGGAAGAAAGAGCATTTTGCCCTCTGGGGAAGATGTTCTTTTTTAGAACACGTTCGAAGACAAGGGATATCATTTTAGACAGCTGCAGTTTATTGTAGCGAAGGGAAATACGTGTCTTCTCTTCCAGGTGAATAATCCTTCAGTCGTAATTTCTGCAGAAGTGAAGGGAAATGGTTTTTGGGGCAGAAGGCCATAGGTCTCATTCCCCATGCAACCTCTCCGGGGAAAGCTAGGAAAAAACCAGCTTGGAACCTTCCCCTATTTCACAGTTATTAGGCTAGGTTCGGCTCAATTTAAGGCAAATCTCCTAAGCACCCAGTGCCATTCTGAACACATGTGGGTGTGTCCTGTTTTGGAGACTGGGTTAGACTGCTCCTGGTTAGTGCTTGAATGGCAGGTCACCAGTGCATACAACTGCCCTTCCTGCCTCTTGCAAGAAAGACTTCTGCCCTGGATGCAACACCATCTACTGTAGCCAATGGATTTTAAGAACATCTAAAAGTTGCATCCTGGTAAAGCACATCTTCATGTGTGAACTTCTGGGACCTGCTTTGAAAAAGAGTTATGTAAACTCGAAAGCTTGCAATGTTCCTTGTGTGTTTTTTTTAATAGTGGCCTATAAAGGTATCGCCTGTAACCTATTTTTGCACATCTTTTACCATGTCTGAACTTCTGGGACCTGCTTTGAAGAAGAGCTATGTAAACTCGAAAGCTTGCAATGTTCCTTGTGTGTGTTTTTTTAATAGTGGCCTATAAAGGTATCGCCTGTAACCTATTTTTGCAATTGTGTCTTGTGATGGCCACACGGCTCAACCCCCTTTTTGCTCAGTAATAAACACATCTCCTGTTATTAGATCTTCAGGAGAGGCCTTTCCTTCTGTTCTTCCGCCTTTAACAGGTGTGTTTGGTGGGGACACGGGAGATGGCCCAGACTTTGGAACTCCCTCCCACTGGACACCAGGCTGGACCCACCTTTACTCTCCTTCCAAAAGCAAGCAAAACTTTCCCTGCGTGACCAGCTGCCTGAATGTGGGTCTTAAATGGATTGCAATTTCATTCTTACTCATTGGAGATTCTGGCTTGTATTTGCTAGGCTGCCAAAAAGCTTTCTGTGTTGTTTTTTTCTAAATGGCTTCTTATTTTTAATTAAAGCAGATTAAATTCTCATTTGGCTGCTTCATTTAGATTGTGTTTTATTCTGTTTCTATATCCACCTTGTTCCTCCATAAGTTACACTAAACCACACTAAACCTCTCTTAATCCAGTGGGTTTAACAAATTGAGTTAAAAGGGTTGCACGCTTTTGTTTAATTCCCTCCCCCTCAATTTGTTATGCTTAATTTTTCTGCTCTTCTGCCAGCTCAAATTCCATATGTTTATGTGGCTTTAATTAGCCGTTAATCACGTGTGTTTTGCATTTATTTTATTGGGTTTCATTCGTTTTACTGGGTCCCAATGAGGTGGTGCAAGTTGTGATAACTGTAAGGAAATGTATATATTTTTGTCCTCCCTGCCAGATATCTGTGTTATTCCATTGAAGCAAAAATGACAGCACCTTTATGACAAAAAAAATGTATTTGGCACAATCTTTTGTGGAAAAATGTCTGTGAAGATTCTGAGTCATCCAGGTGAGTTTATCTGGAAGCTGATTCATGGCAACTGGACTTCTTATCTTGAGAGATTGAAACATTTTGCTGTTCACCCAAGCAGTCTTTCCTCAGACTGACAAACGTTTCGCTCTCTCAAGAAAAGAAGTTCAGTTGCCATGACTCAACTTCTAGCTGCTTTTGTGGAAAGTAATCCACTTCCTTGGTGGCTTAGACTGCAGCTTCACTAGAGAGACTTCTGCGTCTCAGGCAGGCGGACCCTAGTGTGTGGCTACTCTAGCGTGGGAGAAAAGAATATACTGTGTTTCCCCGAAAATAAGACAGTGTCTTGTATTACTTTTTGCTCCCAAAAATGTGCTAGGTCTTATTTTCAGGGGATGTCTTATTTTTCCATGAAGAAAAATACGGTACACATTTATTGTTATCTTATTATGGGGAGGCCTTATTTTTGGGGGATGCCTTATATTTCAGTGTGGGGCAAAACTGTAAGTAGGTCTTATTTTCAGGGGATGTCTTATTTTCGGGGAAACAGGGTATCTCTTTCCCTGCCCTTTTTGAAGTGCAGTGACTGGAGCTGGGGGGGGGAGGGGGAGGGCTCAAGGTTGACTCAGCCTTCCATCCTTCTGAGGTTGGTTAAATGAGTACCCAGCTTGCTGGGGGCATGTGTAGGCTGCATACTGTAATTAAAACTGCAAACTGCCCATAGACTACTTGAAGTGGTATGGGGCAGTATAGAAGCAGAACACTTTGCTTCCTTAGTCTTGACTTACCTGTCTTCGTCACCTCCAGTTTTGTCACCCATAAGCTGTGAGCATCCTGGAGTAAGTCCACATTTCAGACATTCCTGCCTTTAAAAAAAAACCTGTCTACGATATAATCCTTGTCTCCATTCCAGACAGTTGGATGGAGGGTGCTTCACCATCTAACGCTGTCAAACACGAGTCCTGCTTTTCGCAGACCTGAAAGTGGTAAACGCTACTTTGACATCACAGTTTTCCCCGCTCACTGTAACCTGTTCTTTTTTTCTTTCTTTAAGAGACATCCTTCTGTCTTCTCTTCAGAATAAGAGCCATTGTTCTTTCCCTTCTTCTTTCCCTTCTCTTTGTGCCCTCATTGGGCACAAAGAGAAGTGTTCTTGGACAAGGGAGAGGAGAATTGTCTCACCGTAATAGAAGCAAGTAACACTTTATCCGCTGTGAGCCATACATTACTCCTTAGCTATTGAAACCTCTTTCTGGCAAAACCTGAATCTTCTTATTGCTGGTGTTTTATTATTTTATTTTATTTTTAAAGACCCTGTTATCTAACTGGATTGGTTTTGCGAGAAAAAAAGCGGGGGGAGCCAGGATTCCTGGCTATTAAACTGCCGTATAGAAAAAAATCATTTCAACTTTTCCTATTGTGGCTCAGAAGAGAAGGTTGAGACTCAGAAGCTAAGAGGCAATTAGCTCAGCCTCAGGAGCGTACAATATTCTGGCCTTTTTATCTGAACCATAACCACTTAAAGCATTGACAGCCAGGGGGCTGATAGGTAAGTTTGTGGAGGCCCAGATGATATTGTGAAAGCAGCCTTAGGGAAGGTGAATAGGCATACATGTGACAGGTTTACAGTTTCCTGTCAGGACCACAAGTTTATTAGGGTGCATGATATGGTTATTTCCCCCCTTTATTCTAATTGTCTCCTCTCTTCTCTTCCTTACCATCTGAGGCTGCATCGGCTGGACCTCTTCTGTATTGAACGACAGTGCCTAAGTGGTGACCTGATTGAAGTTTATAAAATCATAGTGTAGAC
>JAPFRF010000016.1:12544821-12727321 GCA_029282475.1 Phrynocephalus forsythii | reverse complement strand
ACAAGCCTTTGGATTTGCAAAGTGCAGTACTTCACATAGAGCGCAAATCTCTCTCTCTCTCTCTCTCTCTCTCTCTCTCTCTCTCCCCCCCCCCCCCTTTCCGGAAGACCTGCAAGCCCTTCGCTGGTGAAGTGTTTAAGCACATCTTTAGATGGCGGGATTCTCCTTGTCAAGACTACTTAACGGGCAGTTAAAACAAGTCACTTAAACCCTTCTGCGGCTCCCTGTTTATTGAAAAGTGGCTGGCAAGCGGGGCTATTAATATGCTAAACCAGACCTGTTCCTTCTTTGACTTAATTCTGATGCAAATCACTTATTTTAAAATCAGCCTCTGCTGAAGCATCAGAAGAGATTCCCCCCCTTCCTCTGCCTTCCACCCCCCTTCCTCCTAAAGATTTTCCTGCTGTTAGAACAGCCTCGTTACAGATGCTATTATCAGAATTCATGTGGCTTCTCCCTTTATTTATTTATTTATTTATTTATTTATTTATTTGGAAGGTTGCCTTCTCCCCCACCTCCTCCTTCCCCTCTTCCTTCCCCCTCCCTCCATGGCCTGCGCTCCTGTTCTTAAGACGACTATACATTGAAATTTCATCAGGAGGCCTCTTGGTCAAGTGGACGCCCACCGCTTGTGGTTTCACGCGAGGTTAAATAACAGGTGGTGCTACTTGGGAATCCTGCCACATGGAACTGGTGCGGAATTATGGGTGGCCAGCTTTAGTGTTTCCGTCCTGCTGATAGATTTTGCACTGCTGCAGTAGTTGTACGTAGGCTTATGACTGCCAGTAATTCTAGCTCCTGATCACCATATGGAGTGTGGTCTCCACTCTGTGGGTTTGATGTTGGCCTGATCTTTGATATATTACATTATCTACCCTTCTGATATTGACTATTTTTATAACAGTCCTGTTTCTATTTAGTGGCTTTTATCAAAAGTTTTACAATGTTTTTAAAATGTTTTTAAGGTGTTTTATTCTGGCAAATCGTTTTATTGTGGCAAATTGATATTTGGTATTTCTTGTCTTGGCTAACAACCGTAAATAAAGATTAAATTAAGTCCTGCTGATAGATGGATTTTTATTTATTTATTAATTTTCAAAGAGGGTGGACTTAGATGTTCAGTTGTCAATGGTGTTTAGTGGAGGCAGAGTAATAAAGTGTTCTGCTTATGTACCGCCCCATACCACTTCAAGTAGTCTCTGAGCGGTTTACAGTTTTTTTAATTACAGTATGGAGGCTACACATTGCCCCCCCACCACCCTCCAGCAAGCTGGGTACTCATTTTACCGACCTCGGAAGGATGGAAGGCTGAGTTAACCTTGAGCCTGCTGTCATGGATACAGTAGACTTCTGCACTGGCTGCAACACCATCTACTGTAGCCATGGATTTTAAGAAGATATAAAAGTTACATCCTGGTAAAGCACATATTTTACCACGTCTGAACTTCTGGGGCCTGCTTTGAAGAAATGTTATGTAAACTCGAAAGTTTGCATGGTTCCTTGTTTCTGTTTCTGTTTTTAATAGTGGCCTATAAAGGTATCACCTGTAACCTATTTTCTTACCCAAACAACTTGGCTGGGCTTCGGTAACATTTCTTCGCTGTGGGGGCAGCAGGTATCTGAGGCTTGGAGCGGTTTTCTTCTGGTGCCTAAGGCAGCAGAATGTCTTGGGTGGGCCTGCTTCTCCAGTGGCACATCAGCTCAATGATTACCCCTGGGAATTTCCCACTGCCACCTGCCTGTACCCAGAGATACTCTTTCCCCCCCAATGCACTCGGCTTAGATTGACTTAATTCTTGATATCTAATGCGATCTGAGCCTCAGGTATGTGGCTCCAGGCTTTTAGGGGAGAAGGATTCCCTTTGAGCAGACCTCATCCTTTGCCTTCAAAAGCGCTTTACCACCCACTGTTTGACAAGGTCTGCTGGGTTTTCTTTTTTGATGGTTCCCCCTTCCCAGCACCGAGCCATAATAAATCACAGCTTTTGCAATTAACCAAACCACGCATTAACGTTCCGTGCAAAAGCGTGTAAGCACTGGCTGGAAATTCCCGCTCTCCCTCAAAACTGTCAGTGGTGTCTTTTGTTAATGCAAATAAGCTTGTGGATTGCACAGCTCTCCTGGTTTTAATCCCCCTGATGAATACAGTGTATAATACACCTGCAGCAGCATGCAGGGTACCCCTGATCAGCCTTGTCTAGCTCAATTTTTTTAAATGCTCTATTGAAAAAAAAATGAAAGGGGATTAAGCAGAGAGATGTCAGAAAACAGTCTTGTAAGAAGACAGGTTTCTGTTCTGTGCCACGATGACACATGATGACTGTGGCAACTGCAACCTGAACTGTAGGTTTGAGGACCTTTCTTTAACTTTTTCCTCCTGAAATACTTTATTAAGATATTGATAGAATGAATCAATATAGATTTCCAGCCTGGGTGGGTTGATTTATGCACAGGTGTAAGCACATCCGATCTCGCCTGATTTCAGAAGCTAAGCAGGGTCGGGCCTGGTTTAGTACTTGGATGGGAGACCACCAGGCAATACCAGGTGCTGTAGGCGCCTGGAGTAGGAACTGGCAAACCACTCCAGTATTCCTGCCAAGAAAACTCCATGGACATGGGGTCACGAAGAGTCGGTCACGACTGTAACGACGCAACACACACACACATGAGATTTTTGTATGCTCGGACACCGAATCCACAAAACTACAATGAGTCATAGGCTGATGTAATGGGCATGAAAAATGCACATTAAATTACTAGTACCTGATTAGTTAATGAAGGTCCATATATGTCTGGACAAGGAATTTCTCTTTCTCTGTCTTGTCGCCTGTGTTTGAGAAGTTAGAGCAAAAGAGAAGTATTTGTTTTGTTGCCTAATGATTGTGCTGTGTTTATTTTGGACTGCTGAGTCATTTTGTCTGAGAGACTGCTGTAAATAGGTATAAACAGATTTAGACTTAAGAGTCCAACAACTCTGAGCCTGTGTATTATTCCTTAATGAGGACTAGTGTCCTGACAGCCAGCAGCAACCAAGCTCTGAGTTTTTCTGGATTTTCTACCTAAGCTCCATTGCACACACCCAATAGCTTTAGTCTAAAACACTCCAAGGAATAACCTTTTGCGGGAATCTGGTTTAGAAGAGGGGGCCAAAAGTGCCTCAGCCATGTTGCCAGACTACAATTCCATGTTGCTGGACTACAATAACCTGAGCTGTTGCAGTTTGACTCCAGGCTTCAGCAAATCTGGGACTTGTGCCCCATGTGTAAGGCGACCCCAACTTTTCCAACCCAGAATTACAGTTTCGTAACCACGGTTCTCTCCTTGGCTTACTTCCATGTATAAGGTGACCCTCAATTTTTTTAGTCTAATAATTTTAGATAAAAATATAGCCTTATACACGGAGGAATATTGCATGCTAAGATATTTCTTCTTTGCCCTTACCTAGCTTACGCATCCCTCAATTACTATGTCTGCTGATATTATTGCCTTGTGGTTTAGGTTTTTGCTGCTGCTGTTTTCCACTTTCAGAAGGCCTTTTTTCATGTTGAGTGTTGTGAGGGGTAAACACACTTGCTTTTTGTATGTTTATACTTGCATATGTCTCATTTTGCTCAACCACTTGTGGGATCTGAGTTTCATGTCTCACTCATGTTTTGAATGAAGCTTTATCTAGATTCTGTTGCCCTTGCCCACCCCCTCTTTTTTTGGCTAGGTTTCATTATTTATCAATTGGTTTCAATCAGTTCATACAGTTTCGCAACCGTGAGATCCTCTCCTTGGCTTCCTTCCATGTATAAGATGACCCTCCATTTTTAGTCTAATAATGTTAGTAAAAAATATAGACTTATACATGGGAAAAACTGATTTAATACCCCTTTTTACCGAAAATAAGACCTCTCCCGAAAATAAGACATAAGAAGATAAGCACATAAGAAGAGCCATGCTGGATCAGGCCAACGACCCATCTAGTCCAGCTTCCTGTATTTCACAGTGGCCCCACCAGATGCATCTGGGAGCGCACAAGATTAGATCTCTGTCTCCTGACACCACTCCCCTGCATCTGGCCCTTGAAGTACCCCAGTTTTAAGCCTGGAGATGACACATCTCCATCATGGTTTGTCACCTGTGATGGACTTTTCCTCCAGGAATCTGTCCAATCCCCTTTTGAAGGCATCCAGGCCAGATGCCATCAACACATGCTGTGGCAGGGAGTTCCACAGACTAACAACACGCTGGGTGAAAAAATATCACAGTTTTGCCTCTCGCTGAAATATAAGACATCCCCTGGAAAATAAGGCCTCCCCAATAATATGATGACAATAAATGTATACTGTATTCTTCTTCTTCATGGAAAAATGAGACATCCCCTGAAAATAAGACCTAGCACATTTTGGGGAGCAAAAATTAACATGAGACACTGTCTTATTTTAAGGGAAACAGGGTGTTCCCTTCTTCTTCTCTGTGTGTGGGGGTGGGTGGGGTGGCCTGGGACTGTGCAGCGTGCCCAAGAATACTCAGGCTGGCTCGTCTCTACAGAGGTCGGGTGGAGGAAATCAAACTCCTGACCCATATCCAGCCAGTACCCGGAGGTGCAGTGGTAAAATGCTTGTACTGCAGATAAAACTGTGCTCACGACCTGGGGTTCAATCCCAGGTAGCTGTCTCATGGTTGACTCAGCCTTCCATCCTTCTGAGGTCGGTAAAATGAGTACCCAGCTTGCTGGGGAGCAATGTGTAGCCTACATCCTGTAATTAAAACTGTAAACTACCCAAAGACTACTTGAAGTGGTATGGAGCAGTATATAAGCAGAACACTTTAAGACAGGCATGGCCAAACTTTGGCCCTCCAGATGTTTTGGATCACAACTCCCACAGTCCTTTGCCATTGGCAATCTAAGCTTAGAATTCTGAGTTGAGGTCCAAAACATCTGGAGGGCCAAAGTTTGGACGTCCCTGCTTTAAGAAAACCTCAATCAAAAGGGAGGATTGAATAGCCCACTCAGGAATTCAATTGACAAGACAAGTGCTAGAATTTTGCAATACACTTTTCTAGGCTTCTCAAAATGTTCACGTCATGATCAGCAAGCCTCCGTATTCAATCTAGAAACCATCCCATTTGGGAAGGTTTTACTCTGCTCATTCCACTCTGTGGCAAAACCCAAGGAGGTTGGCTTGTGACAAACCTGCCTGGTTAATATTCCACTTTAAGTGATAAGATAAGATAGTGGAAATGACCCTGAATAGGTTCGTTTTAGAAAAATAACTTATCCTGCTCATTCATCATCATTACAGTTTCAAACTGAATAGCCCTTTGTATCTTTAAGATGTATACTTTTAGTTTATGGTATCACTGTGGCTTGATAGTTTGAGCTGTAAAACAAAGGGTCACTTGTTAGTTTTTTTGGGCGGCTGCTAGTGTTAAACAAATAGAACAGTAGCACTCAAAAAAGAAACAAAAAGGAAAATATTAAACATTCCCAACTTGTTTTATGCTTATAGTATGATCCCAAAAAACAAAGTAGGGTTTGCTTTTAAGGAGACAACGAGAAGAGGGCGTTGTTCAAGACTAAACATTTTTCCTACAGACTTTGCTTGAAAGTTTTGGCCTTATTTATGTTGAGTTTGGTCTAACAGCGGAGTTTCTGCAGTTCATCTCATGCAAGGATCCCTGCTTTAGCTAGTTGTCTAGCCTGTCTCTTTTGCAGTGTGTAGGGGTGGGGTTGGCTTTCTGCTAAGGTTCTCAAAGAAGTCAACTATAAGTTTACTGTGTATACTCAAATATAAGTCTAGTTTTTCAGCCCTTATTTTGGGCTGAAAAAAGGGGCCCTCGACTTATATTTGGGTCAATACTTTTAGCCACTGAGGCAAGTGCTTGGGTCGGTATTAAACACTGCATGCCGCTTCTCATGACCCCTCTGCATCACAGGGGAGTGGTATGCAATGTTTAAAATGACTTTTAGCCACTGACCCAAGCACTTGCATCAGTGGCTCAAAGTCATTTTAAACATCACACACCGCTCCCAGAGCTCACAAAGGAGGAGCTGCCAGGCCCTGCTGCATTTCCCACCATAGACCTATACTCAATTCAATAAGTTTCCCCAGTTTTGGGGGTTTAAATTAGGGGCCTCGAATTATCCTTGGGTCGACTTATACTCGAGTATATGCTACTGTGAAAGAGCATATTTAAAAAAAAAATTCTAGGATGTTGTATTACATAAACCGGAGGGATGTATAGATCATAAGCAAGATTTGCAATTGCTCCTGGAAGCATAGAAGTAGCCAGTAAAGCTGTTATAATGAGGGAACTACGTGATCCCTATAACTGGTTTAACCAGCCTTGGTTAACCATCTGGCAGCAGCGTCCTGGGATGGCCCGAAGTGCCTAAAGAATTTTCAAAGGCGCTTTCAGGAAGACCTACAGAAGATGACCTTGTACATGACAGAATATTTCCCCCCTTAGCTTTTAGCCTAGAGCCCTGTACAACAGACCAAACGAGATGTGTGTTGTGTTGTGTCGTTATAGTCGTGATTCCATGTCCATGGAGTTTTCTTGGCAGGAAAATTAGAGTAGTTTTGCCAGTTCCTACTCCAGGTGCCTACCGCACCTGGTATTCCCTGGTGGTCTCCCATCCAAGTACTAACCAGGGCTGACACTGCTTAGCTTCCGAAATCAGGCAAGATCGGATGTGCTTATTAGGGCATCGTAGGCAGCTAGTCCAAACGAGAGACAAATAGGCAAAGCTCCCTTGGTGACCACATCTGTCATTACTGGCTTAAAAATATATATATCTGGCATCTCTTGCAATGCACACCACTTGCGTGACCGTCACAACCTTCTGGTGAAGGAAGTCTGGACCATGGGAGTATGAAGAGCTGAAGGCTGTTCCGTGGGCTTCCCTGGCCAAGCACAGATCTGAAACCAAAATTCCCAGGTCCTATTTTATACCCTCTAACAGCTCTGCCTTTTGTCCTCACATAGATGGCATGCTCTACCCCAATAGTATATTGTAAGCATACTGTTAGGTACCTCCAAAAGCTGGACTTTCAAATTCAAGGGTGAAACCTCTTGCCCGCCATCAGCTGTGTATAGTTTTAGAGAACCGTATCCTTACTGGCTTGGTAGATTTTAAGGATATAGTCTAGAAAGAGTCCCACCCCCTCAAGTTTGGCAGGGTTGTGTCTGCCAACCAGCTCCCCCCAGTGACTTGATTGCTTTCCTTGTAGCCTGTCTGAGTGGGTAAGTTAACAAGTGGTCACCAGAGAAGACCCTGGTACCATGACAGGATCAGCCAGCTGTCATCGGCCTTGTCAAAGCACAGTGAGTCTCGGTGGGCCTCATTTCCGTATCTGCAAAATGGCAATTGTGACAGTCAGAGCCATTCCACTCTCCCCAGGGCCTTGTGACAAGCGGAAGGCATGTTTGAAGGCTGCCGCCTCGACTGTATTTCAATATCTCATTAAGGGCGCATTAAAACGGCAGGGCTGCATCATCTGTGACGTTGGTTTTGGCTGCGGAATTGAAAATGAACTAGCTAGCATTCGGCCTCCCTGACAAAAGATTGATTCTCCTTCCAAATTCAGGCATCTCTGCCCGCCCACAGGACCTAGAGGCAAATTGAACTTGTGGGTCTTCCTGTCCCTTTGGGGGGGTGTCATCTTGACTGAGGAAGAAATAACACCTCTTCCAAATTGTTCACAGAAATAGGCTGGCCAATTTGGGGTCAATTAACTGTGGAAGGTCTTAGGGATGTGAAACTTAAACAGAGCGAACCCAGCTGTCTTCAATCCTCCCCACCTTCATCTCATCCAATACAGAGGATGGAATTAATAGTTTGCAATAAGAAGTTTGGATTTAAAGAAAACTCAGTATGGAGTGACGACCACTCAGTCAGTGAAGCTCTAAAATCTAAAAGGGGCTACTTTTTGTGTTCAAAACAGAGAAGAGAATTGTCAGTGTTTTTTGACATACGAAGGCCAGAATCTCATAAAACCAGAAAAACGCAAATATCCTCTCTGTCTGCATACATGTTTATAAAATAGAGATTAATACAAGGGAGATTGATACCCCATGTGTGTAAACATTAAGGAATATAAACAGTGAGGAAGGAGACACAGGTTGCAACCCACTTCTGTTCGTACAAAGGGGGGGGTTGGCTGGATGTTGTGTCTATATGGGAAGTTGTACAATGTGAGGCATGATATGGGATGGGTGGGTTAAGCTAAGATGGACTGAAAAACAATGAACCACCTAACCAAAGCATGCAGCAGAAATTGAACGTAACAAGTCAAGAATGCAGCAGAAATTGACTTAGCAAGTTGGAGTTAGGGGTAGGGGAGGATTTCAATTCATCAAATGCTCAGAAACCAGCTGGGTCCTTAAATAGCATGCAGACTCCTGAGTTGAGAGCCAGGAGGAACCATTTAATGTGGCAGAGCCTGGGAGCAGATGTATGTGTTCTAATAACGCTGGATCGCCTCCAAGCCATTTCAACTTGTCACAAAGGAGACTGGTCAACACGACTTGAAAACACAAAGGTGTGTTCTTTGGGGGGGGGTTTGCTGGACAACTGAAGGAGAAATAAAGTCAAAGGTGAGTTTCACTGAGGAAGCAGGAACGTACCCTGGGCCAGGTCCGCTACCAATGATCTCGTTTTACTCATAAAAATACATAATTGGCCGCTTCAAGTGACACTCCTACACGCATAGGGAAGTGCTTCAGTGTGACCCAAGCTTTGCATGTATCAGTTCTCCAGTAAGGAATTGGTAGGCATAATCTCATCCATATACAGAAGTCCACCTCTAAAAAGGCAACCCAGGGCCACAGGTTAAGACAGTGGTGGTGAACTTTTGGCTCTCCAGATGTTTTGGACCGCAACTCCCAGAATTCCAAGCCTGTAATACCAATGGCAAAGGACTGTGGGAGTTGTGGTCCAAAACATCTGGAGTGCCGAAGGTTCGCCACCACTGGGTTAAGAGGTCATGTCTGTAAACTAGGTTACAAGGGGTGAGGATGGGCTGGCATTTCAATTTCTTCCACAGAAGAAATGTCCCCCAGTTTTGGTTTAAAACAGTCATCACACTGTCTGCTCCGATTTCTGTCCCTGTTCTTGGATTTGAAAACATACAGGTTGCAGGTGGAAAAGCGGTTACAAGGAGCCAGTGGCTCTCCACTCAGGCTTTGATCCGGTAAGTAATATTGCTCCACAGGTCAAACTATAGGGTGCAACGGCCCTAGGATAAGTATGTGTTTAGGGAGTGTCATAAACCTTCATCGTTTTATGGTGGGGAGATTAGGTGCTCTGAGTACCTAGATAGAGGCTGGGTTGTTTTTGAGCGAACTGGCCATACACTGCATTTTCCCACTGGTGGGTGAAGTCCATGGGTTGTTCTTGTTGTTTTCCTGTCCTGCATCATCTTTGAAACCCTTTGGAACGCAAGGAAGGGGGTCTCCCTCAAGCCCCCCCCCCAGCCAACTGCAGATTTGTAAAAGGGATCCATGTGGTAGCACATCCTTAGTAATGCAACTGAGCATGCAGAAGGTGTTGGCAATTGGTTGTCTCTCATGAGTTATGGTGGAGTATACATAAGAATTAGAACTGGAGTTTAAAATAAAGCTGAAGGAGGCAGGCATGTTTGAAGCCTCTTGACGAATACTACTACTACTTTTCTAATACTAATCTAATTCTAATACTACTAATCCCATTGTACCCACGTTGTACTTTGACAATAATTTTATTATTATTATTATTATTATTATTATTATTATTATTATTATTATTATTATTATTATTATTATTATTATTATTATTATTATTATTATTATTATTACCACCCATCTTTCTCATTGGAAAAGGACCCAAGGAGGCTTACAGTAATGAGAGACATACAGCCTAGAACATTTTAAGACATACCCAAGTTAGGAACAGGTAATTAGGAACTGGCAAACCACTCCAGGATTCCTGCCAAGAAAACTCCATGGACATGGGGTCACGAAGAGTCGGTCACAACTGTAATGACGCAACACACACACACACACACACACACACACACACACACACACAATTAGAAGAGGCATCTTAGAACATTCAAAGGTAACATCTTTGCTTCCCTTCCCTTTGATTATGAAACAGCCTCAGCTGTTTCCTTCTACCTTGCCAGGATTATTTTCATTCATTCATTCATTCATTCATTCATTCATTCATTTTGGATTTATATACCACCAAGCCTAATTCAGAGAACAATTCCAGATGGTGTACAAGGAAAGTTAAAGCAACAAAATAAAAACAAATTTTACATATATTAAGTAAACATAATAAACATAATAGAGTAAACAAATCATAATAGGGAGGTAATAGGTGGCAAGAAACATACAATATTGCCAAAAGCCTCACATTAGAGCCAGGTTTTTAAAGAACTCTGAAACATGGCCACAGATGGAGCTAAGTGGATGTCATTTGGCAATTTGTTCCAAAGACCAGGGGCGGCTAGTGAGAAAGCTTGGTTTCTCATAATAGTTTTTGGGGGCTTCCCTAGGGGGTGGCCACCCTAAGTGCCAATGCACAAAAGATTGGCCTATTCTGATGTTTGACATCCACCTGGCATGGCTCCGGGTAGAAGAATACTGTCAGGGTGTTAGCCCCCTCCCGTAACATTAGATTTCTTTGGAAGAAGGGTCCCTAAAAATCCAAACAAACATTAATTAATATCAGTATGCAGTGTGGTGCAATGCACGCCACTAAGTGATGGATAAGGTCTCCGGAGACCTAGGTTCAAATCTCCGCTCTTTGGAGCTGGTGAAACCACATCTTAAATATCTCACTTTGAAAACAAAGTAACGTAACAACCAAGTAATAGGATCATACTCTTTACTTCCATTGTCGGATCACCCTTCTTTTTAAGAGCACGCCCTTCATTCTTGGTTGCACTTGCCTTATGAGGTAGTTCGTGAATGCATTGCTTTTTGTGAGTGTGTTACTATCAGCATCTCTGTTGTGAATATTGTCCAAGTTGCCTTATGTCACGTAGTTGGTAGTTTAATGGTTGCATGCATAAAATATTTGCTTTAGTGATTATTGGCTCTACAGGGAAAAAAACCCATGGTTATTAAAATGAAGCAAAAAGGGAAATAAACCACCTGTGCCTCTCTGTCCCACAAAATGATCACATTCACACAAGAGTTTGTTATTTAAGATAGATTGTAGTGTAAATTATATGCTTGTGGTCACGAGGAGAAATGGATTTGTTGAGTGGGTGTTTATGGAAAGTTAGAGTGATGAGTGTTCAGCTGCAGGATCTGATCCGTGAGCCAAGCAATCTTTCTTGAAATTCGAGATACATTTTTGTGATTAAAACCATGAAGACAGCCTATTATTTTTTTATAAGCGTATTAACTCTTGTAATTTGAACAGATTAGCTTGCATTGGGCATGCCAAGCGCTTGCATCATGATTTATTAAGGGAAACAGTTTTCCACATCTGGTTCTGGTTCTTGATTCATTAAATTTTGATTGGTGGTGGGTGGGTGGGAGTCGTTGGGAACTCCAGCTACATACTAGTTAGTCGGAAGGTCTGCTTTTTATCTCTGTTCCTTTCCCCTCTTACACAACCTGTAAAACCTAGAATCCCTTGGTTTTGAGGGCTGTAACAGGCGTTCAAGTGAATGTGCCTCACAGCTTTCCATCTTATTCATTTATTTTAATTTATTTAAAATATGCTTGCCCTACTTTCGCCTTTAAGGAACCGAGGCATCTTACATAATTAACAGACAACATTTAACACTAAAAACAATGAGTATACAAATATTAAAAAGGATCGAACAAATACCAGTCTGAGAACGGATAAACAAAAGTGGCATTTAAAACACATTCAAAGCAGTACAGCTTAAAAAAAATCCCAGGCACTGAAGGAAGGCTTACTTGAGGAGAAAGGTCTTTACCTCCTCTCTGCCACCTGTCTCCACTCAGTCAGTCCCTCCAACAGTAGTCAAGTGTTAAGAATCTCCTTTGCCCACCTGGCACGTCTACAGTTAGTGATTTATTTATGAGTCAGTAAAGGCCTGTTGGTGTAGCCAGTCATGTTTACACAGTATGCGGTTTTCGATCTGTTCAGACCTGCAAGTAAATTAGAACCTTTTATTCTTTCTGTTACCAATGTAAGCTATGGAGACTGTAAGTGCCTGTTGATGATACCAAAAAGTCTAACCTACTTGGTGGGGACTTGAAGCTATTTCTGCGTTATAGGTCATAGCACCATCTTCTGCATAGCTAGACGTATTTAGCCAAATAAATTCCACACTCTGCAAAGAGTTTCACCCGTCTGCAACTTGGCACCGGCTGCTGCTGCTGCTGCTGCTGCTACTACTACTACTACTACTACTACTACTACTTTTTATTGACAGCTGTATAGCAAGGCTAGAGTGGGGAGAAAAAGAGAAAGTGTGAAGAAACCCATGCCTTCTGTGTAGCAAAGAGTGCTGGTGGACTGTTTGCATATGCCAAAGAGTGGAGGAGCCCCAAGGCTCTCTCGTGATATCACATGAAATGTAATCAGAGGTTCATTTTGAGAACGGAAGCAGAAAGAGTTGCTTGCTCCCATGTTTTGTTTGGGAAGAACAGGGAGAATAAGAAACTTCATGTCCTGAAATGGGAAAAACATCTTAACCTTGGGTGAGCCCCAAACTCCTGTGGCATGGCGAAGTTTTAATTACTGAAATTACCTTGTCAGGAGGCCGTATCAGCTGCTGTTCTACGGATTGTTTGGTTTAGATAAGTGCTGAAGGGCGATAAATCCCGGATAATATTCTGCTGATTACAGCAGCCGGTTGAAAAGTATTTCCACTTCCGGGGATGTGAGTCATTTCGTTGAGGTGCAACCTTGACGGCAGTCTCTGTTTTTCTCCTCTGGAATCCATTTTTCTCTCTCTTTCTTCACGTAAGTGTGTTTACCTCGATCCTTTTGCAACATGGTGTTATGATGAATCATCCCGAACATTTCTTTGCATGCGTTTGGTGGGCACATCTTTGTGGGGTTGTCTCTGTGCTGAGTCTGGTGGAGGAAATTAAATTACCTTGTCTATAATCAGTTCTGGTGTGGGGGGGTTACATTTTATTTCAATATAAAATTCTTATCCATAAGAACAATTTGTGCCCGGGGGGGGGGGGCGGATGAAGTGATATTTCTTGGCATGTGTGCCTGCAGTCCAAAACATAAATTCCTTCCTTCCTTCCTTCCTTCCTTCCTTCCTTCCTTCCTTCTCTCTCTCTCTGTGTGTGTGTGTGTGTGTGTGTGTGTGTGTGTGTGTGTGTGTGTGTGTGTGTGTGTGTGTGTGTGTCTGTCTGTCTGTCTGTCTGTCTGTCTGTCTGTCTGTCTCTCTCCCCTCTCTCTTTCTTTGGGTTGCCTCCTTTCTGTAGAACAGGAATGTCCAAACTTCGGCCCTCCTGATGTTTTGGACCACAACTCCCATAATTCCAAGCCTGTATTTCCAATGGCAAAGGACTGTGGGAGTTGTGATCCAAAACATCTGGAGGGCTGAAGTTTGGACATGCCTGCTGTAGAATGTCTACCATTGTATCAGAACGTTGTTAGGCTAAGTTGCAGGTAAGCGCTTGGATGAGAGCGTGAGAAGTTATTTTTGGCAAGTAACTTCTTGTGATCCGTTAAAAGATTGTTATTCTGTTGGCTGTCTTATAGTAATTTACTACCATCCTAGTATTTTTTGAAAAAAAAACTTATTGGCATAACTCGGTGCTGTTTTGTCGCTTCTTTGGGAACAAAAAGAAACAGTCCCAGGATTCTTTTCAAATTAAAATATCAGAAAACCTGAACAGAGGTTTCTGAAAAGGCACCCTAAAAGTATCTCCAAGTGGAAAGAGGAAATGATTATTGCTGTCAGGATAAAGAAGACTTTGATACAGTACTTAAGGACAGTAATGGTGTTAGAAGTACTATCCAAGTAATGGGAATACCATCCAAGGAACTAGTGCATATAAAGCCATACAGTGTATTAATGACTGTATTAATGAGTGTATTAGTGTATTGCTGAATATATTTCAGCAATATATTTAGCCCAACCAGGGTACTTCAAGGGCCAGATGCAGGGGAGTGGTATCAGGAGACAGATATCTAGTCTCATGTGCTCCCAAACGCATCTGGTGGGGCCGCTGTGAGATACAGGAAGCTGGACTAGATGAGCCTTTGGCCTGATCCAGCATGGCTCTTCTTATGTTCTTATGTATGTTCTTATATTATACAGCAAATAAGCTGAATGCAGAGTTGATGTGGAGCTTTTAAAATTTTTGGACATCATCTCCGAGGAAGCCGCCCTACCCTCCGGCTAGCTTCTGGGAGAGTCAGCCGAAAAATTAAAAACCACCTATAAGTTTTTAGGGGCCAACCTATTTCTATCAAGGAGAGGAAAACCCACAGGTAGATTCCGAATAAGCATTCAGGGTGTTGTTATGGATAGAGTGCCGACAGGCTAGGATTCTGTAGAACAGGGTTTGAATTCCCCACTCAGCCGTGGAAACTCCCTGGGTGTGTGGAACTGGTAAACCACTCCCTAAAATATATCATTCACCTTAAAAGCCCTATTAGAGCCTCTATGAGTTGGTTCTGAATTGTCAGCATGCAACTATCTTAGTGACTTTGGGCCGGATGAGTGCCCCCTGTGGTTGGCCATACAGAAGACATAACAGCAGACGCAGGGCAGAGCCAGGAAAAAGATTCAAGTAGGCAGTGGCAGAGTCAAAAGTAGTCATAGCTAATATCTAAGGAATGTGCTGACTCATAGATTGTTGGGCTCAGAGGAAGATCTGGAATCAGGCAAGTGCTTGCCTCCATTCACTAGACCACACCGAGAGTAGGTAGGTGGGTAACCTTCCTTGCTCTCTTGAACCACGAGGAGCCCTTTGGCCGAGTCCGGCAAGATGGGAAATGCAAAAGGAAAAGAAGCAAGTTGTTAGAGCAGATCATTTCTGCTAAAATAAACAGGAGAAGACAAGTGCAGGGAAGGGAAGAACACATTGGCTGAAGAACCTGGTTGACAGGTTCGGAGGCCGTCCAACCTCCTTGTTAAGCCACTGCCTCCTGTGCTGTCAGGCGCTACCCACGAAAGTAATTTAATCTCGGGTAGGAGAGAAAAGAAGAGCACAGAGCACAGAGAGAACTCCTAGTTCCCTGAGCTCCTTGCCCTCTGAAGATGCCGGCCACAGAGACTGGCGAAAGGTCAGGAAGAAAAACTTCCAGAACACGGCCAAACAGCCCCCACCAAAACTTCACAACGGCTAAGATTCCACACTCTTTGCCTTGACACTTGGACTCCTCTTCCAGTCTCACTCACAACTTTCTATCCTGACGTGTTAAGTCTTTCCTTGTCTTGTTTTTGTTTTTTTGTTTTGTTTATTTGTTGGTTCCAGGTAAACATTCAGAACCCCCCCCCCAAATCGAGTCCAAAGCATATGTGTGCTACATGTGAATCAGAATAGGCTTGCTGGGAAAACAAAATACAAATGCGAACTCCTCCCCTCCAGCGATCCTGAAGGCTTGGGTTTCATGGGGGGAATGGACGCCATAAGAAAACCCTTGGCTCTCAGAACTGTAAACTGTGACTGAAAACATGCTAGTCTGTTTAGATATGCCAGGGGGTAACTCAGTTCTTTCTCCCAAACACACCTCCTTTCCACAAAAGGGGTGGGTCGAGTGGGTGAACTACCACACACAGCTGGTGTTTCTAATCAATAGCAGATGTGTATTAGGACCTCCCTCCTCTGCTGCCACCTTTAAATGGAGATGAATGGGGGCTTAATCAGCTATAAATAACGGCACTAGGAGACCTGCAGGATCACTAACCTTCTGCAGGACTCCCTCTGGGCCAGGGTTAGGCTTAATTACTTCAGCTGATGGCAAACAGCAAAATAATCCCCGGGGATGGCATGCCAACGGGAATAAGAGGGATTAAGGGAGAGCAAGGAAAGATGGTGATCCAGTCAACTGTCTGGGACTGTGTATTTCTTGCTTTCCTTTTGGAAAGACAGCTCCAAGAGTTTGGGCTCCAAAAAGAATTGCCATGTGCCAGCAAGTCAGTTCAACCTGTAGCGACCCTTTGCAGGGTTTTCTTGATACTGAAGCGGTGTCCCCATTCCCTTCTTCCTCTAGGGACTCCCTGGAGCTGGGCAGCCAGTCCAGAGCTACATAGGTTTCTCTGTAGGGCAGGGGTGTCTAAACTTCGCCCCTCCAGATGTTTTGAACCACAACTCCCAGAATTCCAAGCCTGTATTGCCAGTGACAAAGGACTGTCGGAGTTGTCGTCCAAAACATCTGGAAGGCCGAAGTTTGGACACCACTGATGTAGGGGAATTAAGCTTCTTCTTCTTCTTCTTCTTCTTCTTCTTCTTCTTCTTCTTCTTCTTCTTCTTCTTCTTCTTCTTCTTCTTCTTCTTCTTCTTCTTCTTCTTGTCTATGAAGAAAGTCACGATGAGGATAGTATTTAAAAGTCCATGGATAGCAACAGGCTACCTCGTTGCACCCCCTGTACCCCCAACCACCCTTGTCTAATGAGCTCAGAGCATCAATCATGCTTTCCCCCACACCCTGCCCTCACTACAGCCCTGTGAGTTGGGTTAGGATGATACACAAATGTATTCCTTCCATCTCTCTAACAAAAGAGTTCTTCCCGCCAAGTGTGTTTGTTTGAGAGAGGAGGGGCTGGAGGGAGAGGCAAGCTGAACTGAGCTCCAGAACAGCTTCCCCTCTCATGCGCACACATCACACGGCCGTTGCTGCTGCTGCTGGGGTTGTTGTTTAAAATTTAATCCCTGCCTCCTTGTATCCTTGGGATCTCAAATGGAGTGGACAGCAAGGACTGCCTCAGCCATCCGGCGACCTATAAGGAAGCGTTTGGGAGTCTTGGAGCTAATTTAGGCATTTGGTCTCTCGCTGGAGCCCAGAGGCCTCTTGTCAGAAAGCATTTCGCTCACATAATGCTCTGCCTGTTCTCCCCCACACACATACACACACTGGCGGCCAGCAAGGCTCCAAACAGGCAAAAGTAAGACAAAAATCCCCATTCATTCATTCATTCCCCTGCCCTACGCTTGCTGTGGTTTGTGGTGCGTTGGTGCCACTTAGTGGGGGGATCCCTGAACTGAATTGTTCTTCCACTGGATGAAATAAGAACTGGAGCTTTCTGCTATCAACTTAGGATAGGGTTAGCTTTCACAGCCAGACGTGAGGGGAGAAACTCCCTCTGTGTTGTGTGTCTCTGTGTGCATTCTTCTTCTTCTTCTTCTTCTTCTTCTTCTTCTTCTTCTTCTTCTTCTTCTTCTTCTTCTTCTTCTTCTTCTTCTTCTTCTTCCTTCCTTCCTTCCTTCCTTCCTTCCTTCCTTCCTTCCTTCCTTCCTTCCTTCCTTCCTTCCTACCTACCTACCTACCTATCAGAATCAGCTTTCAACAAATGTTCTGTAGGCTGTGACAAACACAAGGTGTTATCCTTTAAGCCAGAATCTCTGCTTTTTTGATGGCATATTTTCATAGCTGGGCGCTGGCTGGATAGTTCAGTGGTTAAGTTCTCTGGCTGAGGACTCAGCAGCTGGGTGTTTGATGTTCCCAATGTGTCTCCTTGTGAGCAGAGCCAGCCTGGGTAGCCCTGGGCCAGTTCCACAGGGCTACCCAGAAGATGGGAAGGTTAAAACCACTTTAGAGTATTCTGTCCGTCAGGAAAATCTGAATCCTGAAAGAGGTTGCCATAGGTCAGCGTTGACTCTGTGGCACATGATTATACTGTATTATCATAGTGACTTCTGCTCTGTGGGGCTGAAATGCCTGCCTTAGTCTGCAAGTTTGTAAACAGGGCTTCACAAGTTCTTAGCAGGCTAGTGGAGATAGTGACCTGCTTACCACCATCATCACCACCTTGACTCACTGCAGGAATCTGCAGCTAGTGCTGCCATGAAAGGTGGTCTAAACCTGACATAGCCTTTCTTTTAATACCTCCAGGAAGACAAACCCCACCACCTTCTTAATGGGATCTGCCCCACTGCTGAACATTCCCAGGAGATTTATTCTAACTCCAGCTGAAATTTGCCACCTCTGTTGTTTCTAACCGGTGGTTCTAATCCTGCCCTCTGGAGGAATCAGAGAATCGATTGGCTCCCTTTGCTGTATGAGCTGAGGGTGGCTCATTTTGAACCATTTGTCCCCAGTTCGTAAGGCGATGTTAAGACCTGATCAAGTATATTTCTGCAAATAGCATCCAGTGGTGCTGGGTTGGGGGGTTGGGGTAGAATCCTGCCTTTGCAGTTGTGGGTCGCATCTTCAGCCCCTTCCAACGAAATGCCTCTGAAAGCATCTCTATCCTAAGCTAAAGCGAAACATCTCTCATTTTATATGGATCTGACCGTGCTCATTGCCCATTTTGTAGCTTCTACATGTTTACCGTCAAACAGGCGCCTGCAGCATGACTTTTCTGTTGGGACGAACATAACTTTCATTCTCATATCTCTTAAGTCCTATGAGTTCCTCTGATGTCCAACCCTTCTCTGTTCTGTGTCCCCTTATTACTGTGGCTGCAAAAGCTGAGGGTTGCCTTTACCCAGGCCACTTCTCATAAAATTCAAACACCAGTCCCTGCTAAAAGTGGCGGCCGGGGGGGGGGTTCTTTCCATTTCCCCAAAATTAAAAAAAAAAATCTCTGCAGAACCCTCTCTTGAATGTGCACACACACACCAGAGGGCACTGCTTGGAATGTTGTAACATAATAAATAACCTCTTAACCTGCTCGGTGCTTTACGCTCAGTCGGGTGTTTTACAGCTTTACCTGGAGTCCTTGAATGCTGGTTCCCTTGGCAACCCGGTGCAGCGTTTCTATTCTTTATTACTATCACTGTTTTATTGCTGCCTTGTTCAAATGTGCTGTCATCTTTATTTTGCTTTGGCTCCCTCCTTCTGTGCGCACATGCAAATGGGTGTGTGTGTGTGTGTGTGTGTGTGTGTGTGTGTGTGAGAGAGAGAGAGAGAGAGAGAGAGAGAGAGAGAGAGAGAGAGAGAGAGAGAGAATAAACACTACAAATCTATTTCTAGAAATTATTCTAACACTAAGAAGGTGATCTGTCATCTCTGGATTAAATCTCAGTGCAAGCATTGACATAAACGGGGAGGGGGAGAACCCCCTCGTGCAGAAACAAGGCCGACGAACTGAATATAGATTAAGGCAGGCGGCTAAGTTACGGCATACAACTCGAAGAAAACGAAGGCAGGTGGTTAAGTTATGGCATAAAACAAATTTTGAGTCTGTGCAGTTCTTATCATTGCTCTTACAGATGGAAGAGGCAAGAGAAAAATGCATTTTGCATTTTGAGATGAAATGGTACAAGCTGCGATGCAGATGACAAGGGAATGTAGATATAATTTAGTGACATAAACTGGGAATACAGTGTATGTACTGTATATAAGTACATGCTGTTGAGTCAATTCTGACTTATGCTTAACCATCCCAGGCTATTCTAGGTAGGGAATACTGAGAAACATTCCCTTCCTCTGAGGGCAGCTCTAGGACTGTGCAGCTTGCCCAAGGCCACACAGGCTGGCTGTTCTTCCTAGGGGCACAATGGAGAGAATGGCTGGACAGGTCAGTATTTTATTTAGGCTCTCTGCCTGCAGAGCCAGAGGTGGATGGTTCGATTCCCTGTTAAATAAATAAATAAATAAATAAATAAATAAATAAATAAATAAATAAAAATAGCGGACAACACCACCAAGTGGGGCAAACACTAATAATAATAATAATAATAAAATAATAATAATAATAATAATAATAATAATAATAATAATAATGATGATGATGATGATGATGATGATGATGATGATGATGATGATGATGATGATGATGAATAATCATTGGATCCATCTTAACACCTAATGAATGATGATGATGATGATGATGATGATGATGATGATGATGAAATATCTTGATCATTGGAGAAAGCCATCTCCATCTTAATACCTGGCAGCTGTGTTCACCAGATGATGATGATGATGATGATGATGATGATGATGATGATGATGATGATGATGATGAACAAAAACAAACAAACAAACATCAAAAAGGCAATTCAATATATACATTTTTCCCCTCGGAGAGTTGTCCGTTCTGGATTTGACTCTGTAATATTTAAAGCCTGGAGATGGGATAGGGGAAAGACTTATTCTGAACCTAAAAAGATTTGCCAGGGAATTATTTCTAGACAAGCCTTCCTGCTGGAAGGAGGGCAGCATTACTAGGTGCGTCGTTCAGCGATAACCAGTCTTGTGGTTTTCTTACAACCGGGCGACACAGCTTCCAGAACGGAAACGTTTTCAAGGCAAGCGGAGTGCTCCTGAGAACAGATCGAGCCAGCAGAGTGCTAAGGAGGCGCTGTGATCTTAGACGTGCAGGAGCCGGCTGGCAAAACCTAGATAAGGCCTATCTGCTGAGCCACATGTTGGAACTAATATGGATTTCAGCGCGTCCCTTGCAACCCGTCCGTCTTCCTCACCCTTACTGTGTCTGTCTCTCTCTTTCTCCCACACCCGCCCCTTTCTGCCGCATTTCCCACCCTTCCGGTTGTTCTGACTCTCACCAATATTTTTATCCTTGATGTGTGGTTTCCTGTCCATTTGTCTGGGAGGGAGAGGGTATATACATGGTCAAAGACAATGTGCAGATTTGAGGTGTGTATGCACCCTTCTTTAAAGTCCCCTCTTGTGCCTAGAGACAGAAGAAGGCACGGGTGGGGAATTCCCTCCCACACCTTGTGCGTTTTTTTGGTGTCCCTGTAGCATCCTAAGCACATCCGATCTTGCCTGATTTTGGAAGCTAAGCAGGGTCGGCCCTGGATAGTGCTTGGATGGGAGACCACCAGGGAAGACCAGGTGCTGTAGGCGCCTGGAGTAGGAACCGGCAAGCCACTCCAGTATTCTTGCCAGGAAAACTCCATGGACATGGGGTCACGGAGAGTCGGTTACGACTGTAATGACACAACACACACACACACACACACACACACACACACACACACACACACACACACACACACACACACACACACACACACACACACAGAGAGAGAGAGAGAGAGAGAGAGAGAGAGAGAGAGAGATGATGGGGTCATTCTTTAGATTCAGGTGCTTTTAGCAGGAATCGCTGGCTGTTTGCTTCCCCCCTGCTTGTAAGCTCACACCTGGCATCTTTAGGGCAGCTGCCAGGGTCCAAGGATATCCTGGCAGGGCTCAGCAGTGCTTTGCTTGACCCCCTCCTTCTTTGGGCTGGCAAGAAAACTAAAACCAACCAGGACCAAATTAAGCAGCTTTGCACCATATCAGGCTTAAGAGAAGCTACAGAATTATCCCAGTTATCACTGCTTTGATTCCAATTCCTGCCCTGAGCAGGACGTGATGGCCTTACCCACCCCTTCTGACTCAACTATTCTTACCATACTGCATCCCATGCCTATAGCCCTGCTTGCTTTTTATTTAGGAGCTTCTCCTAAGAGAAGACGCGCCATAGCTTGAGAACAGCCACTTGGTGAACGGTGTCCTGTTTGGACTCATGACAGTATCAACCACACCAGACCTCAAGCAAGGGGCCACACAAGTGATGGTGGGGGGTGTTAGTGCAACTTCTCTTCCCCTGTTGAGAGGGAGAAACACGACTTGCAGACAGGGGTGCGCGCTTTTCTAATGCCACCAAAGCCAAATGTTCAGAAGAAGGACCAGTGGAGGATGGAAATGCCTGGAGTGACATTTAGTCCCGGCATGTCCAAAATTTGGCCTTCCAGATGTTTTGGACCACAACTCCTGCAGTCCTCTGCCATTGGAAATACAGGCTTGAAATTCTGGGCCTTGTGGTCCAAAACATCAGGAGGACCGAAGTTTGGACATGCCTGATTTAGTCTATGGAGCATTTGCTCGCATAGCAAACCCTCTGTCTGTGATCCAGTCCTCCAGACATAAAGAAGCCGCCTTAGAGAGAATGGTTAGCATTCTCCCTAAGAGTGTGGTTGCCTCTCATAATTGGTAGACCGCGGTCTTTCCATGCAGAATCCTCCAGGTATGAACCTTTCATCTCCAGATAATGGGTACAAAAAGGCTTCTGTGTGATTCTTTTCAGTCACTGTGGACCCTGTTCAAAGCCTGTTCAAAGCCTGTTGTGGGTTCCACTGTGTGTGTGTGTGTGTGTGTGTGTGTGTGTGTGTGTGTGTGTGTGTGTGTGTGTGTGTGTGTGTGTGTGTGTGTGTGTGTGAAATGCCTGACTGAAGTCCAAAGGGAAACGGGTTCTGGGCTCAGCTGCTGCCTTTGGCTTGTTATTCCGTTAACAGCCTTGCTTCAAACCCCAGATCTGTGCTACATTTTGCTCCAGCGTTTTGGATGACAGCTTAGTTTTAGCGAAACGTGTTCAAAACAAAGACCCAGAGGAGGACGAAGAAGTGGGGTAGCTGGGAGGAGAGAGATCTACAATACCAAAAACTCATTTGTTTGTTTGTTTTGGAACCACCACTCTTTAAAAAAACAGCCCACTCTCTTTCTGTAGCACCGTCCCTCGCTTTTTACCTAGCATAATGAGAAAGGGAGGTCTCCTCCTGTCACTAAATCACAGAGGGACGTTGTCCTTGTGTGGAGGGAAAAAATGGCTCAGGGGGGAATTGCCTTGCAAGATTCGCTGCAGGTTGGCTGTTTCCTTAGATCTCTTCTCATTCCTCTTTAGCTTGGAGGGCTCTTGAGGGGGGCAGTCAAAGGAAGCAAGGATACAGACAAGGAGGATCAAGCCCTCCAGCAGGGAACGGGATAATGACCAGTGGTGTCTGGGGGTGACATCACGCTCTTGGACTCCTTCCCTCCTCGGAGCTCAGACCGGGCTTAGGACAAGAAGAGAAGTAAATGCCGTCCGGGAGGCTTCTCCGTGCAGGAAGAGCCTTCAGACACCAGAAGGATCTTTTTTAATTATAAACCAAGAGGGGGAATTCGTGCGGGAGGCTCTGCATCTGCCTTGCATTAAAACATGAAATCCTTCATATTGCGAAGGTATCTCTGTTTCCTATTCTCGCTTGGCACCCGCACAGCCGTAGCTCATGCTGGAATGTCTACCTTCAGAGGGTTGCAGGCTGCTTGTTTTAACCCTGCACGTCCTTGGGCCGGTTTTAAAAGATCCCCTAGCGACGGTGTGTGGAGGATGCTTGGCTAGTTCCTTTGCCAGCTGCACATAGGAGAGGGTTCAGGGGAAGGAGGAAATAAAAGATCATTGCCCAGTGGAAGAAAATGACCCAGAGTCGTCTAGTCCCGCGAATGAGGCAGTGTTGGATTCTCCACATTAAAGCATCCCTGACAGATTGTCATCAACCATGGGTTAGATCTGCAGCTCTGGAAGGGAACTTCTGGATCTTTGATTAAAATGATTACTGGGCACATCAACCTCCCTTATGAGGAAAGGCTAAAACGTTTGGGGCTCTTTAGTCTGGGAAAAAGGCGCCTGAGGGGGGATAGGATTGAGATGTACCAAATTATGCAGGGGATGAGTAAAGGGGATAGAGGGACACTCTTCTCCTTCTCACAAAATACCAGAACTAGGGGACAATGCCAGAACTAGGGGACCTAAAGCAGAATGGCAACAGCAAAAAAAAAAAAAGGGGGGGGGTTAAAGTAACAAAAACAATAGAAATAGGAAATTGCAGTAATTTGCACATCTCCAAGTCAATTCTGACTTACGCAACACTTTCCAAGGTTTTTTAAGGTAGAGAATATGCAGAAGTTGTTCACCATTCATCAGGAGAGGCCCTCACCGGTACGTCTCATGGGAACCCATGGAAGGGCCTTCTCGACTGCTGCGTCCAGATTCTGGAACTCCCTCCCACTACAGGCTAGGACTGCCTCACCTCTGTTGTCCTTCTGGAAACAGGCAAAGACCTTTCTCTTCAGGCAAACTTTCCCTGAATGATGGACCACCTATAATGTATATTTTATATGAATCTATAGGTTCAGAAAGACTTTGTGTTTATAACTACTTATAACTGTGTAGCTTTAATGTAATGTTGTCTATTAATGCTATTAGATGTCCCCCAATTCCTTGTTCTCAAATACTTGAACATGTCTTAATTGTACTGTACTATATATTATCCCTCATTACTGTAAGCTGCCTTGGGTCCTTTTCCAAGGAGAAAGGTGAGGTAAAATACTCTAAAATAAATAATAAATAAAATTCCCTATTCCTGGGGGTTCCCGGGGACTCTGCAGCTTTCTCCAAGACCACCCAGGCTGGCTTTTCTCCCAGGAGTCACCCTGGAGGGATCAAACTCCCAACTTTTGGTTCCACAAAAGGTCGCTAACTCAGCCAGCCAGCTCACTGCAGTAATAGGTGTAGTTTAGATAGACTGGTAGTGCCTAGGTGCCCTAAGCACATCCGATCTCGCCTGATTTCGGAAGCTAAGCACGGTCGGCCCTGGTTAGTACTTGGATGGGAGACCACCAGGGAATAATAGGAGCTGTAGGCGCCTGGAGTAGGAACTGGCAAACCACCCCACTATTTCTGGCAAGAAAAACTCCAATGACATGGAGTCACGAAGAGTCGGTCACGGCTGTAATGACACAACACACACACACACATAGATAGACTGGTAATTCAGAAAAGGTAGCACTCTTATTTCCCTGTGGTTGCCTTTCCAAACCCCCTGGAAATGTACTGGTTGGATTTTCCCCCTTTTAAAAAAAATCCAAGCAAAATAAAACAGCGAGGTCATAATAATGAGTCAATCTCTCTCACTCTCTCTCACACACACTCCCTTTTCTCTCTCTTCCACCCCCTCCTTTAAAATCCTTGTTCTACCTTTTAATTTATTTTTATTTTTAGCAAGAGAGCAAGCTGAAATGTTAACAACAAATTAGAACCAATTAGGTGTTTTCAGTTTCCATACATCAATTCTGATTAGCTCGGGGCGCCTCTCTCTTCCCCCAGCTCTTTCCAAGATGCATTAGGCCTGTCAAGCGCAAATTGGGGGCAGCAAAGAGTCTAGGGTTAGTAGCAACCCACCAAATTGCAGTGCCTCCCCCACACACACACACACACACACACACACACACACACACACACACACACACACACACACACACACACACACACACACACTCTCTCTCTCTCTCTCAATCTCTTCCCCCATGCCAAATACAAATTATGTTTAAAAGGCAATGTTTTGCTTGGCCAGATTATGCCAATCATCAGCTGCCCGTGAGGTTAAAATTCTAGCATTGCCAGTTGGCTTTAAGGCTGGAAAAAGAAACATCAGCAAAGAAGCTTTCAAAAAAAGAAAACAAAACAAAACAAAACCCAGAGCAGTGTGTGGAGGTCCTGTCATGGTTACCTGATAGAAAACTAGTTGGGACTTAAACTAGGATGGGAAGAATAGCCCAGCATCCTGCTAATCTCACATTCTGCTCCAGGCAGGGACACAATCCCCAATGAACAATATATTACAGTGGTACCTTGACTTAAGAGCAGCTCGACTTAAGAGCAATTCGACTTAAGAGCAGAAAATTGTTGGCATTTAACTTACAAATTTTAGATATGGTCTGTTCAACTTACAAATATTTTTTTCATTTTTTTCATTTTTAACTTATTTTTTCAATTTTTAGATAGGTACCCCAACTTAAGAGTAGTTCTTATGTTCTTATGTTCTGGTCCTCCCTGGCCAGTGAAATTCATTGCTAACTTGGCATCATTCATTTTGACCTGTCATACATGGTTGTTTAGGAAATGTGGTTCATGTATAAGCATAGGTCAGGAAATCAAGTGTTATTTTTTTTAAAAAAAATCTCCATTTGGAGCATAGCCACATGTTTTCCATAGCCAGCTCCAGGTCTGAAGAGGCAGCCTCCACCGGTGGGTCCCTGGAACACCAGGAACATCTGGTGGGGTGCCGTTTTAATTTCTCACAAGGCTCTGGAGCAGCCATTCTCTCTCAGGAGGGAAATGAGAAGATGCATTTATTTCCCAACCTATCACCAGCCCTTGAAGTGCCATGGACAATTAATTAAGTGATGTGCATGTTGTAGTTTTCTTAGTTGCTGTCGAGGGTTCTTTGTTAGTTGAGTTTTTTTAAAAAACACATCTAAAGTAGCCCTAGGTAACTCACACAGCTCTTAAATCAGATCCACATAAAATGATTATATTAGCCAAAGAAAGCAAAAATCAATATTCTTGCCTGACCCACTTAAACTGATCTGAGTGTCCACAAAAAAAAAAGTTGAGCCTACTAATTGCACCCATTTAGAAAACAATTTAGCTAAGTCAGTTATTAAATCAGCTGGACTTCTATATTTGAACTAGAGGCTGTTACCAAGGCTAGAGCTGGGAGTATACAGCCATTCTTAACTTGAGTGCCCAGACCTAGGGGGGAAATAGCCAAAGATGACCCTGCACTCAAGGAAACCAAGAGACAGATGGTAGGACAAGATTATTTGCAGAATAGATTATTAGTAGTCTGTGTTAAAGAGTAGAGGTTTGAGAGAGATCTTACATTTATAATAAATTCTCCCTAGAGATGCTCTGAGCACTTTCGATCTCGCCTGATTTCGGAAGCTAAGCAGGGTCGGCCCTGGTCAGTAATTGGATGGGTGACCACCAGGGAATGCCAGGTGTTGTAGGCACCTGGAGTAGGACCTGGCAAGCCGTGACACGACAACAAAAATATTTTCTTTTAAAGTGCTGATTTATGTTTGTAAGTGGGCATAGAATAGAAGAGTCCGGGACAAACTAAACCAGAATTAACATGAATCCGGAAGGAAGGAAGGAAGGAAGGGAGGGAGGGAGGGAGGGAAGGAGAGTATCATAGGATGCTACAAATGTGGATGAGTCCGTGGTAGCAACTATGTTTTTGAATTATGGGTGGCATACAGCTCTTGAACATAGTTTTGGGAAATATCATTGAAAAAGCAAAAGCAAAGTGCGCCCATACCACTTCAAGTAATCTCTGGGCAGTTTGCAGCTTAATTACAGTATGCAGGCTACACATCCCCCACCCCCAGCAAGCTGGGTGCTCATTTTCCTGACCTCAGAAGGATGGAACGCTGAGTCAACCACGAGCCTGCTACCTGGGATTGAACCCCAGGTCATGAGCACAGTTTTAGCTGCAGTACAGGCATTTATCCACTACGCCACGAGGCTCCTATAAAAAGCATCTGTATGACGCCTCCAGAGAGGAACATGTGTTCTGGGGCTTACTCGCTTTGAAAAGGATGGTGTAGTTTACTCTACCAAGAAATAACTGCTTTTAATTAATTCCTTTCCCCAAGAATGGGGTGTGTGTGTAATTTGGGTAACAACCTTTAGGTGATCTAGAAATGAACAGGGTGGCTTTAGAGGTCAAAGAAGCTGATTGGCCAGAAAAACAACAACAACAACAAAAGGGAAAGAGAGCTTTTATGTTGCCATGATATCCTAAACAGAGTAGAGGACAATACTCAAGCTTTCAATATCTGCCTGTGTAGTCAGAGTTTGGTGGTTCGATTCTCCTCTTCACCTCCTTAGCAGGGGCCGGACTCAATGAACTATTGGTTTTAAGATCTCTACTTGCCAAGTCAATGGAACATCTCAGGCTGGGATGGGCAAGGGGAGATCTTGGTTTTGTGATCTGACCCTCATAGTTTATCCCTTAATAAAATTTACTTCTGGGGGTAAATTTTACCTACCTTTAAAATGGGCCCTTATATAAAACCAGCCTTTTGTCGCCTTTTGTTAGTGGCATATATAACAATGAGGGATGTCATGGACTTAGAAAATTAGGTGATTGCGTTGTACAGTAGAACCCCAGTATCCACTGGGGATTGGTTCCAGGCCTTCCCTTGGGTAATGAAAACAATGGATAAGAGAGAACACCAAAAAAACCCAAAACTTCTGTTTTGTGACAGTAGCTTGCTTTACAGATGCTGTTTTATGATAGTAGCTTGCTTTACAACTGCTGTTTGTGACAGTAGCTTGCTTTGCGGCTGCTGAATTGTTTATTTAATTTCCCCCCTGCCAACTGTGGGTAACTGAATCAGTGGATAAGGAATCGGTGGGTATGGGGGTCCTACTGTACAAATATACTAGCTGTGTCACAAATAGGTAGTGACCCTAGAAGTAGCTTTGCCTGCCCGAAGGTTCGGCTTTATTCTTGGTAAACCAAGGTTTAATGAGACTGGATAATCGCTGGGATTTTAAGAACATGCACATTTCTTCCCCCCCCTCCAACTCAGCCCCAATGAAGTGAATGCAAAACGCCTTCCATCTCTGTGTGTTCTTAATGTCCCTCTCCCCCCACCACCCCCAGGTTAAATGAACCCGTAACCAGGCTGTTTTAAAGGCAAGCATTTTTCTTTGCTTTGCTCCTGTGGGAGTCTCTCCTCACTCCCCTAGCTCTGTAGCACTCACTGTGTTCCCTTAACTACAATTAAAATGTTGACACCTGGTTTAGCTGCGTAGATTAGGATTTGATTTTCTGTAATTATATGTTATCGCTCGCATTCAGCGGCAATTTTGCCTTCTGTACAGTATGATAACACTTATTAATTCAATAAAAGAAATCAATTCTCAGGCAGTTCAAAAAAAAAGGGGGGGAGAAGGAACACCTTGGTAATTTAGCAGCCGCCCAATTGGATTAAGCCTCTGACTCTGCATCTTGTCATTTAATCAGTAATGGGTGATTACAAAAGAAGAGGCACGTCAGATGTTAATTAAGAGTAACACAGTTTGGGACCTGAAGGTTAAGAGTGCCTGTTTTGTTATGATGCCATGCGGCCAAAGATGGCTAATATTTTTGACTGTGCACTTAAGGATTATTTACAGTGGGATGAAGTGATGAGGCCATTTCTTCCTTCTCTTTGTTTGAGACCGGCCTGAATTCTTATGGATGGTAATAGACCCAATGCACAGTAAAGGCTTAAAATTCAGGGGGTGGATGCAGATGCTAATTTGGAAATGTGGGATAGTTCATTGTTCAAGACATCAGCCTTTGTGAATTCCCTAGGGTTTCTCCTTCAGAACTGCCTTCAAAAGGGGATTGGACAGATTCTTGGAGGAAAAGTCCATCACAGGTTACAAGCCATGATGGAGAGGTGTCATCTCCAGGCTTAAAAACAGGGTACTTCAAGGGCCAGACGCAAGGGAGTGGTATCAGGAGACCATATATCTTGTCTCGTGCGCTCCAAGACGCATCTGGTGGGGCCACTGTGAGATACAGGAAGCTGGACTAGATGGGCCTTTGGCTGATCCAGCATGGCTCTTCTTATGTTCTTAACTGCTGAGTTAGGCAACTGGCTGCAAAGACCGAAGTTGGGAGCTCGAATCCTCACTAGGTATCCTTGAGAGGGCTGGGCTTGCAGATCCACAGGGTCCCACACAGCGGCTGCACATTCCCCCCCCCCCCCAGACACACACACACTTCCCTAGCCAGTGACCCACTCACTGGCAGGCCAGGGCATCTTAGAATCATAGAATCATAGAGTTGGAAGACACCTCAAGGGCCATCCAGTCCAACCCCCTGCCATGCAGGAACCCCAATCACAGTATTTCCAACAAATGGCCATCCAGCCTCTGCTTAAAAACCTCCAAAGAAGGAGACTCCAACGCCCTCTGTGGCAGCATATTACAATGCCGAACAGCTCTAGTTCATCAGTAAGCCCTGAGCTAAAGGAAATGGATGTGTCACAGAGCAGATGCAGGGAACAGCCAAGGGCATTGCCCTTGATGCATTGACAGTCCATTAACAGCTGGCGAACTGTACTTGTTGGGGTTGATAAGCAAGGTTTACATGCATAATCCTGGATGTTGTCATGCCAGAGGGCAGCTGTTGCAGGGAATCTGGACAGGATTGGTGGGGCAGTGTTGCGAACCCATGAACTGCTGTCCGTTGGGCAAAAGATGCTTTAGCGCTCTTAAGCATCCTTTAAAATGGACTGTCCAAGGCCTATGTCTTATCTCGTGTTCTTCTTCCAGAGTTTGGTGGTTTCCGCCTTGCTTAGAAATACATCTCTATTTCAGGAAGGCTATAAAAGAAAACAGTTTAACCGACAGAAACGATCTGAGACGCTGAAATCCACACACCCCCAATTTGAACAAATCTGCTGGCTTTTAGAGAGACACACACATCACATGCCGGAGCCATTTAATCAGTTTTAATGAATATTCCTCTTGTTCAATGAACAGAATATGCCCTGAAGCTGGATGGGTTTAGATGTTCCCTGCGATGGAAGATGATGAGCGGAATGACCAATGAATAGGCAGATCTGAACAGGCATGGGCGAAATGAAGTTTATAATGTTCCCGGAATTGCTTTGCATCTGTCCTCACTCCTTTTTATTCTGAGGATTCTGAGCCGAAAGCAATTTTCATTCTAGACGCCATCAAACACTGTTTGCTTTTTATACGGCGTCCATACTTTTGATTGTTCTTTCCCCTCCATGTTTCCCCACCCCACACACCATTATGCAAAGAATGGTACAAGTTTCAATGTATTCCTTACCACAACCCTGGAAAACAGCTTGGGCTGGGGGGGGGGGGACAAGAGGGGGCAGGGAGTGACCGGGGTCCAGGGATGGCCACCACGAAACGGGGGGGGGGGGAGACAGCTTGAAACCCTGTGTCCCCATTGCCAATCCCCTCCCCTTCAGGGTTAGTACTAGCAATCTACCGAACAAATTGCAGTGCCTCCCCCCCCTACGCGCACGCACACCCTCTCTCTCTGCTACATCTCATCTGTTTCATTGATACTTTGCTATATATTTTTACCGATATTTTTGAAAATCTGCAAGTTTAAATGCCTCATGGTGCCGTGGTTAAATGCCTGTACTGCAGCTAAAACTGTGCACACGACCTGGGGTTCAATCCCAGGTAACCAGCTCATGGTTGACTCAGCCTTCCATCCTTCCAAGGTCGGTAAAATGAGTGTCCAACTTGCTGGGGGGGTTGAGGGGCAATGTGTAGCCTGCATACTGTAATTGATATGTAAACTGCCCAGAGACTACTTGAAGTGGGATGGGATAGTATATAAGCAGAACACTTTGCTTTTGCTTTGCTTTTAAGCTTCCTAGTTCCTTAAAAAATTTGTCCCACAGTGCATTTTTATTCATGTCAAAAGTTGCCATTCTTGGCAATAATTTGTACAGGCAGAATTGATACTAGCCTCAGATAAAATCTGTTTTCCTCCCAAGTTCCTCGTTATTGCTTCCACCTTTGGTTTCTCTTATTTATTTTGATTTTATTGCTGTAATTTTAGGTGACATGCTACCGCTCTTGGAATCATCTTTATCCTAAGTGTGTGTGTGTGTGTGCGTGCGCGTGTGTGTGTGCGTGCATGCGCATGTACATACAAAAAATGGGCATGCTTACTGTGTTTTGACGAGCAAGGAGTTTTGTTTGTTGCCCTGCAAAAGGGTTTAAGACTTCCATGGGGTTAGTCAAAATAAACACTCTTTGCATTATCACACCCAGCCTCCAGCAGGCCTAGGCTGGCACCCTGCCAGCGTGCGATTCTCTCTGCCGTGTGTAACCAACAGATAACAGGTATGTCTCCATGGAGATAAATAACACATAACCACTAACATTAATGTAGATGAGCGGACTGTCCACATTTTGATTTGCTAACATGATGGCTAGGCTTATTATAAAATTATCTGTAAAATAGCATGGGGTCAGAGAGAGAGGTGGAAAGGTTGAATTCTCGATAAAAACACTATTTTTTTTTTTTTTTGCCCACAGGGTTTGTTTATGTTAGTATGCTGCTGGGCTTCTGTGCAACAGAGCTTTCATACACGTTGTACATACTATCTTTGGAATTCACCCGGTGTCTGGAGATTATTCCTTCAACACATTTTATGCTTTTATCAGGTCTAGAACTGGGTGCGGTTGTTGTTTTTGCCAAGATATATACGGCTTTAACCTGCAACTATCAGAGAAATAATACCTATGAATAAATCCTGGCCATATTTATTTCCTGTGTGTCTTATCTCCTAATTATGGACATAAGACCTGTGAAATACAGTGGTATTGCGTGAACTGTTTGGGAATCTCAATAACCATTCTCAAATCTTTTTTGGGCTGGGCTTTCAAGTTAAAACACCAAGAGTCTGTGTTTTTACTTGGATCATGCCGGCCGTGGCGTCTTCAATCTGGTTCACTCTGAGTTTGTTTGATACCTCTGCTTCCCTTGTTTTGACGGCAGGGCCAAGAAATCGAGAATGGGAGAAAGAACTGAATGCCCCCCCCCATTTCTGATTTCTCGTTTTCACCTTGTTTTCATTAATGCCTTGTTCCACAAATTGGTAACTAGCATAAAATCCTGTCAAATAGTCTTATGGCTATATGAACCTCCCACGTACTGTGATAATATTTCGGCCATTTTACTTGGTGAAAGTTTTTCAAAACTTTGAGTCATGCCATTTGACAAGAACATTCCGTCCTCCTAGTCACAAAAACTACCAACAGCATGCAAGAGTGCAAATAAAATTCCCAATGTTACAAACATTGTTGATCCATCTTAACATGGAACATTAATAGTAACTGTAGTTACAGAATTTCTGCTTAACAGAATTTCATTTGTATAAAGGAGCTACAGTGGTATCTTGTATAAAGGAATTAATTTGTTCCAAATGAAATTATGTTAAGCAAATTGTCATTTATACAAATTTCCCATAGGAAGGCATTGAAAACAGAGTGATCTCTAATCACGACCATTTCTTTGTTGTACGGATTTGCCCCATAGGCGATTCTGTTAAGCAAATTTCCCCTATCTCTGGATTTTTTATGTTGTACAGATTTTTGTTATACAAACCGTATGTTATACAAGGGTCCAGTGTAATTTGTGCCAAATGAAATTCTGTTGAGCAAACTTTCCTTTGTACGAATTTCCCATAGGAATGCATTGAAAATGGATTAATCCATAATCGCGACAATTCGCCCCATAGGCAGTTCTGTTAAGCAATTTCCCCCCATCTCTGGACTTTTCCCCCTTTAATCGGATTTTCTGTTAAACAAACTGCTTGTTATACCACCATCACCACTACCACCTCTGGCTTGTGGATCATTGCAGTCAGATCTAATTTATGCTGACCCAGAACACTTGACCCCCCCCCCCGGTCTTGCATTTTCTAAATCTCAGTTATCCTCTCATGCCTTCAAGAGAGATGTGTAGATTTCGTGGATTCGGCCTTGAACCATCTGCAAGCAAAAGACATTCTGGACCTGAGAACCAAATTATGTCCAAGAGCGAAACAGAGCAATAGTCAGGCTGCATGCAGCAGCCTTCCATGGCTTTTGGCTGTGTGTTTTTTTCTCTCCATGGCACCCTAGCCGTGACTTCTGGTGACTCCAGCTGATGCCTGCCCACCATTCAGTCCTTTCAGAGCTTCATAAACTGCCGAGAGCTCAGCTTTCAGCCATCTGGCATCCATTCTTGAAAGGTCTGCCTTGCCTTCCTGCCCTTGGCTGAGATAATGGGATATCACGGAGGTTCGGAGATGCTGGGGACATGGCAATGGGGCGTAGGAAGCAGGTGGAATGAAATACCCTTTCATAGATGAGAAATGGTAAAGTGGTTTTCTCAACTATTCAATCTATTGGTTTCATTGGGTGTTTGGGTTTGTTGCTTGTTTGATCCTTAGAGAAGTGTCTAACACAAAGAGAGCTGTATATAAATTTGCGAACAAATAAACCAATAAGTGATCAGGCTGCCTTAAGTTATCCAGCGCCTGCTCATACATGCTATGTGTTTCAGTTATAGGGACGGCTATAAACCAAGGTAAAAAGGTAAAAGGTAAAGGTTCCCCCTCCCCACATGCGTGCTAGTCACGTCCAACTCTAGGGGCGGTGCTCATCTCTGTATTCAAGCCGAAGAGCCAGTGTTGTGCAAGTCCATGGCCACGTGGCCTGAGTGGCTGCAAGGAAACAATGTTTTACCCTCCCGCTTTTTACGGCGGTACCTATTTATCTACTTGCATTGACATGCTTTCAAACTGCTAGGTAGGCAGGAGCTGGGGGGATCAGCGGGAGCTCGCTCCGCTTGCGTGGCACCCGGGATTCGAACCGCCGAGCTGCCGACTGTGCAGCCGACAGTTTTCGGAAGCCCTAGTCCACTCAGCCACCACGCCTCATAAACCAAGTCACATCAGCAAAAAGACAGTGTTCACAAAGAGCATCTGAAATGGTAATTTATTGCTTATTTTCCGCAGTCTGTGGGTGTCGGAGGCCCTAGGAGTGTCAAAAAGTTTAAGTGACATTCAAAGGCACCTGCGCTTCTGACCTGCTGTAAGTTTTCTTCTGCTAGAAATGACGCTTTGAGACCTTCAGCATTCTCAAATAGATTTGCAAGGATACAATATAGATTTTAAAATGCACTGTTGATTTAGTTTAAGCTACGATATTAAAGGTGGATAAAGCCAGAAAGCAGCGCTCGCCTCCCAAGGTCACGGTTTCTTAGCTGGAGGTCGTTTTGATATTCAGCGGCAGAGCACGGAGAACTGAACCAGTGCCGATCTCTTTAACATCTCTCTTTGTTTCACCTGCTGGGCAGGACAAGCTAAATTGGCACAGGTGAAATAGACAGTCCTTCGTGGCAAAACTTGAATTCTTTCCTTCTTTTTGGGTGGTTTTTATCCCATTGTTCCATCTCAAATATTCCCCAAAGCAGCTGAAGAACTGGGAAACTCCCTACCCCTGCCCCGTTGTAATACGGCTTTACCTACCTCACTGAGAACTAGCTTCATGTCACGCTTTAGGCTCCATCTTCTCTCTTTTCTAGCATCTCATGCATAATTTTCCTCTTGCTTTTTGATCTGCTGACTTCAAAATGTTGGGTGCTGTTCTCTGATCACTCCATATGCTCCTATTTTAGAAGGCCCAGGAGCATTGTTCAATTTCTAAGATTCTCAAAGGGGCCACACAGACAACAACAATGTGGAAAAATGAAAGCGGGGTGGGGGTGGGGAGACAAGGAAAATGGAAAGAGAGCGACTAAAATGATTACTGGCCTGGGGGACCTCCCTTATGAGGAAAGGCTAAAACATTTGGGGCTCTTTAGTCTGGAAAAAAGGTGCCAGAGGGGGATATGATTGAGAAGTACAAATTATGCAGGGCATGAGTAATGTGTTTAGAGGGACGCTCATCTCCCTCGCACAAAATACCAAAACTAGGGGACATCCACTCAAACTGAGGGTTGGGAGAGTGAGAACAGACAAAAGAAAATATTTTTTTACCCAGCGTGTTGTTAGTCTGTGGAACTCCCTCCCACAGGATGTGGTGAAGGCATCTGGCCTGGATGCCTTCTAAAGGGGATTGGACAGATTCTTGGAGGAAAAGTCCATCACAGGTTACAAACCATGATGGAGATGTGTCATCTCCAGGCTTAAAACCAGGTACTTCCATGGCCAGATGCAGGAGAGTAGTATCAGGAGACAGGTGGCATCTGGTGGAGCCACTGTAAGATACAGGAGGCTGGACTAGATGGGCCTTTGGCCTGATCCAGCATGGCTGTTCTTATGTTCTTATGAAACAGCTTGGTGTCTCCTTCCTGTTTTGAAAAAATTGTCATTTTTGTTGTTAAACACTGCAGAGATTATGCTGTGTCCTATTCCTGTTGTAACTGCTGCTGCTGCTGCTTCTGTTTTGATCAATATACTCCCCCAAAGTACTAGAGCACTCTCTGGGCAGCTTACAACATAATTGTGCCAACAACACTTTGTTCCTATCTCCAACGAGCTGGTCACTCCGATTTACCAATCTTGGAAAGAGGGAAGAGAAGACCGAGTCGTCCTGAATCTAACTACCTGACCCTTTGCAATCAAATTCAGGTCATGATCAGATACTTGACTACAGCTTAACCTCTGTGCCACAGGGCTTATATTTTAACCAGATTGGCTGCTCTTGGAGGCTTCTAGGATCAGCTGTTGACCTGTTTTCCTGTGGGATACCTTTTTTGTTTTGTTTGTTTGGGGGTGAGCGGGCATAAAAAACGGGCTGCATGCCTTTGCCCAACCCTGCTCAAATTAATCCTTTATTGAGGACTGAATGCTTGCTGTCTCATCTGCTTTTCAATGCTGAGCCTCCAGATTTTAAAAATGGAATTCCCCTCTTCTCTTTTGACGAAGATAAAGATGATGCCCCAGAAGCTTGCAGATGGGCGAAGAAACGGAGGGTAGAAAATGACAGGCTATTCCAATCTACAATGCTTTCTGTGTCCACCTGGCATCCCAAAATAACATTTAAAATTTTAATGGGTACAGGAATCCTTCCTTGAGCAGAAGTGTTGTTTTCTGGATGCTGCCTTTCTAAAGCAATATGGCCATTGGTAAGTCATATTTATCAAAAGAGTGCCATCTCCCTGCGTTCCCTTTGGGGCGGGGGGACACCTTCTCTTTCTCCTGCATGAATGACAACAATTAAAACACATTTCATAAGCAATGTCTTACGTATGAGTTTTTTTTTAAGCATACCCTGTGGGCTTTTTTATATTTTTGTATTTGTATTTTTTAAATTTTTTGAGCGAAAGCAAAACACCCTTTTCAAAAGGATTATTTTTTTTCATGGTGGATCAAGAATAAAGAGGTCTCAAACACAAAGCTTATTTGAGAGGCAATCCTTGGGAAAACAAGAATGCTTCAAATGTGGCCTGTTCCTCATGTAAGTATAATTGCGCCTTGCGCATCACTCGTGAAAGAGCATAAAGCTTTAATTATGGCCTAAAACGACTTCTTTCGCCATGGAGCTCACATGATTAGCAGCGGGAAGAAAGCAGGCATGTGGAAAGAGGTTGTGTCGTACGGTTTCCCCCCTCATGGGGAATGATGTGCCGTGCCATTTTTTTTCTGAAATCACAAAAAAAAATGGTGAGAGGGGCTGCAAAGAGAAATAAATAATTATTAGGTTCCCCTTGAAGTTGCTGGTGATTTGTCCTCTGACTCTAGCTAAGAGACTTCCCCAGGGAAGAAGGAAAGACTCTCTCTCTCTCTCTCTCTCTGTGTGTGTGTGTGTGTGTGTGTGGGTGTGGTGGGTGTGGGTGTGGGTGTGGGTGTCCTAAGCCCAGAAAAAAGGGAGGGTCGGGTGGGTTCTGAGAGAGGATTTGAACCTACGTTTTCTGAACCCCAGTCTGCTGTTTTCATCCACCACTGTCTGTGAGCTAACATGAGATAGTTTTAACCAAAATGAAGTACAGTGGACCTTCGTATAACAAACAGTTTGTATAACATAAAATCTGTACAACATAAAAAATTCCGGAGATAGGGGAAATTTGCTTAACAGAATCACCTATGGGGCTAATCCATACAACCGCCTAGAGTTCGTCCTCGAAGATAGGTGGGATATAAATGCAATAATAAATAAATAAATAAATAAATAAATAAACATAAAAATGGTCACGATTAGGGATTACTCTGTTTTCAATGCATTCCTATGGGAAATTTGTATAAAAGAATATTTGCTGGACAGAATTTCATTTGGAACGAATTAATTGCTTTATTCAAGGTACCACTGTATTTGATTTCCTAATTGTTTATGTTTGACTCGGTATGCTTACAGTCTCTCCCCACAACAACGAAAACAGTGTCCTTTTCGGTTTCCTTATTGGGCGAGGCTTCCGAGCCTATTTGGTTGGATTTGCTTGCAATTTATTTTTATACCTTTCCCACTCAACATAGGGATCTTGTCTTGGAGTTGTGGTGGCCCCTGATCCTCGGAGTAAAGATCATTCCCAGACCTTATGAATTTTATGCACTGACACTAGAGATGGGCACGACTCAAAAAATGGTGTTTCGTTTGTCGTTTGTCGTTTAGGGGGTCCGTTTTGGTTTGTTTTCATTTTTCGTGAATTTTTTGCAAAACATTTCGTTTTAATTTCGTTACATAACGAAATGAAAAAACAAAAACGAAAACGAAAACTTGCTGTTTAGTTAGCATTCATTACAGTTCAATGTATTTTCCGCAACGAAAACGAAACACTCGACAAAATTTCTGTTGTTTCGGTTCATTTTGTTTCATTTTGGAGACAAAATTCGTTTTTCATTTCGTTACGTAACAAAATGAAAAAACAAAAAACGAAAACGAAAAATTGCTCATTTCGTGCCCATCTCTAACTCACACATTAAATAATGGCCAAATAGAGCTAGTTTGAAACATTTCCTTCTCTCTTGTTCATTGAGTATCTATGTGTATGCGTTCAGTCCCCGCCTCAGAAAAAAAAGTTTGCATTTCAAAAGCCAATTGAATGGAGTTCGCTTCTCCCTCCCTCCCTCTTTCATTTCCAGGTGTTGATTTGAGACTGTAACCCTGCAGCTTTTCCTGGGGACATATTAACGGGCTAGGTCAACTAAAATGATACTTAAAAGTAGCCTGAGGTGAGTTGAGGCACTCACCGTGTGATTATGTGTGATTAGCAGGAGCTGCATTGTGTAAAAGTGGTGATTATAATTAAATTCTTCATTTCCTACAGAAGGCTGGGGGAATGGCAATTGTCATCATGGGAAAAGTAAACACTTCTGGTGTTTGCAGGAGAGTGTCAAAGGGCAGTCCGCTCCCTCTGCATTTGTGTGTGTGTGTGTGTGTGTGTGTGTGTGTGTGTGTGTGTGTGTGTGTGTGTGTGTGTGTGTGTGTGTGTGTGTGTGTGTCCTTAGAGAGGAGGAAGAAAACAGCATCCCTGTATGCCACTCTCCAATCCATTTTTGCAACCACATCCCTGCATCTCCTGAACTTGTTCCCAAATCCAGATGTCATGCTGCGACAAATCATTTGAGCTGTGTCAGGAGGAACCTAGATGGTTCTTATTCTTCCTCATTATTGTAAGTCACCTTGGGTCCTTTTCCAAAGAGAAAGGTGGGGTAAAAATATTCAAAAATAAAATAAATACATTCTTCAGAGGCACCCCCTCCTTCCTCAGGAGGTGAAGCACAGTTGCTGCTTAAAGGGGTCTACTTTTCTTTCTCCACCAAACAGATAATAGTGTCGAGCGGGGTGAAATTTGAAAAGTTTGCTTAGCTGACACAGAACTGATTAGTAGATAGAGAGTAATAAGAAGTCGTTGACCCTCCTCTTCCTGGTATGCCTGGGACCAGGGACAACTTGCTCAAAGCTACACCAACTGGCTCTAACCACAGTCCTGGGTCCCTTTGGGGAGAAAGGCAGCATAAAAATGAAGTTTATTATTGTCTGTGAAGATTCTCAGTCATCCAGGTGAGTTTATCTGGAAGTTGAGTCATGGCGACTGGACTTTGTTGAGAGATAGAAATGTTTTGCTGCTCAGGCCATTGTTCATCTTATGAGCTTAATTCAGATCGGGGTGACAAGAGGTCAAAGCTGACTGACTATAAGATGGAGGACTCACACTAGCTGTATTCAGACTGATGAAGCTGTTTGGATGAGCAGCAAAATGTTTCTATCTCTCAAAAAAGCAGTCCAGTAGCCATGAAGTTTATTATTATTAACCACACAGCTAACTATGTTGGATTTTGTATTACAAATCACTAGTCGAACGCTTCCCAAGTGTTTAGGACTATGTGATGTATCGGCAAATTATGCGAGCAGATCCCAGTAAGGTGGCCTTCTGCAGCTGACTGATGGTGACTTTGTCAACTCCAATTTCTTCTAAATACTTGCTTAGCTCTTTAGGCACCGCACCCAGTGTGCTGATTACCACTGGGACCACCTGTACTGGTTTATGCCAGAGTCTGACATGACTAGCACGCATGTGCGGGGGGAACCTAATGTATATGCCCAAAGCTGGCGCAAGAGAAATGGTGGTGGTGGTGGTGGTGGTGGTGGTGGTGGTGGCTGGTAAAACTACTTAGTTCCTTATGACACTCCCATTTTTGTGTGTAGAGGAGAGTGGTCCAACTCCCACATCATGTTTGTCTAAACATGGTGGTCCCTTTGAGTTGTGCTGCAACTGACACTGGAAGCATAGGCTCACAGGCATTCCAGGGCTACCAGTTCAGGATGTAATTGGATGCAAACCACCAGCTGAAGGGGCTGTCCAGATAAACTGCTTGCTTGCTTGCTTATGCTTATGCTTATTTATTTATTATTCTCAACTCCATGCTTAAATTGAGCCCAGGAGCCCTCTGGAAAGGAGAAAACTGTATTATTATGCAGTCTGTGCACTTCAGGAAAGTTAGACATTCTCGTTCCTGTGCAGCTCCCTTGAGTTCAGAAATAAAATTAAGGAGGCTTTCAAATTAAAAACGTGTAGGAAGATGGACTTTTTTTTTCTTTTGCTGGAAGATTTCTTGAAGCCTTCTTGTAATGTGTGTGTGTGTGTGTGTGTGTGTGTGTGTGTGTGTGTGTGTGTGTGTGTGTGTGTGTGTGTGTGTGTGTGTGTGTGTTCTGAGTGCATTCCAAACTTCTGCAGAAGGCTTCAAGTAGTCGAAAGCTTTTTAAATACAGATGGTGGGACAATTCCCGGTGGAAAACAGGCTTCTATTTCAAACTCGGATTCGTCTCTCCCCCCCCCAGCCTCCATTCCCCCACCCTCTTTTTTCCTTTCCTAGCTCATGGCAGGCTTTTGACAGATCAGAAGAAATTTTCACAGCTTGATGCAGCTGGATTCCTTTTTGGCACGAATAAGAAACATCTGGCCCCAAAACGGTGCCTTTTACCAAAGGGCCAAAAAAACATGCACACACATCTGTTCCAGTAACATATTTCGCTGTAAACTCAGATGTTAATTGCTTTGTTTTGCCGAGGTAACACAGTTGGCTCTCTGAGGCAGGCTGCTTCCCTTCACCTTGTGTTAATGATTTTCTTTAACACTGATATTGCTTTGATTTGCAAATTCGCAGGTATAATGTGGGCGGCACTTCATCTAAAAAGTGTTAACAGAGAAATGAATGCATAAATGTGTGAGTGAGAAGCTGCAACCATGTACCAGGAAGAGCCATTGCTCAACTGCAGTTAAACTACGCACGTTGGCATTAGATATGTGTGTGAAATCTGTTGCAGAGTATTGCTTTGTACACTGTATTGCCTTTTTATTAGGCAGTAGAAAGAATAGAGACTGAAAGAGGAGAATAGCTTCAAGTCCCGCAGATAGCCCACCTCTTTCTCATTTACTGCCACTTACAGTATCAATAACTCAGCCTGAGACATTCTGGGGCAGTGGTGGCATACCTTCAGCACTCCAGATGTTTTGGACCACAACTCCCACTGTCCTTTGTCATTGGCAGTCTAGGCTTGGAATTCTGGGAGTTGTGGTCCCACACATCTGGAGAGCTGAAGGTTCACCAACATTGTTTGAGGGGAAAGAATAAAAAACTCTTCATTACTTACAGTTGTGAACAGATCAACAGCAAACAAAACAAACTGACTTCCAACAGACTCAAAGGAGAAAAATCAGCAATCAGCATAGAGTTGTAGCTCTTTTTTTAAAATGTTGAGGCAGGAGGGAAGAATGGGTAGTGCTGGGTAGCTTAACAGCACTGCCTAAAAATTCAAACTGCAGACACCACGGGAGACTGTTAAAAAATCCCCCACAAAATCTAGCATGCCAAAATATAATATTAAATAGATTGAAAGCAGAAGAGAGACAGATGAAGAGGAGGGAATTTAATTTTCCTCACCCACCTTCCCACAAACTGGGGAAGTTATTTTTAGAAGCAATTTGTTCCTGCTACTGATAAGAAATGTGAACCATGGTCATGACTCCTTCCATCATGGCCCTAGATACTGCAGCCTGCCATGCCCGTTGTCTCTCACAGTGCTGGCCAGAGGGGCTGATCCGCACAGGAATTCATGGCCTCATGTAAGATGCACAACCAATGTGAGTGGAACTTGTTTCCCATATCTTAGGTGGCTTTCCTGCAATTCAAAGCAAGCAAACAAAAACTCAATAAATATAGCCTGACAAGTCTTGGCAGTGATGCCGCATAAAATGTATCTGGGCACTAAGATAACATCATGGCTTCTGCAGGCGTGATGACAACGTGATAACATGTAATTTTCGTTATGTACGCGCACACGCACACACACACCTCCATTCTTTTGGAGCAGTAAAGAGAATTAATGACTTAAGAACTCAGTGTGGTTCATTATGTATGTGATCGTTTTATGGGTTTGTTCCCTCCGGTAAGGTCAAGACAGAATACGTGGCTGACTGTCCCCTGTATCTAGACCTGGGAGAGTGTGATTAATCCACTCTGGAACTCCCTCCCACAGGAGGCTAGACTGTCCTTCTGCAAATAGACAAAGACTTTTCTCTTCAAGCAAGCTTTCCCTTGGGCAGCCAGAGTGGGGTTTTAAATGGGTTATTGCACCTTACTACACTTACAGTATTTTCCATGTATAAGACTGTATTTTTGCCTAAAATTGTTAGGCTATAAATTGATGGTCATCTTATACACGGAAGTAAGCCAAGGAGAGAATCATGCGGTTATGGAACTGTAATTTTGTGTTGGAAAAGTGGGGATCATCTTATACACTGGGTCATCTTATAGATGGAAATATATACTGTCATATGTTTTGGTGTTGCTTATTTTTTTTTGGTCTTGCACTTATTGATCCTTTTAGTATAGGTATACTCATCATTACTAATCTTAAATGTTGTCTTTACTCTGTTGTAAAGCTGCCTTGGATCTCTTTTAAGGAGAAAGGCGAGTTGAAAATATTTTAAATCAATAAGCTGAATCCAGATCCGAGTTCAGCATTCTAATCACTATACCACACTGCCTCTCGACTGACAAAGCTGGAGATTATTTTAGGGTGTCTTTTTGGATTAAGACAAGGAAATTTTCATAATACATTAGTTGGAAGGAACCAAATTGCCTACCTTTCCCCACCTCCTGTCCCCATTTTTAGGTAAAATGGTGTCTTACTCTGCTGGCATCCAGTAACTGCACTCTGCCTTAGCCATTGCTTATCCCCTGGCTCTTTGGCTAATTCAGCTGATCTGTTTTCTATATTAAGTGATAAACAGCAATTCCGCCGGGCCTCGTATTTGTCCTTATCGCTGTGCAACTTCGGGGGGTAAAGGGAATGTGTTCCTTTTTCCTCAGACGTGAATGTTAATCACCAAGCGAAACACGCTGATAATTAACTGAAATAATTGTCACTGGCTGCTTTTTCTTTTTCTTTTTTTTTCTTTCTTCCCTGCTATTCAGGGTAGAAACATTATCGAGCGCCTTCACCTGAAATGCTGGGGAATTAATTATCCATGCAATTTGGCCAGCCACAAAGTCAGGCAGGGCCCCCTCCCATTCCCCAAAATGGCAACCAAAAACATGAGGCCTACACAAAATGGATCCAAGAATTCACCTGCATGGTAATTCACAGAGCCAACCTATATAGCTAGGAATCCAAAGATATTAATGGTTGCAGGTGAGGTGGCATCCATAACACTTAACTCTAAGCTCATGGGAAGATCCTAAGTAGCAGTTGATTGAATTGGAGACCCAGCTTCCACTGAAGTGGAAAATCTGAGGGGTTTTGTTTGTTTGTTTCATTTTGGTTTTGGTTTTGAGGAGGGGAGGGAAGCATGGGGCTTCATATGGTGGGTCAGATAAGATGGTTGGGGCAATGGACTCCCATTGCGGGCAGAGGAGAAATCCGCACCAGCTGTATTCAGGTTGTCACATGCCCCACATCCCATCAGCAGGAGCACCCTAACCCATCATCCCTGGCCTCCCAGCTGATCAGCCTGAAGGTGGCACAGAGGGCAGCTGGTCTGAACAGGTGCATATCCACTGTCTGTGGACTCTTAGTGGGAATTAGAAACCAGATTTGCTGAGGTAGCCATTCTGTTCGTGAGGAGAGCTGCCAGAAAGAGCTGGAGGTGCCACATTCGCCTCACGCCCATGCTTTTAGGCTGACAACAATGACCCCACAGTTAGGATATGAGTCCCTCAATTGAACACCAGGTGAATATTTCCTAATCATCAGTGCCAGAAAAGAGAAGTGTCAAGAGATGGATGTTAGAGTCATGTCCTGGGCATAGGTGTTCCAGGAACTTTTTAAATTTTAATTCTCTCTCTCTCTCTCTCTCTCTCTCTCTCTCTCTCTCTCTCTCTCTCTCTCTCTCTCTCTCTCTCTCTCTCTCTCTCTCTCTATCTATCTATCTATCTATCTATCTAACCTTGAGCAATAGATGGTTACCACCTGGCTCACCTTGCTGTGGCCAGGTGCTCCAACTGCCATCTCCATTTTTGGCAGGAATTTACACTCAAAATATTCACCAGGTGAATATTTCCTAAATAATCAATGCCAGAAAAGAGAAGCGTCAACAGATGGATTTAGAGTAGTGTCCTGGGCATAGGTGTTCTGGGAACTTTTAAATTTAAATTATATCTATCTATCTATCTATCTATCTATCTATCTATCTATCTATCTATCTATCTATCTATCTATCTATCTATCTATCTATCTATCTATCTATCTATCTATCTATTGAACCTCGAGCAATAGATGGTTACCACCTGGCTCACCTCACTGTGGCCAGGTGCTCCAACCTCCATGTCCATTTTTGGCGGGAATTCACACTCAGTTCATACTCAATTTTATCCCACCTCAGTTTCTGGCATTCTGGAAATCGTAGTTCAAAACAGATGATTCCCCCACCTGGCTCACCTGGCCAGGTATGCCCATTTCCCTCTCTTTTTTCCATGTGTGTGTGTGTGTGTGTGTGTGGGTGGTAGAGTTTGTGGAGAATTTTCCCCTCAGGCAGCCTCCTGACCTCAATTCCAAAATGGCAAATTTCTGAGGTAAGACCACCTCTGTGTTAACAAGGCCCCTGTGATGGCAGAGAATTAATTATCAGGGGTGTACTCAGGCTTCCCTGCTTTTCTACGCTCGTTAACTTTGCAACCATTTTAGGCTTAGAAACAGACACTTACTATTTCTCCGGCTGACCATGTTGTAACTAGACCCTGGTGAGTATGGCCACATAGTGGTTACTTAGTTCAAAATCAAAGCAAAAAAAGGGGGGCAGTTTGAGCCTGTAGCCTGTTTTTCCATTAGTTCAAAATGTCAGGATGGTAGTTTTGGATTTTGTACGACATTTGCGCCTGTCTGCTGCTGGAATAGATTGGATGGATACACATTTAAACAGGGCCAGCTTTACATATTTGTCCATCAGCTGTACAGGAAATTATCTCCTGCTTTCGGTAACATGGAAAACATGCATATTGCATACAGAAATTACATCGGAGTGTGTGCGTGTGTAGAGGAGCTAGTAAAACACAGGCACTGCTTCACGGTAAGGGAATACACCTGCTATTCACTGTCATTCCATTTTAAGTTGATGACTTAAAGACGCTAATATAAAACAAAAAATTTTATTCTAGAAAGAAAACCATCAGTAGTATTCGAGATGGTGAGCTAGAAGGATTTGTTTGGTTTTTCTCTGTAATATTTATGTTTGTTTTAACTTAGTATCAGTTTTTAGGAAGTACTTTTTATTTTAACACTTGTTTGTAACGTTGTTTCAGAATGTATCATGCATCTCAGGCAAACTTCAGAAAAGCATTGAAAATGTGTTAGAATACTGATTACTTTTCCCTCTACATGGACCTTTTTTGTTGCTTTTTTCTTTATTGTACTTGTGAGGGAGAAAACTAGTGATAGAATGACCTGAAAAATTTCTGCTTAGGATGCCTTTAAAATTTAAATGCCCTTTAAGGGTCGCTTCAAAAGTTAAGTGAAGAACATTCATTATTGACTCAGAAAATTCTGTAAACTATAGCCAATCACTTTTGTACTGATTAAACCAGTAATGAGTATTTTTAAAATACAGGTTCGGTCATGCTTCCATTACCAAAAGTGTGTAGAACTCACGCAGACATGATCTATGTTTGCATTGTGTGCCTTACGTTTGTATCTTCGCAAGCTCTGCTAGAGGTAGATAAGATCTCAAGATGGCTTTGGATCCTGCAGTAGTTCAGTATTAGACCTTTTGGAAAGCTCCAAATTGTCTCTAGAGTTGTATAAACCTTCCTCGACCCACCTGGAAAGCTTTAACATGTCATCTCAGCCGCCGTTGCTGGGTAGTGTTTGGTGAAACGTGTCTCTTTTCCCGTTCTATATTGGTGGACAACACCGGGTGTCATACCCGTTCCAACATGAAGGGACATTCCAGATTGGAAGGAGATTCTGGCTAATGCAATAAAAGACAGAGGCCTGGTCATCATCCTTACTAAAGCTGCTCTGGCTTTCCCTTTAGCTTCAGCTCCGGCTCAGTTTGCTCTTGAGCACGTACTTTATCCATTATGCATTTTCTAATACCCCTTTCTGCCAGCCATCACTCCGCACGTCAGTCTGGCTGGATTTCGGCTAAGCTCTGTCTACCTTAATTATCTCCAGCTGCGCTCTGCTCCGCTTGGCCCCTAGCCTCCCAAAAGCCCTACTACCAAAGGCGGAAGGACTAGCGGGCCAACCCTCTCCATCCAAATGCAGTTTGCCTCCAGATTTGGCTACGCCTTTTGTAGTGACTCAGCTTGGGTTCCATTATGCTAGATCTCAGCGTCTGCTCAAGTCTTGAGTGTGTCCTGTGACGTTGCCCGGTCCCATGTCAAAGAAGCCAGGACCGTGTTTGTATTATTATTATCAAATTATCACACAGCAGACAAGATAACTACACTGTGTTTTGTATTACAAATCACTAGTCAAACGCTTAGGACTACGTGATGTATCGACAAATTATGTAAGCAGATCCCAGTAAGGTGGCTTTCTGCAGCTGATGGATGGTGACTTTGTCAACTCCAATTTCTTCTTCTTCTTCTTCTTCTTCTTCTTCTTCTTCTTCTTCTTCTTCTTCTTCTTCTTCTTCTTCTTCTTCTTCTTCTTCTTCTTCTTCATCATCATCATCATCATCATCATCATCATGATCATCATCATCATCATCATCATCACCACCACCACCACCACCACCACCACCACCACCACCACCACCACACATAGCTCTGTGTGTGCACATGTGTTAGGAGCACACAGACATATGCTGTCTTTTGATTCATGACTACTAGCTTTTGATGGATGATGGTTCATGGCATAAAAGGAACATATCAGTAAATCAAAGCATTGTGCTGGGGTTCCCCCACCCTCTCCTTGGTTGGGTTCCATAACGTTATGAGACATCCCTTGCTGTATTTGGACACTTTAATATGGATATTCCATTTACAGTTGCTTTGAGGGTCCCAGCTGTTTGATATTAGCCTTTAAATAGATGGTATATCTGTGTGTAGCTGACAGGAGCATTAGAGCTGTGGGTCCTCATTGCTTCCCTCTGTGCTCTTTGCGGTGGGTGGGGGGGGAACCACACACAACCTGTTGTGTAAACACTGGCTAGCTTGCTGCCTAAGTTTCAGTTTAACACATTCATCTTTTACATTGCCCAATTCAACCTGTGTGTGTGTTGAAACCATTGGGAGAACTTTTGCAAACCAATTGCAAATTAATCAAGTGATTTTGATCAGATATACGGCTTATTCTCCCTGGCCTAAATTAACTTGATTTAAACCCATCCAACCTTCCATGATATTCAGCAGGAATCCAGTGCAAAACTTAAAGCACTGGTTTAATGCTCTAGAATGCTAATCCCATCCCCCCTTTTCTACAAATGTTCCATTTCGCATTCCAAGAGCAGTGATAAGAAAAGGTTAGTCAGCATGAGGTTCATTTCTTGTGCATCCATTTTGCTACATTCATCTGGACATGTCAACATCCACCGTTCGCAGTATATACCTGTCCACAGGTGACCACAGAAAACATCTTGCAAGCATTGCCTTTTCGATGGATTTAAAACATAGACACACAACGCACAGAGGGAGTGCTCTTTCAGTCATAAAATCTTCCAGCCATAACATTGCTTTTCTATGTCACATATCCTTACTGAGAAGGGGAAAGATTGCACCCTTAATTCGAAGGGAATGCTGCCCAGTGAGGCAGAACTCAATAAAATGCTGGCGGAGGGGCGGGGAGGGAGAGGAACGGTGGAAAAGGGCAAGCAAAGAAAATCAAATTGCAGTGTGTGAAACGGTTTAAGGAAGGGCCTGGGGAATACATAATCTCCAAACTGCCAAGTTAGAGCACGTATAAAATATACAAACAAGCCCGATATTTTTCCCAGTTGATCTCATTATGAGGCATGCTTGGGATAGATAAATTCTGTTAGAATGCATTAGAGCTGGATTTTCAAGGAAACAAGTCAGATGTAATATGTTTAGCTGATTCCATCTTGTTTTGATACATGGACCTGTTTTTTTTTTTTTAAAGTCTTAAAGAAATGCATTTATAAAGCCAAGTGGTTTGCTTGGCTTCAAGTGTGAAAAGTGGAGGCAGCTCAGTCACCTTTCTCCCATCCTGGAAAGAGCAGACATTTACAATTTCATCTTGGGCACTGAGTTTTTTTATATCATAGCTTGCGTCATTTGCTGCTGCATATTCAACATATTCTCTGTAACTTCAGCTTGAGGCTGCCATCTGATGTGTTTGATTAGAACAGACACAGCAAAGGATTTTATATGGGGTAGTGGTTTCCTAACCTGGGGTCCCGAAATGTTCTTGCACTATAAGTCCCAGAAATTCTGGCCAATTCAGCTAGTGGCAAAGGATTCTGGGAGTTTCGGCCAAAGAACATATGGGACAAGATTGAGAACTGCTGATATTGGTTTTTATTGGGTGATATTTCTTTTTTAAAATATTGCAAGAGCTGTACCAGTGACCACAGGTCCTAAAGAAAAAGTGGAGAGATCAAATAGCAACTCCCTTGTATGAGTCTTGAGAAGTACAGCAATTGTATACATGAAACTTGTAAAACTTGTACATACAATATGTGATAGGGGAGACATATTTTGTCATGTTTCTAATGACAGCATCTTTTGGCCACAAGGAGTGAGCTGTTGAGACTAAAATGATAAACTTAACAATAAACGGTGGTTTAATATTATATGTAACTATTCATTTGTTTAATGCACTGCATTTTTTCCAAAGAGCTCAGTGCAATTGCTTCTTCCACCCTTGACAAAAAACTCAGTCAGGCAGTGGTCAAAATCCTGTTCTATAGCTTATGCAAGGCTGTCATTTTAAGCACAGCTAAACAGCAATTACAGTGGACCTGTGTGAATCAACTTAACTTATTTACCCTTTGACTCACCAAAGCCCCCCTCACCAATCAATGAGCCTACTGTAATGCAGTGTATGAGGTAAGTAACAGGAATTGGGCCAGTGGGTTCTACCACTTACATAAATTTCATAGATAAATTTCAGTTGAGATTAGCGACTGGATTTAGAACTACAGTGGACCCTCATATAACAAACGGTTTGTATAACATAAAATCTGTACCACATTAAAAATTCCGGAGATAGGGGAAATTTGCTTAACAGAATCACCCATGGGGCGAATCCGTACAACATAAAAATGGTCGTGATTAAGGATGGCTCTGTTTTTAATGCATTCCTATGGGAAATTTGTATAAACGAAAATTTGATTAACATAATTTGATTTGGAACGAATTAATTCCTTTATACAAGGTACCACTGTATATGATAAACATGTGGTTGAGTTTATTGTATTTTATAGTCTAGGTGCCAGTGCAGCCACAGTTGGGTGGGGAGGTGATGTCAAGTAACGTATTTTTGTCAGTATTCTTACACATCTTGTGCATGTCAGATATGCTCATCTTCCCATGAGGGTTGCATGCATCCTTCCTATGCCTTAGGGCAGTGGTTCTCAACCTGGAGGTCAGGACCCCTTTGGGGGTCGAACAACCATTTCACAGGGGTCGCCATGAGCCAGTGAAGAAAAAGGCACAAACGGCTTGCCTGTAGAGGGAAGTTCTCTACAGCACCTGCGGCAGTGGCCTGCCAAAGGGGGCTTGTGGCCTCTTCCAAGCAGGGCAAGGGGGTCACCACAACATGAGGAACTGTATTAAAGGGTCGCAGCATTAGGAAGATTGAGAACCACTGCCTTAGGGGTGATATACAGCTTTACTGTTCTGCTACTTTTTGGATCTGTTCTCTTTTTCTGATTCAATAATGTGATCTTTATGATTGTGAAACTACCCCTTAAAATGTGACTGTTTATGTTTGAAAAAGCTCACATTCTCACACAACTCAAGCAGATGGCTGTGACTTTAAGAGAGGGCTTAAACACACACACACACACACACACACATACACACACACACAATATTATGGTGCAGGAAGGAATCTCACAGCCTGTTGTAGCAGCTGTAGCTTCAGATCGTGTGGAAAATGAAGGCAGATGATTCAATTTGGCCTGTGCCCCGAGTACAGTTCCAAAAGCTTCTGTGTGTGCGCAAGATAATGAACAAATATATTGAGATGGCACAAGATCAGTCCAGGCTTGCTGCTGAGCACGATACAGAGTTCCCAGTAGGGCTGAACTAGCTTTGCTAGGTTAATGGGGGTGAGGGTCGCAGAGCCCGGTACCTTTCAGAACAACTTAAGAAAAGAATTTGTCTCCTTTTGCCCCGAGGCTTCCGGTGGCACTCAAAATGGAGCTTTTGATAAATCGAACTGTATTTATTAATAATGAGTGGAGGGCAGCTTGCCTGCAATTTGAAAAAATAGGAGCAATGCTTCTTTTGACCAGAAGTGAGGTGAGCTTTAGAGGTTGGTTTGCTTAAACCAACGCTTCATTTGTTGCAATGGAGATGGGGGAATAGCATCATTGTGATAGGCAGGGGACTCAGGATTCAGTGTGAAGTCAAGTTACTCTTCCTAGCCTTGTCTGTCCCTTGGAATACACCGGAGAAACAGAGAGATTGTTGAAAAAAGCCTGGGAATGAGAGGAAAGCAAAGCTAGAATTTAATGTAAGCTGAGTGAGTGATGTTTTTAATCACACTACATGATGTCCAATGTTGTGCGGTTCATCGTTCTTGAGCAGGACGGTGGCTTGGGATTTCCCATGAGCACCTGGCCTCTGTAAATGGGTTGGAGCTGTTCTCATGCCTGGCTATGTCTCCCCTCTGTTCCCCCTGGCCCCTGGGCCTCCAACTGATCCCATCATGTCAAGCTCTGGGCTGAAACCGAAAGCACTCTTGATTCCCGATCTACCTAGGAGTTGCTTTCCCATGGAAACAACTCAGCGATGCTGCAATTCCACCAAAAGCTGTGTCACTCTATCTTAGGTTGGCCCTATACCCAGCTTCACAGTTGTCTTGCTGGATGGATGACCAAGCCAAATCCAATTGAGAAACAAGCAGCATGAAGGAGGAAAAGCACCCAGCCAGTCAAGCTTGCAGGCATACAAAGCAAAGTCAATTAGTCTCTGGGTGGGTTACAGTTTTTAATTACAGTAATGCAGGCTACACATTCCCCCCCCAGCAAGCTGGGTACTCATTTTACTGACCTCGGAAGGATGGAAGTCTGAGTCAACCATGAGCCGGCGACCTGGGATTGAACTTCCAGGTGGTGAGCACAGTTTTGCCTGCAGGACAGGCATTTAACCACTGCACCACAAGGCTCCTTGATTTAATTGTAAGAACAAGCCACTCTGTCTCTGTCTTCCCACCTGTAAATACACACTCCTTATATTATAATTCTGTCCAACTGTGTGTCTATCTGTAGATACAAAAGGGTTTTTATGCAGTGGTTTTTTTAAATTTTGATAACTTATTTCATCTTTTGGAGCAATGAACTGGCAAGCCACTCCAATATTTCTGTCAAGAAAACTCCATGGACATGGAGTCACGAAGAGTTGGTCACGACTATAATGACGCAACACACACACACACACACACACACACACACACACACACACACACACACACACACACACACACACACACACACAAATGACCAAGGTTGTCCATCTTTAGCTGTGTTCACACATACTTAGGTCTAAATCCAGTTGTTGGTTTGTTTGCTTTGACTTATATACAGCCCCATAGTGCTAGAGCACACTCTGGGCATTTTGCAACATAATTATGCAACTCTGTGAAGATTCTCAGTCATCCAGGTGAGTTTATCTGGAAGTTGAGTCATGGCTACTGGACTTTTTCTCTCAAAAAGAAGTCCAGTAGCCATGACTCAACTTCCAGATAATTATGCAAGGAATACTTTGCCATCCCCCCAGCGAGCAGGGTACTCATTTTACCAGCCTCGGAAGGATGGACGGATGAGTCAACCTTGAGCCATTGGGATCAAACTTGGATTGGAAGCAGAGACTTGAGTACAGTACTGCAGTCTAACCACTGCACTACAGGGCTCACTGTTGACTGATACTGTGTGTTAATGTTAAAAAATACCAAGCTAGATAGACCAATTATGTTTCGAGTCAGTGTTAGGTGCCTTCCTATGTCTCTGTTTACTAAAATAGAATGTTGCATGAGGACTATCTGTAAGAACAATTTACATGGGGGGAAATGAAGTGATATGTCTTTCTGAGTGTTGCACAATTTAAATGGACATATAGGAAATATAGGCAAAATTAAATGCAAATTAAATTATTAAGGTAATTAGACTATTTGTACAAAAGAAGACCTATCAAATTAACAGTGCAATGCTTCTGGAAGTGAAGGATAGGCCAGCTGTACACCATTACCCTGGGGAGGCTTGAGTGTATTCTCAATGCCTTCCCATTCTTTTGGGAAGCTGCTTCTGTATCTGCTGACACCCATGTCAAAACAACCATTTATTTCCTAAGAAAGGCGCCATATATTTGCTGCAGGGCTCCCCAAGCAGGATTAAACAAGGATATTGAATTGATTTTGGGTGGTGTAGTGGTGACAATTCCTGAAGGACTCCAATCTTTTACAACCCTTTAGGACTTTTACATGCTCTGAAATTACTCTTCTTAATGCTGTTTTTTTAAAAACATGTATGCCTGCATCCAATGTTCAGTGATGAAGGGCATGAGATATATTTCCTCCTTTGTTCAGAAGCAAATAACCTTCTATGACTCTTGTACTTATCCCTGCAGCTCAAGTAAGAGATTCATTCTTATAACTGCTAGCTAACACCTTAATAACAACTCCAGCGGATTAAAGGAGACATACAGTGCCCTTCTGGAGGGGGAAAAACATGACAAGCTCTGGTGTCTCCAGGAATGAAGCTAGAGAACTACTTCTAGATAAATTGGTCAGAATTGCAGGGCTAATAAAGACAAGGCCAGAGGGTTCACAGGAATAGAGGAGACTTTGCAGAATGCAGATTGTTAGTTGGAAAGCAGAGCTCATGTGTGGTGTACGTAGGTTGTGAGTTTCAATTCCCATTAACTCCAGATAGGGCTAAAGAATACCACCGCTCCTGTTCAAAATTGTGTTGAGAATCTGACAGATGGACAGTACTATATTAATTGGCTAGGAATCTATCTCAGTGTGAGGCCTTCTATATTTGAACATAAACACCATGCTGTCACAGTCAACACCAAAGAAAGGAAGGGAGGGAGGGAGGAAGGAAGGAAGGAAGGAAGGAAGGAAGGAAGGAAGGAAGGAAGGAAGGAAGGAAGGAAGAAAGAAAGAAAGAAAGAAAGAAAGAAAGAAAGAAAGAAAGAAAGAAAGAAAGAAAGAAAGAAAGAAAGAAAGAAAGAAAGAAAGAAAGAGGGAGGGAGGGAGGGAGGGAAGGAAGGAAGGAAGGAAGGAAGGAAGGAAGGAAGGAAGGAAGGAGCCATGTATTCCTTGCACTCTATTCAAAGACAAAGATAGGTGATATCTATAGTTCAATGGTTCAGAAGCTTGGGTCCCCCAGCATTCTCAGACTAAAACGTCCATAATCCTTCACCACTATCTGTGCTGAACAGGATTTCTGGACAGGAGTTGTAGTCTAAGAACATCTGGGAACACAATATTGGGAACCACTGCCTTAATTGCAACCAGGTTGGCTTGGCACTTTGGCAGCCGGGTTGCAGACCCACTTACTAGTAGGTAGGCAGCAGGTGTAAATGAGCAAGGGCAGTTGAAAAGGCTGATGACCCTTTTAATTCATGGCAGCAAACTGGGAACAGAGGTACTGAAACAAGTTTAATAATTGATATTTACTCCGAAAGGTTAATGGGCAGCAGTGATTTCTTCTAATTTGCTTGCCCACACAAGACCTTGTTAGGTCAGGTTCTCTGAACGTGCTCGTGTTTGTGCTGGGACTTTGGAGAGAAAATTACGAATGTAAGCTTTGGAGAGAAAATTGTGAAAAGGAACTTAACCTAGAAGCAGTGGTGACAAACCTTTAGCATTCCAGATGCTTTGGATCACAACTCCCACAGTCCTTTGTCATTTGCAATACAAGCTTGGAATTCTGGGAGTTGTGGTCCAAAACATCTGGAGTGCCGAAGGTCCGCCACCACTGACCTAGAGATAACAGCAATACACCTCAAACTATAGGCACATTATTAAGCATCTCCTGGCCCAGAATTCCAGGCTGTATCTCAAAAGACACAATCGTGACCATGGCACTAGTCTCAGATCAAACAAAAAGACCCAAAGGGAGAGAAAAGAAGTTGTCTTAACAGGTTGTTTGAAAGGCAGTTTCCAAATTCTGTGGAAATGAAGCTGCCGTCTCCAAGTAAGCCAAATAGTAGTCAAATACTTGTTTGGATTTAACGATTCACAAATAAGTCGCATTGAAATCAATGAAAGCTTGAACTGTGAAAACTTGAAGCCATACATCCCTCCTTCCCTATTTGAGGAGGAAGAAAATCTTGTTTTTAATAGGGACTCAAACTTTGGGCTAAGGTCTGAGGATATGGTACCAAAGACTTGGACTTGGACTAGAACTCAGACTTGGGACTTGGGACTTGTTTCCAAAGAGCTCAGACTTGGCAAGGAAGACTCAGACCTTGCCAACATCTCTGGTTGCATTTGTGGGTTTCTGCACCAAACTGAGATGGAAAGAAAACCCATGCTTTCTTGGAGGCATGTTTTTTAACCCCCTGATGCCTTTCCCCCCCTCTTCCTCTTAGATGAAGGTCCCGGTGAAACGGAGTGGGAGGAACAGTGAAGAGGACAGCATACGAGAAGCCACCAGCTCACAGCTCAGCAGCTCCAGGGACTGCCTCAGTGATGTGAGTACCTCCCCGAAAAGCTGATGCCACTTCTGTCGTGGTGGCAGTTCCATAAATCTTGCTGAACAAAACGGCATCCAGAGGTCATCCCGTAATAACTTGCCTCTCTTTTACTCCCCCATGCTCACCCCCATGTCATGATTGAGTGCTGAGTTCCCTTGCAAACACTATAATCATTTCACAAACAAGATGATAACTAAAAGATCCGCCAGGTAAAAACCTTCCTGTTCCAAAAGTTTTTTAACAATGAAACAGGCAATTTTAGTGGTGTTTTTAATGGTTTTATTTACTGCATTCCTATTATTCTAATTTTATTGTATTTTGATGTTTTAATTGTCCATTTTGATTGCAGATGGCTTCAGAGATCCGACTGGTTATTCCTAAGGGAGCAGATGGCTTCAGAGGACTGGTTTGCGGTGAAAATGTTGCAGCTTGTGTCCCTAGCATGAGCTTCTTGTTTATTTTTAAGTGGGCTAGATGATTTATTTATTTGTTTGTTGGTGAGAAAAGATGTGTCTGCTATGGGTGACCATAGGAGAGCTGGGGAGGAGGGGAGGTGTGTTTTTTTGAAATAGAATCAGCAGTGAATTACTCTTGATCACTCAGTGGTTTAGGCATCTGCCTGTGGAGCCAGAGGTTGAGATTTTGACTCCTAAGATGCAGAATATTTATTTATTTATTTATTTATTTATTTATTTATTTTAGAGTATTTTTACCCCGCCTTTCTCCTTTGAAAAGGACCCAGGGCGGCTTACAGTAATGAGGGACAATATACAGTCCAATACAATTAAGACATATTTAAGTATTGAGAACAGGGAATTGAGGGACATCTTACAGCATTAATAGACAACATGAAATTAAAGCTACAAGAGAACGTGAGCAGTCAAAGGGGAGTAAAGTTCCATGTAAAGTTATGAGTGATGGAAACTAACATTGAAAACATAATGTCAATGTAAACCCATATGGCTGTAAGTAGTTATAAACACGAAGTCTATGTCCTCCTGTAAAATCATATAAAAGACACAGAGTATGTAGTCCCTCATTCAGGGAAAGCTTGCCCAAAGAGAAAGGTCTTTGCCTGTTTCCGGAAGGACAACAGAGATGATGAGGCAGTCCTGGCCTCTAGCGGGAGGGAGTTCCAGAGTCTGGGCACAGCAGTTGAGTAGGCCTTTTCATGGGTTCCCACATTAGATGTACCTATAAGGGTGGCGGGATGGAGAGAAGGGCCTCTCCTGATGACCTTAACACCCGAGTTGGTTCAGACGGTGAGATTCGATCTTTGAGGTAGCTAGGACCCAGGTTGTGCAGTGCTTTGTAGGTCAAGGTCAGCAGCACCTTGAATTGTGCTCGACAGCTGATTGGCAGCCAGTGGAGCTGTTTTAATACCCAAGAAGAGAAGGGAATGGTCAACCACTTCTGAGAATATTCTCTACCTGGGAAGCACAGAAAAGGGTCGCCAATCAGAATTAACATGATGGCACATGATTAATAACCCTGAATCGCGTGGATCAGCTTGTGTATTTTGATGTCTTCTGCTTTGAATATGGAAAAGGGATGATCCCCGCTTGGTAGGGTGGGGTACGGGCCAGGTGGATGAACCGCGTTTTCCTAACAAAGCCCGATCCTCCCTTTGAGTGAAATGTTATGATAAAACAAAAGCAATGGTTTGGAGTGTAAACACACAAATGGGTCCCTCCCTCCTCTCTCTCCGCCACCGCCAAGAAATCAATGGAAACGCTGGGATAATTTTATGTGAAGACTTTTTTTGTGTTAGCAATTAGCATTTCGCCTTCATTAAAACATGATTTTTTGCTAATTAGGACCTTCCCCGTTAGGAGAGATTTAAATGGCGAACAATAATCAAACGCTGGCACCAGGCATGTCTGAAATATTAAATTTAACATTTCAATGACGAGCCACGGTTGCGTCCCAGAGAGAGTGGGGGGGTTCATGTTGAGTTCTATTAATGTGAAATATGCTTCATAACTAAAACCTGTCACAGTTAAAACGGCTCACACCAGCCAAACTCAATTGGACAGTTAATTTAGCTTTAAAATTGAAAACACTACCTCTGTTTCAGGATACAAAAAAAAGAAAGAAAGAAAGAAAGAAAAATGAAGGGGGGAAGGAAGGGAGCCTTTGATAAGAGTAATGTATTTGCTATTTAGGTTTTCAGACCTTATTCTTCCAAAGAAGGAGAAGTAGGAGAGTGGAAGGAAGAGAGGAAGGGGGGATGTAAAATGGCTCCCACAAATGTATTTAAAAGCTGAAAGTATTTATTAAAAATGTCAGCAGAAAAGTGCTTTTGGCAGATTAAAGTGGGATTCGGCTTGACAGATTTGACAGGGAAATGTGATGGTGGCGATGCTGCTGGGGAGGGGGAGGGGGCGGTGAAGGGTGGTAGAATTCGCTCTACATGTTTTGAGTGCGAATGGGGTGCTATAAACAGCCCGTGTGGTGGGAAAAGGAAAAAAGATGGGCCGAAGAGAGGGTGGGGTTTTAGCCACACGCCTAGGATCTGATAAAGAAACACATGAATGCAAAACAAAATAAAAAAGCGAAGAGGGGAGAGCCAGAGAAGGAGGGCAGTTGGACTGATCTGGCCTTATTTAATCTTGTCCCTTGAGTGTCTGTGGTTTTTCATTTTTCTTGTGTATGCTGCCCCGTGAGGAAAACCCTGATGGATCAGACCAGAGATTTGTAGTGTGTGGCATGCTTATTTCTCACAGTAGCCCACCAGATGCCCCCTGGCAAATCAGGATATAATCACAACTGACAAGATAGCAATGCTCAGTCTCCATTCTTGTTTTTCCAATGATGGATGGATGGATGGATGGATGGATGGATGGATGGATGGATGGATGGATGGATGGATGGATGGATGGATGGATATCTCCATTCTTGTTTTTCCAATGATGGATGGATGGATGGATGGATGGATGGATGGATGGATGGATGGATGGATAGATAGATAGATAGATAGATAGATAGATAGATAGATAGATAGATAGATAGATAGAGTGGTGTATTCAATTCCCAACTTCTAACTCCTCAGCTAGAGACCTAAGCCATAGAACTATTCAGAACTATAACTCTTGTTTATCATGTTTAAAGTATAATATTTGATCCTATTTAGTGTTTATACTTTTGTTAGCTTAAATGCTATCTTTTAATGATGTACGTGAGCCGACTTAGGTCCTTTTTAAGGAGGAAGATGAAGTATAAATATTTTTATATAATAATTAATATATAAATTAATATAAACCAATATAAATAATTAATAAACAAACAAACATGTTACCGCCAGGCTCAGCACCTGAACCAACAAGCTGCATTTGGAAGGCTTAGAACAAACCAGCTTGTTTGGAATTAATCCAGGTTCAGACAATTTTCCAATGAAAACAGCATTGGAGTTTCCTTCAAACCATGGTTTCTGATCCCGGTTGATTCTAGTCTCTGATAAATGCTATTTCTCCAGTTGAGAGACAAGGGGAAGCCATAGTTAATTGATGCATGAGGTGATCAAAGATGCCGAGATGAGAGGAGAAAAAGGGTTGGTGTAAGTAGGCACAAAGCAAAGAAGTGTATGCCTTTTATGTACCTTAGCTTAGGCCCTTTGTACACGACCCCTAAACTCCGCCGCAAATGGCTCCCAGCTCCGGAGCTTAAAATTGTTTCCCCACCAGCTCCGGAGTTTACAGATAATTAAGTGCGACCACGCCCACCTAAGCGCATCCCAGCGCACTTTTCAGGTACATGCTCTCTGGAGGTGAAAATTCCTGATGCGGATATAACGTAGTGACTGCCCGGCTCTCCTTGCTTCTGTTTGTTCTTTTTTTGCCCCCCACCCCTTTAAGAGATCTGAATTCAGTGCCAGGACAGCAGAACGGAGGTGAGCGGCATTCTTTTCTTCCTTTTTTTCTCCCTCCCCTCACGCAGCCAGCAGCCAGGAGTGCGGAGGGGGTGGGAACGCAGGAACAGTGACAAACCCCTAAGATCTCTGGTCCGAATTTAAGTGGCCAGCGGATCTTAGGGGTCGTGTGAAAAGGCCCTAAGTAAACCAAGATACACAGGTATCAACTGTGCAATATGTGGCTGCAGTTCATTTGTCAGGAACATGATGTTTGCTACCCATATGCTATGCATGGAGGGTGAAAAATATCTTATCTCACTCTTGTAGAACCCTAGAAATATAAGCCAGTTCTCCGAAATTATCTGTTAGCTTCCTCTCCTTCACAGCTAGGCACAGGGGGCATTACGACGGAATTAAGAGACAACCCACTCCTGTGACTATTTTATTATTTTGATTGAAATTAAATAGGGGGAGGTTTGCGGCTGATCCCGGAAGGGAAAGAGGGTGTTCTGTTTTGCCTCCTTCCCCTCCTTCCCCCCTCCTACTCCTTGTTCCATAATTGTCCTAATCTTTCCTGATGTCTCGAATGGTGTAAAAAAAAATCCACGCACAGCCCTTACATAATGGCTTTTAAAAAAGGGTTTTATCTTTTTCTTGACCCATCAGCTTAAGAACTGCCTGCGTTTTTTAATGGATTTTCTCCGTCACTAAATTGAATGGATCGTTCCTCATTATCATTTAAATAGGGACCCTCATTCCTCACAAACACAGAGCATTTGAATATGGTGGTAGAGCTGCATTAATTTGAAATGTATGGAAGTTGGTGGTGGTGGTGGTGGCGCTTTTAGGGGGGGTGGGTGGCGGTGGGGGGAGAGTCACAGCAGGAGTGGGGAACCAGAGGATAAAGCAAGCTGGCGGTGTGTGCAATTGCCGCGCGTAATTGTCGTGCTTTCTCAATTTTGTCGCCCCCAAGATGGGGGGGAAATAGACTAATAATTGTCTCGCGGGCCCCTAGTAGAATAGTTGCCCTAGTTAGCGGAAGCTAAGGCTCTAATTGTCATGGGAGCATCTAGATGAATGAGTAGGTATGCAGGGCACAGCAAGGGCTAAATTGAGTGATATACTAAAGGCAAAGAGCAAATTGCCAATTATGGGCCCAGCAGAAAAGGTTGGCAGGTGTGCCGAGTTCTTCTGAGCCCTGCGGGGGGGGGGGATTGGAAATATAAAATATCAACCATAAATACCAGCTGATTAGGAAATGTGTTGCAACGGGTACTGGCCACTTTAGAGACTATGGCTAAGGAGGTGGGGAGGCGGAGGAGGGGACATGTTGATTTAATGGGCCCCAAGCATAGTTACGTCAGCCTCCTCCGCACGGAACCATGGTTGTATTTTTTTTTCCTAGGAGCTGTTTTGTTTCTCTGGTTCCAGCTCTCCTCCAGCTGGCCAAACCCTGTGGCTGTTGAAACAGAGCAGGCATAAAACGAACAAATAACCCTTCCATCCATCTGTCCACCTTGGAAAGGGCAGAAAACAGAAATGGCGATAAAGGCCCTCTTCCCGTCAAACCCACATCCATTCCTCGGTGTCGAGCGTATTTCATGACAAACATATGGAATCTTTTTAACAGGGCCTGGTTGTAGCAGAGAAGGTGCCGGGAAGCCTTTGAATTTACAGGCAAAAAATCAAAGAAAAAAAAATAAAACATGAATGCACATCCCATTTATTTAATAGGTTTACTCATTGAGATGCTGGCTTAGGCCTGACAGGGTGTAGACATGATGATCTATAACAGGCATGTCCAAACTTTGGCCCTCCAGATGTTTTGGACCGCAACTCCCACAGTTCTTTGCCATTAGCACTCTAAGATTAGAATTCTGGGAGTGGTGGTCCAAAACATCAGGAGGGCCGAAGTTTGGACATGCCTGATCTATAGTCCCTTTCTGCCCTGCAGTTCCCATATAAGGCTGTTTTTACAACTGCTGGTTGTACCCTGGCCCTTGTCTCAATTTTTCCTGTTGGTTTTTCTCACAAGTGCATCATATCTTGTTGCAAATGAAATAATGCAAGATAGTTGCTAAAATGTCAGGCTTGAACCCCCTGCAGGGGTCTTCCAATGTTTACCAATGCACTTTTTAAAGCCTCCTCCAAATTGCAAGCAGAGAAGGCTGCGGGTTTGATTTTCTTTTATTAAAAAAGGATCGAGGGGAGATTTAACCAAAATTATAGAGTGGAGGAATATCTCAAGGGCTTACTAATGGGATAATAAAGCCTTCTAAGGATCTCTGACATGCAAGGCGTGGGTTGGTAAACATTCGGAATGGCAACTGGCAGGTTGTTGAAATGCTCAGGTGAAGAAATTGTGTTGGTTCCTTTAAAGCACTGTTTCGCAACCCATGGATCGTGGTCCCCTCCAAAGCAATGGCAGAGTGCTTTCCGTGTGTGTGTGTGGGGGGGGTTCACTGTGGTTATTTTAGACTTCAGTCATAGGGAGGAGTAGCCAGTGGTGTCAGCAAAGGCGCTCTCTTGGGGCAGGTTCATTCCTCTGTAGGAGCAGTAACAGCAGCAAAGCCACTGTGTGTCTGTTGTGTTGTTACAGTTGTGACTGACGCTTCGTAACTCCATGCCCATGGGGTTTTCTTGGCAGGAACACTGGAGTGGCTTGCCAGTTCCTACTTCAGCCCACCTACAGCACTTGGTATTCCCTGGTGGTCTCCCATCCAAGTACTAACCAGGGCCAACCCTGCTTAGCTTCCGAAATCAAGCGAGATCGGATGTGCTTAGGGGGCATCTTAAGTACCAGCTAATGAGAAAGGAGTGAGCGTTCTGGGGAATGTGAAGCTGTTCTCTGTGAATCTCTGCATGTCTGTTGCAAAATAAAGTTTACCAGAATTCAAAACTCCACAACTTAACTAGGACAGGACCCAAGATATGGAAACAGAGAGGATGCCAAATACTGCTTCCAGAGAAGTGCGGACCCATCTATAGGTACTTGCTCCTCTGGAAGAGTATTCCTGACCTTGACACATTAAAAGTTACACCTTTATCCTTGGGGAGAAGAATTAATTGGAAGAACTCATTGTGAGTTGCAAGTTATTTCTGAGTTCTTCTATATTTCCCATGCTGTGACATTCCAAAAAACTCTCTCCCTACAACTCCTTTGAACTACATGAAATGTCGGGCACTTAACGTGTGAAGTATGCATGGGCTTTTCTGGAAAGAATGTTTTTTCTCTATCAATCCAACTCCTGGAAAGGATTCAAAGACCTTGATCCAAAAGACTTCACAAATTTTACTAGCTTTACATAGGCAATAACAGACTCACTTCAGAAGAACAGCATCCAGCATTCAATTCCAGGAAACATTAATCTGAAACAGGGAACCTAGAAAAATAGATTCATCCTCATGAGGAACCTTTACCTCCAGACATTCCAAAATAATAAAACATAAGAATTCCAAAGGAAACTTGCATGTGTTATGAATCATTGTGCCAGCATTACCTTTTGAAGGGCTCCACATGCTGCATTTAATATCTCATCGGGGAGTGAGCAATGAAACGGCCAGATTTGCCTCTCGTCTATTCCCTTTGTTTTAGGAAAACCTTATAACAGCCTAACACCAAGTCTTATAGCTGAAAAGTAAGTTCAGGAATTTTCAGTGGACTGTGCAACTGAACAAAGCTTGGAAAGTTATTTTTAAGGACTTGGATATCCATGATAGGGTGTCATTTCATAGGCATTTGTCCCACTCTTTGGTCTGCTACGAGGACAGGCTGGTTCGATCTTGTTGCTGGTGGCCAGATAAGTGCCAGTGCCAATGCAAACGAGCCCAGATGACATAAGTACCAGTGCAAACCAGCCTACCCCCAGACCATTCCTACCTGCATCTCTCTGGCTCCTCATCAGGGCCAACACTTGTTTAGATATAGGTTGGATCACTCTGTTTTGGTTCATTTCCAGCATGTACAATTGCTGGGATCAAACCAAGACAGAGCTGGCTGCTTAAAATTTCCTACCTAGTTTCAGTTTCTCTAATATTGTTAATCTTAACTGTTTAATGATACTGAAAAATGGAACACTTCCTTCGTAGAATGAAAGTTAATTTTTAAAAACCCTATTAGGACAGCACTGATGTCCTTTACATTTTTTTGGGTGGGGGGGGAGAGGAATTAACAATGATAGCTTTATCTCAAAAGGAGAAGGAGACCACAAAGGGCAAGGAGAGGTTTTTGTTTGTTTGTTTGTTTCTCTTTTCCTAAGGGAGGCACGCCAAAAAAGAATCAAGTGAGGTGCATATGCCAGGTAGATGCAACACTTGCAGCAAACAGCATACTGCACCTCTGTATAACCTTGAAGAACCCTGTTGAGCTTCATCCAGCCTACTCCAGTTTAGATGTCTAAGCCTATATCTGTTGCAGGAAAAATGCAGAAGACTCTTGTGGCACCTTAAAGGCAATCAAATTTTACTTCTCATAAACTTTCATGGACTGCAGTTCAGAGTGTATCCCTGCTACTGAGATATACATGTACTCCTGGAAAGGGAGAAAACCTAGAAATACAGTAAAAAGGCAAAAGGTACCCGCATAGCGATCATTTCCCGGTTGAGTGGATTGCAGCCCATGAAAGCTGATACTCAATGAGGTGCCGCAGAACTTCTTGCAGTTCCATGATGAAAACTATTTACTTGTATAATTCCTAAGTAGTTTTTCCTAGAACTGGAGCTGAAACTTATTGCAATAATGAGTCTTATAACGAGCCTCTGCCCTCCCTGCTGGTACCTCCAGTGGAGGCACAGCAGCCCCCGCATGTTGCAGGGAAGGTTTCCAATGGTTAGTTCATTGTAGTTGTGTTGGTTCCCCATGGAGTTAAGAATTATGATCATTATTATGCAAGATGCACTCCCCACTCCAGTTCCATGGAAGAACGTAGCAACAGAGGCTAGCCCTATATGGTATAACTAGTTTGCCCACCTCTCCTCACTGTCATGTCATTCTACTTGAGTAAGGGATAAAAACACCAAAACATGATAGAGAATTATATTCAGCCTGTAACTTATGGCTGTTTCTCACATCGCAGTGTAGGTGGGTTATGTGCTGTCCTGTCAGTTCTGAGCTATGGTCATCCCATTAGGGCAGGCATGGCCAAACTTCAGCCCTCCAGATGTTTTGAACCACAACTCCCACAGTCCTTTGCCATTGGAAATACAGGCTTGGAATTCTGGGAGTTGTGGTCCAAAACATCAGGAGGGCCGAAGTTTGGTCATGCCTGCATTAGGGTTTCCAAGGTATTTGGGACATTTAAGGAGTGGTTTTACCAGCCCCACTCTCTTATGAGTTTTCATAGTTGAACATGAATTTGAACTTAGGTCTCCCACATCATAGTTCAACACGCCATGTTACTATACTGGCTCCAGATCCCAGGAAGCAAGCGGAAACACATTCTCCATTGTCCCAAGGTGATCCAAGGAAGTTTCATATCTTCTTTCTCTCCTGAACGCCTTCTATAAAAGGAATGTCACTTAATTCCATGAAACAAGGGAACATGTTCTACGTCACACAAAATGGAGGACGTCTTTTGCAAAAAGACAATGAAGTTAGCTGTTCAAACGCAGTGGCGTTGTGCTGACACCTAGTGATCCATTATAAGCATTGCTGTCATTAGAGCGCAACATATTTTCAAAAATAGCCAATAGAAAAGAATGCAAATCTAGAAAAGAGCATATTCATTGTTAAAGAAGCAACCTGCAGTTCAGGGACTGGTCAACCAAAGAGAATTGGAAATCAGTATTTAAGGACGAACAAAGGGTGTTACCGTGGAAAACTTGAAGGCACAGAAGAAGCCTCTTTGCTGCGAAGGTACCAATTTTTTATGGATTTCTTAATCTCATTTCCCCAGAGGTTGGGGGATCCAAGCTCTTTCATGAGGAGATGATTTTAAAACATATTTTTGATATATTTATATATTATAATGATATATTTATATATTATTACTTGGATGGATAGCTGGATAACTCAGGGTTTTAGGTGTGTGTATATGTGTTGTGTCCTTATAGTCATGACCAACTCTTTGTGATCCCATGTCCATGGAGTTTTCTTGGCAGGAATACTGGAGTGGCTTGCCAGTTCCTACTCCATGCGCCTACAGCACCTGGTATTCCCTGGTGGTCTCCCATCCAAGTACTAACCAGGGCCGACCCTGCTTAGCTTCCGAAATCAGGCGAGATCGGATGTGCTTAGGGCATCTAGGCAGCACTAGGGTTTTAGGTATCTTGTTGCAAAGGCAAAGGTTGAGGTAGAATCTCCATTATGCCTCCTATGAGGACAGCCAGCCTGTGTGGCCTTGGGCCAGCTGCACAGTCCCAGGGCACCCCTGGAAGAAGGAAATGGGATACCACTGCTGTGTATTCTCCACCTAAAACAAACTTGGAAAGGATCGCCATAAACAGGAATTGACTGACACCATTATTGTCGTTGCAATGCATTCCTTTTGTTTAAAGGAAAGATCAGTACTCTAGATGTATCCAGCTTTTTCAGTTATTTAATGGCACCAAGTCACCTGTGAAGCAGCCCTGCTTTCAGAGTTAGATCCACTGTCCCAAACCTGCTCCTTCTACCCACATGCTTCATAGCCGTTTCATCAGGTCCAGATCGAAAAGAATGACAGGGGGTTGCAGAGTTGCACCCGACATAATTTCCAGTGTCAGTTGAAACAGGTTTTAAGGGCTCCCCTCCCCCAAGCCAATACTCCACTCTAGTTCCTTTATGCTACCCCTGTGAAAGACAGACCAGTGTCATGTTTGAGACAGCGGCCACCTCTCTTCATGGAAGTGAAGCCATGATGCCCATTTCAATGACTTGAGCACATACGACAAAATCAATTAAAATGTTTTGGAGCGGCTGCTATGTCATAAAAGCCGGGTTGGAAGCAGGAGGTGATGGGAACCTTGTGTGACCGGAGAGATTTGTAAACAGGCACATAATGGGTTTGCATTAGTGTTAAGTGTTGGCTCCAGTATCTTTAAATGGGCCTAAACGACAGCAAAGCATGTTAACACATTTGGGTTTTACTTGTTGCATTGCTAACCCCTGGCGGCTTTCTGCTTGGAAAGTAGGCAGGGCAAGAATGAACATATACGGGGTGAGTCGAAGAGTTATTATGTCAAGATACTGGAAGTTGCTTAAGGTCTAAGGCAGTGTTTCCCAACCTGGGGAATCACAAAATGTTTTTTGAGGGGTCAGGAGTTGCCTTGTATGTGTTGCAAAAAAGAAAAAGAAAAAAAGAAAGGTAAATGTAAAGGCTCCCCCCCCCGCACATGCGTGCTAGTCGTGCCCGACTCTCGGGGCGGTGCTCCAGTGTTATGCAAGTCTGTGGCCATGTGGCCAGCGTGGCTGCAAGGAAACATAATGGTACCTATTTATCTACTTGCATTGACATGCTTTCGAACTGCTAGGCTGGCAGGAGCTGGGGTGAACAGCGGGAGCTCACTCTGCTGCGTGGCACCCGGGATTCGAACCGCTGAGCTGCCGATTTTGCAGCCAACAGTTTTCAGTGCTCTAGCTGGCTGAGCTGTGTGTTGTATGTGTTGTAGTCTTTGCTAAATAACTGCTTCCTTGACCTTTTGGAGCCAGGCATTAAAGTTAGTGTGTTTGTGTATGTATGAGGCCCTTTGGGGGAAGAAGAACCCTTTACTTTGTGAGAAGGGATGGATTTAACCTATTAAAATGCTTTTTTAAAATGCAGACATGGTGGTGAATTTGGTGGGGTTGCAACTCGAGAAAGGTTGGGAAATGCTGATCTAAATAAAGCAATTAAAATCTGAGGATCTGATCTTCTGGTTTTGGCAATTAAAATAGCATGAGGATCTGATCTTCCATCCACAAGATCTGATCTTTCGACTTGTTAGCCAACTCCTTTTCCATCAGTTAAGCTCAAACTTAACTACATCCCGTTTTCATTTTGCTTCCTGCTGGGCTGTGAGTTTGATTGAATGGTTTTCTTCTAGTACAAAAGATGAACTATATAATTTATAACTTATTTTTGTGATCAGTGATTCCCCCACCCCCACCCCCATGCAAGTGTTCAGTCAGATCATTCTCTGGTCAAATTGAGGGCTGGGAGAGTAAGAACAGACAAAAGAAAATATTTTTTCACCCAGGGCGTTGTTAGTCTGTGGAACTCCCTGTCACAGGAGGTGGCGATGGCATCTGATCTGGATGCCTTCAAAAGGGGATTGGACAGATTCCTGGAGGAAAAGTCCATCACAGGTGACAAGCCATGATGGAGATGTGTCATCTCCAGGCTTAAAAAAAGGGGTACTTTAAGGGCCAGATGCAGGGGAGTGGTAACAGGAGACAGATATCTGGTCTCATGCGCTCCCAAACACATCTGGTGGGGCCACTGTGAGATACAGGAAGCTGGACTAGATGGATCCAGCATGGTTCTTCTTATGTTCTTATGTTCTGTGTTTGATGAGACATTAAATCATGCCACCTCCCTTGCCCTTAACAGTCTTGTTTCAAGTCACCCTCACACACACACACAAAAAAAGGCTAGTCAATTCCATGAGAACATCATGGCCAAGCTTTTTGTTTGAAAAGTTCATGAGCAGTCCATTATTGCAAGAAGGAGGCATCGTGATAAGATAATTATAAAGCAGCTTGTGTGGGTGGTAGATCTAGAATTATCTGAGAAGTGGCACTTTGTCATTGAATGGGGACGGAAGCTCACAGTTGTTTTTTCTGTGTAGCATTTTTTTCCTTACTGAAAATGGCCTCCTTTTTTCTGCTTTTCACAGAGTTCTGCTCAATCACTTTCGGGAAAAGGTTATTCGGTAAGTCACCTTAACGGCTAATTCATCCATTTCATGTCTACTGCTATTTGGTTGTGAAATTTATATCACCTGCTGCATGTTCAGAGATACCAACACAATGAACACAGCATGGAAAATCCGATTTTGAGGGGAAGTGTTGCAATATTTCCTCAAGCGGCAATCTTTATTCAACAGTTGATTTTCTGAGTTGCCCAGTTTTATTGCTTGGTCTTTCCATTTATTATGCAAAACTGTAGAATAACAAATCAAAAGATCATACCTAAAGACAACATACCATTGGCTGTGTGAGAACGAATCATTTTACCAACTCTTGTTGCTATGTGTTATATATTTTCATGTTTCATTGAATGTAGGGTTATATGTATATGCTTGACACACTGTAAACTAAAACCTCTAATTCAAAAAGTTAAAAATGACAAATAAATCCATCAGGCACATCCCTGAAATGTTCTTGGATTTAATCACAGTTTCAAAATATAGCTTGGACTGTCCAATTAAAATGGAATTGTAAACCATGGTTTGCTGGTATACAGTCATGGTCTTGCATCACTGCTCTGCTTCCCCAGGAATTTATGGCATTTGCTTGTTTGAACAAGCCAACATTTTTAAAGGGAACATGCAGCTACAGAGTGTCCAGGCGCTATTTTGTGGAAAGGCTGTTTGGGGCTTCTGCTTTTTTTAAAGTTTGGGAGGGTAGCTGTTAAATGGGTCCCATGACTAGAAAACTCTTTTAGGGTCTCCATTAATCAGATGCAACTTGACAACCCATGACAGAGGCCTCTGAAGGTGATTCCTGCCCAAATTTAATGCTTAGGAGAATCTAGGCCAGTGGTGGCGAACCTTCGGCACTCCAGATGTTTTGGACCACAACTCCCAGAATTCCGAGCCTAGATGGCCAGTGCCAAAGGACTGTGGGAATTGTGGTCCAAAACATCTGGAGGGTCAAAGGTTTGCCATCACTGATCTAGGAGGTACACACAGAAGACGCCTCAAGATATATGCATCCTTTGAACTGGGCAATTCCTACCCTTGCTTAAAATTAACCAGAGTTTCCTCTTCACAACCACAAAAACACATACACCTTGTTTAAAATTTTGGTTTAAAGCATGGCACAGATTTTTCCATTATTTTTCTTGCTGCCATTCTAGAGGAAGAGTGTGGTGTCCGTGGCTTAATGCCACTTATTTCTGTAATGCTAAACATATCAGTTTCCAGCAAACAACACTGGCACAATGGAGGCCAATGTGGGGGGGGGGGTTGTCAGGTGGTGTTAAATAGTGTTCAGACGCTGACAAAAGCCAGTATCTGAAAAATGAAAACTAGTATTTCTCATTTTGACATTTTCCTAAATCTAGTACTGTGTAGTAAAGATATGTTCTTAAACATTTCTTGTACTAAATAACAGCAACGGTGGTAGTCACGCTTGAACGGGCATCAGCATCTTAGTCAACACATTGCAATATTTAAAGGCTTAGGTTCCTTTAGCGATTGGTATAAAACAAAAACAAAATGCCAGTCAGTCTGCACGCGAATAGAACTTATTTCATAAATAATCAGTGGTGTGGTCATGATGTGATGGTCTGTGACTGTACAGCGAGAGATCTACTTTTTTCCCTTGTATCTATCATTTGAACTTTTTTTTGCAGTTTATGGGTGGGGAGGGGAGTGAATGATTGGAAGCAAAGTTGTCATATACATCCAATCTGGGAAGGTGGGTTGCATTTTTGTAGTACTGTACTTCTGTTTCTCCACTAGCCTTGTTCTTAAGGAGAGCATGAAAACAAGATAGAGCTGAACAAAGCAGTACACCATAAGGCATTTATATTCTGCCTGCTTTCCTTAGAGTTTTAAATTAAGTTCTTTGCCAGGCTGAAAAAAAAGAGAGGGGGGGTCTTTAACAGCAATTTAGCATTTCTAATTGACAATGGTTACTATTTTTGCATACCCTGTCATTGGAGAAGTCTTGGGTTTTTTACAATTTTGAGTCAGATCTTTTCCGATGACAAAAGTTTAGAATGCTGTCTGCAATATCTTGGCATAGAGATGGGTTATTATGCACTTGCAAAGATAGTGTGCTTTGAACCTTTTGAAAGGGATTTTCTGAGTCGGTGAAATTGAATTTATTTACATCTCATAGGAGTTTGTGAAATCATAACATGTCCTGTTTGTCAGGTAAATATTCAAGCTTATCTTTCCTGCTGAAAACTTTAAAAAAACAACCCTGCACACCCAATGTCAACAAATTAATTGTGCTTGATCTGGGTATACTTGTGAATAGTTTTGAACCCATTTTAAAATGTTAAATATATGCTTTGAGGTTGCAGTGAGAAGTGCTGCAGCCCCATACCCCACTTGCCTGCGAAATGTGTGTGTGTACACACACACACCTTCAGCAGTCTTGTTTGTTACCCTGCATAACGATAAAGAGTCATGTTTCATATCTGAAGGCTGTGTTTGCAAATTAAGCTGATTTCCCTCTGGCTCTAGTACCTTAATGGAAAAAAGGCCAAAGGCTCTGCCACTATCTGGCTTCTAATAAATCACTGGGCAGACATTTTTATCTCTTTTTCTAAGGAGTTCCTTTTGATCTGCTGAACAAATGAGTGTGTAGCAATTCTGGGCTGCTTATCATAAAGCCGTTGGAGCCCTGATATGTTTTTGTTTCTACATTGCTGGGTCTTATAAAGATTGGAGTAACAAGCCATAATTCTTGAAAATGTCTCTCCACAGACCTCCCAGTTGGCTGCAAGACAGGGTTTAACTCATCCGAAAGAGCCAGGGCACCACGACACAGTTTTTCTGTTGTTGTTTTTTCACCTTGACAATATTTCCCATGTAAGAAATATCTTGGGCTTTGAGGTATTTACCACCATAGTTTGTTTGTTTGTTTGTTTGTTTGCCTTCTTGCTGCAGCCCTTGGTGGCTGCTTTGAAGGAAGTTTTTTAACTAAAAAAAAATGATGGTGATTCTTCATCCTTTCTATGCAGCCCAGCTAGTTCGGGATCACTTAAATAACATGATTATGTTGTCACAGTTCTGCATAGCCACTGGGCATTTTCGACTCTAACTTGCCGAGGCTGCAAAACTGGTAGAAGCTGTCATCCGGAGATACAAATACACAGATCTCTCAAAACAAATCTCTCAAGTCTGTTTATCTGATGTTACAAGGTCTCGTGATGTTGCTGCCCTCCCATTTCATGTTCTTAAGGCTTCTGTGCTTTCACCAAAAACAAAGCCATCTCAGTTTCCTTTGAGCTGCAGCCTCAAGTATTATACATCTTGGGCAAGGAGAATTCAACATTAATAGGCACTTTGGAAAGACTCTGAAAAGTGAAACAGAGTAAAAAAAAGCATGAAGTTTGGAGATAAGCAGTTACTCCCCCCTTGCGCATGTGATCTATACTTTTTCTTTTGTTTCCTTCATAAGCTAAGAGCTATTAAACTCACCCCAAACTCACCATGTTTGGGGCTTGAAAAGCTGTTCTGAATACTCTGTTATGGGACATAGGAAGTTGGCATAGAGTAACAATAATAAAAAGTGCTTAGACTTCAGTCCCAACTAGTCTGCCAGACCATAATGTTTCCACAGATCCATTCCATTAAAGAGCAGAAAGGTTTTCAATGTATTTCATCGAACAGAGCACACACACACACAAACTCTCTCTCTCTCTCTCACTCTCTCTCACACACACACACACACACACACACACACACACACACACACACACACACACACACCTATGACGAGGCAAAGGCTGCTCTTCCTGGAATAATTCCAAGCCGTAATATTGTGTGAGATGCCTTTCTTAAATTGCCATGTTATTGAAATTTGCTTATTCTGAGAATCTTGCCTTAAGCCTTCCTTAAAAATCTTTCTTTTCTTTCTTCATCTCAGAGCATTGCACAATTTAAAATCACCAGTGTATATGAAATATAGGAAAATAATTACAGATTAAAAGGTTAAGGTCCTTAGGCTGTTTTTGACCAGAAGATGGGATACTTCAACATCATTATCTTGGCTGTTTTGGCTAGATCTTCTTTTGTGCATGTGGGTGGGCCATAAAGGGCAAGAAGTCGGTAGAAGTTCTCCATTGACAATAATTTCCCTTGCAGTCATTTTTAAAGATAGATGCAAGATGTATAGCAAGACTTAGAGAATGTGTGTGGTGAATATTGTTGATACCTGTGCCATATTTAACACAATGTAACTTTCCTAAATGTTATATGGAGATGGGGTGGAATAAGTTATATAATAATGCATGTACTTCATGGTTTCATTCACTCAGAGTTGGTAGATGGATAAATTATTGGCCTTGATTGGTCTTTCAGTGTTACTTTGACCTTTCCATTCTGATTTGCTGATCTCTATGCTTGCCCAGTGCCTGAGGGTTTTCTATAGGAGAAACCGGTCAAATGTCGAACAGAAAAAGACTGAGGCAAGTGTATGTGTGTATTTTCTATGTTGTGTCCCACCAAGGCTAGTATCAAAAAGTATATCATCAAAAAGCACAAAACAAAAGACACAGTGGCACTTTGGAGACTTAAGCTATATTTCAGTGTAGGTTTTCATAAAACAGACTTCTTTGGACGTAAGAGTGAAACTACAGAGATGACATGGTAAAGCATACATTCAAGACTCTAAGACAAAGGGACATAGGATTTTGGAGGAGGAAAGATACATTTAATTGATACATGTAAAGGAGATCTTTTGGCTGCAATAAATATGAATCTGCACAAACACAATCTCTCTCTCTCTCTCTCTCTCTCTCTCTCTCTCACACACACACACACACACACACACACACACACACACACACACACACACACAGAGAGAGAGAGAGAGAGAGAGAGAGAGAGAGATGCACACACTCACATATTGCAGGCTATTATTTATTTTTCATCAGTACCGAGAAAGTAAATTTGCCATTTAAATAAATTATGCACATAAAGTTGAAGGTCAGAGTGACTACAAAGCTTCTGTGAAAATCTTTTGCCCTTACGACATGATCATCACACCTAAAAATGGAACAACAGGCCATTTATTGTGTTCCATTTGGAACACTGCTATCTCAGGAATGCTTGTGTGATCTATTGGCAATGTGTTCACCCAAAACTTGGGAACACAATCTGTCTGCAAACCTTTTGCAAACAATAGAGTAGAAAAGCAATGGCTGTTTTTGGAAGGGGTTCATAGTTCATCTGAACAAGTATTGTGCTAATGTGGAATCCATTGGTCCCTTAAGTAGTTTAGCAGCCCATTCTGACTCCTTTCCTGTTAAGAAATTATAGTAGTTTAGCAGCCCATTCATAGCTGTTAACAAATTATTCTCTGTGACTTTATGCAAGCACGTATGCACAAGGATATTAACCGACCATTTGTCACCTGCCTTCCGCATGAAGCAGAGGTCAAAGTCCTCAACACTGTGTGTGTGTGTGTGTGTGTGTGTGTGTGTGTGTGTGTGTGTGTGTGTGTGTGTGTGTGTGTGTGTGTGTGTGTGTGTGTGTGTGTGTGTTTCTAAGCATTCCAGCGCAATTTTAACCAATGGAAATCTGCTCTCCCTTCAAAACCTAAGATCTCTTCAGACTCAAGGCTACACTTGATTCAGCAAAAACACCCTGATGTTTTGAACCTGTTGGATATCACATTTATAAAGGAACAGGCTGCTTCAGCTAAATGATAGCAATAACACAACAGACTGGGCTTCCTTGGGGCATATGGGATTGCCATATCTCATGGTGGCCTGTTTAGGGTTTTACTGTATTAGAGCATAATCATTATGCATTAGAAAAATCATTTACATTTGTATGCACTTTTCATAGTACCAAGAATGGTGCAGAAGTGGATAGAATGGCAGATTATTCTATAAGTTTGCATTCATCCACAAAAGCCATGAGTACGTACACACACACACACACACACACACACACACACACACACACACACACACACACACACACACACACACACACACACACACACACAGAGAGAGAGGCACAGGAGTCCAACGCTGAGGTTCATGTTGCTGTCGTACCTAATACACAACAAACACTCTTTTGCTTGTAAGGCCTGGGCATAATTGGATGACGCTGATTTACATAAACCTACAGATTATTCTCATTGCAGAATGCCGCTTCTGATGTTGTGATCTTGGTGAAGCCCCTCAAGGCATAGATGGCATATGACTTGTATCTGAGTGAGTGAGTTTTTTTTTTTAACCACAGCATTTTAAAGGGAGGAGGTAGGAAAGGAGAAGGGGGGAAGAGAGGAATCACATCTTATAAACTGTCTTATAAATCAGCAGTGGTTAGAGAAACCTCCCTTGATAAAAATTCCCAGAATGCTATGCTCTTTATTCTCTGTTGAATTGAGGAGCTCTGTCCTGAATCCATCGTTAGTGGTGTAGCCTGGAAGGACTGACTTGTTCCATGGTGGGCGGATGTGACATATTTGAAAACTGAACCCACCCCATTCCAGTGGACGATGCCTGTTCCTTCACTGCCTCTTTCCCCTGGACATCTTTTCCCAGTGAAACGTGGGACCACAAGAGGTTTGGTTGACCCTAACTTGGGCCATGGAGAGAGACCTCAAATGAGGAATGGCAGCTGCAGAAGGCTGAAATTCTTTCTGAGAAAGACACCTCTGTTTTTTTTTTTCTGAGAAGAACGCCTTGTGTTGCTCTTAGATCTTAATTGCCTGCTTGTGGGAAGAGTAGTGAGCAATTTGCTTGATGAGGTGTTAATTTCACAAACTGCAGCTGCATTGGCTGTTATTTGTAAATCTTTCCCCCCACATTGAAATCCCACCCTCTTTCCATATGTCATTTGAGTCACAGTGGACAACTTGAGGGCTTCGGAAAGAAACGTGGCCACAAAACCTGGTTGTCTTTCTGAGCCACCTCCTAGTGCAGGGGTGGTGAACCTCCAGATGTTTTTGACCGCAACTCCCAGAATTCCAAGCCTGTATTTGCCAATGACAAAGGACTGTGGGAGTTGTGGTCCAAAACATCTGGAGTGCCAAAGTTTCGCCACCACTGTCCCAGTGGTTAAATACAAATTAAAATTCAGACTGAAGATCTAAGGGTTGGCAAATAATTATTGCTGCTTGCATTACACGTGTGTGTGTGTGTGTGTGTGTTTAGGTGTCACTGTGTGCATGCTTGTGGACATTATTATTGCCAAGAAAAAAAGGGAACAAGATAAATGGAAAGAAATAAGGGCAATAATAGCTAACTCACCAGAACACAGGAAGATTTTCACTCCACCGCTTCTCTCACTCCCTTGGGGCAGAAAGATGTATCTCACTCGTTGCACTGTGAGGGTGGCGTGACAACCATAAACTGGCTTTGAGTGTTCCTTTTACTCCTTTCTCGTTTGAAGCTTCCTTTCACTCCACTTTGTTATAAACAAAAGCTTTTTATTTTTTAAAAAAATGGATCCAATTCTTTCTCAGCAAGCCAGCGCTGTGAATTTCATGTTGCCTTTGAAGCAAGCTCCGGTGAGCTTAGTTCAGACCATGTTTCCCTATGCATTTCCTGCTGTCTACAGTCTGTGTTATCAAGATGAGCTTAGACTGCCAAGGCAAAGCTTCCAAGTCACCTGGTTTCTTTAACATGGTTGTCACCACATAAAGGCAGGCAGCGTCCTGTGTTTTTTGCACAGGCTGTGGCGCCCTCGTTATCCACAATTAACATACTGGGAGGGAACTTTGGCTCCTCCTCCTTTGCAACAAGAATAGGTTTTGCTTGTCGTTGTTTTCATGTTGAATTCAGTAAATAGGGGAAAGCAAGAGCAGACTATGGGTGATACCTTCATAAAGGTATCACCCATAGTCTACCATAGATTGCCATCTCCTTTTTTGTCATTGTAATAGCTTTGAATGCTTTGTTTTCATTTATTCTGTCTTTTATATGTGTAAAACTGTCCAGAGTAATGTCTTTGGCACTAAGGGAATCAGTATAGAAACCCAATAAAAATATATATGGTTGGGTAGGTGGAGTTTGCCAGTCTGTTTTGTAACTGCTCCCCCCCAAAAAAAAGTACTGGGGGTTACTAAGTTGGTGGTATACAAGTTAAATAATAAAGGATTACAATAGAAATCACATTACATGCTCTCTTGACTGCCTCCCAATAGAACGTGTTTTTGTAGAGGAGGTTTATTTATTCAGTAGATTATCACTTCTTAGTAAGATCCTCTGGTTTGTATTGCCTCATAAATGGGTGTCCGTCTAAGTGTTGGATTTAGCAGTAGTCTGTGAATATTGGAAAGGACAGAGCATCCATCCTTGTGCGTGTACACATGGAGTTGGTGATAGTGAGTCAAAACCCGCCCATAACTTTGTGGTCTCTGCATGAGTCTATTGATCACCCTTCTGTTCTAAAGAAGTTTGCATCTTCATCCACAGTAGATTGTAACGCTGAGTCGCAGCCCATGTTCGGAGCCTGGAAATGTTTTTGGACGGCATCTTACAGAGTCCACATCCATCACGGCTGCCAAAGAAGGGACCTCAAAGATTCTAGGAGCTGTCATCTAAAACAGAGGTTCTAAGCTCTGGATGCGGCACATACATTTAGCAACAAAGAGAGCAATCAGCTCTTTACAGTGAACCCCATCACTTAGGCGCACAGAGAGAAAGCAGCGAAAGAAAGAAAGGCCCTTCTCATGGTTTTCATAGCTTGAGTTTACAAGGTGGCTCTTTCAGCTAGCTTCAGAGGAGTCTGTTTTCAAGAAACTGTTTCCCAGACAGTGCATGGAGCTGCTGAGATTTCAGGTCTTCCTTTTACAACATCGGCCTCACCTTTCCCCCCAAACTCTGGGCTAGACTTAAGAGAGACAGGGTTTCCTGAAGCTATTATTCATCAAGCCTGATCCCATTTTTTTTCATTCTCTCTCTCTCTCTCTCTCTCTCTCTCTGTATATGTATATGTATATGTATATGTATATGTATATGAATATGAATATGAATATGTATATGTATATGCATGTGTGTTTTAGTTCTTTGGTCTGGATGTTCTTTGCAGCGCAATTGTGCAACCTTCCTTCTGGTCTGAAAATAATATCTCCAGGTTGCTTTCAGTCAACTCCTAAACTTTCTGATTTATACACATTTCAGATTTATCTTGTTCCTTTTGATGGAAATTGTCCCTGCATTTCCTGGCATGATTTGTGTGCAGAAGTTATAACCTCAGGGTAATTCCCCCCCCCTCAAAAGCAGACTCTTTTCTTTACTACCATGTGAGAAGGTAGTTGTGTTGGTGAGGAGACCTTGTGTGTAGTTATTTTCTTTATGCAGCATCCATAGCTTTTTTTTGGGGGGGGGGATAAATGTGACTGAGCTCTTCAATTTTGCTGTTTTCATATCACTCACTAGCTTTTAAAATACATTTGCTCTCGGTGAAGGTTTGCTAGGCTTCTCTTATGCATGGGTGCAGTTTTTCTGCTCTGCGCATAATTCCCAGAACAATAACCTGGACAAGAAATCTATGCTCCATCCGCATCTGTCTCTCTTGCACTATATTCTCTGAGAAAACATTCATCTGGATTTCAAACAAGAGGTTGCTGTTCCGTGTTGTCCAGTTACTTACGATGACCCTAATGTGGTGTATGTGAGGTATTCAATGAGAGGAGCCTTGAGGTTCAGTGATTACTGCAGTACTGCACTAGAGACTCTGCTCGTGACCTGAGTCTTGAGTGCAGTATCACAGTACTGCTTCACTGGGCTCTGGCCAATCTTGGGCTCAGGTAGCCCATTCAAAGTTGACTCAGCCTTCCATTATTCTGTGGTTGATAAACTGAGTACAGTAGTCCCCTGCCACAACACGGTTCATATATTACGGTCTCAATATATTGCGGGTTTTTTTCCTTGAGAGAAGCAGGTTTCCAAATAGAAGTTTTTAACCCCCTCCTGGCACCTCAGCAAACAGACCTGGGGCTGCTCCTGCTGGCTGCATTTCCAAAGAGAGGTTTTTAACCCCCTCCTGACACCTCAGCAAACTGACCTTGAGCTCCTGGCAGCAAGGTTTGCTGAGGTGTCAGGAGGGCATTAAAACCTCTCTTTGGAAACAGAGCCGGCAGAAGCAGCTCAAGGTCAGTTTACTGAGGCGTCTGCATTTCGCAGATTCTCCTTTATCGCGGGTGGATCAGGCACCTAACTCCCGCAATAAATGGGGGAGAACTGTACCAGCAATTGGGGGTGGGTGGGGCAGAGGGTAATGTGTAGCCTGCATAATTACATTGTAAACCACCCAGAGTGTGCTTTAATCACTATGGGGTGTTGCATAAGTAGCAAACCTTACTATTGCCACACACAAACACATATTGTGAGCTTTCATAGTCAAGCAGGAATTTGAACCCTCGTCTTCTGAGTCCTAGTAAGCACTGTTCCAGAAGTAAAAGCCAACCTGTGAACACTCCCAGTCGCAATTAATTTAATTCTGCCATTGTGCCTCAGTCAGCTTTGTGCCACATTGTGAATCATGGAGAGCACAACTCCCTTCAGTCTGCACTTCCGGCTGACTTAAACAGGATCCTCTGTTAATGATGATTATTGAGGGGTTTGTTTGTTTATCTATTGTTTGTGATTTTCTAAGTGTGTTCTCTTTTTTGAAAAAATTAATTCACCCAATAATATTAACCTTGAAGCTGCTCCCAAAGAATGAATGCCGGTGTATCTATTTTTACCAAATTAACAGGGTTGTTTATCTGCTGAACATTTACATATATGGTAATTATGACATTTCACTTTGTTTTCATTGGAGAAAAAAAGAGTTGTTTTTTTCCCTCTTCCCCAAATATTTTAATATCATATTATAGTAGTAAAAAAGAACACTGTGGAGCAATGTCAGAAAATAATTTTCTGCATGACAGAAAATAAAACAAATATTGTCTCTGCTGCAGCAGCTTTCTCCATAGAGTGCACAGGGTAAGGAGACAAAAAAATGAACCTTGAAGTGTTCTGGGTTTCTTTTGGCAATTTGCAGAATTGATCCAAGATGCTAAACTTCGAGTCAATTAAAAAAAAACCTATAGAAAATAGTACGGCAGGTGCAAAACACCCAGATCATGAACTTTCAGATCAAGAAGAATTGTTAAAAAAAAGATTTGATTTACCGACTCACTGTGCTGAGAAAATAAATAGATTGTCACATGAATTGGCCCTAATTGTGAAAACTGGTGTGTAGGTGTGTGGCTGTGAAACTCGTGATGGCACAGTTTGAGCAGGACACCTTCGTCCTGTCGAAAACCGCCGCTGCTCAAAACGAACCGCAGGCCGCCCACATCACGCTAAGTGCTTTCCTGCCCATTTAAAGGAGTTTCTCTTCCTGCTAACGTTTCCCCTCTGAGGTTGCATGTGACCGTGAGAGCCCTGGAACAGGAAGTTGTAATTTCAAGCTTCTTTGTTATCAGCATGATATCTGCGGTCAATCCCCTGACACAGCTTGCGGCCAGTTTCTGGTTAGCAAAGAGGAGCCTTTGTGCTGATCAGGCATCGGTTCCCACCTGTTTAAATCAGTTAAGCCCTGCCGTGGAGGAAGGTTTCGGGGCTGCCCTGTGGATTTCCAGCGAAAGAAAGACGAGAGAGGCATCGCAGCGGCTCGGACAGGAAGAGTCCAGTTATCTGCTGGTCGCTCTAAAGACTGATAAAATTTTGTGTGTTCTCTTCTGAGAAAAAATCAAAAACAATATATATATATATATTTAAAAACCCAGAAGACATTTGCTTTTATCCTCTCAGAAGATTTTTGTTTTTTTAAAAATGCATGTGAGGTTTAGGATAAAACACTTATTATATTTTCACAAGTGTTGCTTTGTCTGTCTTAAGAGCAAAACCATCTCAGAGCCCTGTGGCATCGTGCTTGTGATAGAGACAGACAGTAGCTGTGTGTGCCTCTTTGATAGTGCTTCTTCTCTTAGGGAGCAAAGTACAGTATCTATGCACAAACTGCCTTCTTGTAGTGTGTAGCAAAATGTTTGACTCTGGAGTGGACAACAAGGGACCCTGGGAGATAGAAGAGTGTGCAGTTGGAGTCTCAGGGTCCCCAGCGTACTCTCTTGGTTTTCAGGTATTCGGTAAGCAACGCAAAGCAAAGCAAAGTGTGCAGCTTATACACCACCCAGGAGTGCTTAAATCACACTCTGGGCAGCTTACAGTTTAGTTATGCAGCTGCATCTTGGCCCCTGCCCTCAGCCTGCTGGATGTGGCTGTAATTCAGTGGTCACTTAAGGACAGTCTGGATGTTTCAATACAGTGGAGATTATTTGATCTACAGGGTAGCACCTTTCAGCTTATTGGCTGCCCCATGAACTGGGATAGTCAGAGTTCATGCAGACCTTTGATGTCATAATTTGAGCAAAGGCACTCTTGAGCTTGGATGCCCAGGTCACAACTGTGGCCAGGAGGGCATATGCACAATTAAGGCTGCTTCATAAGTTATGCCTGTTTCTTGAGAAACCAACTCTGGCCACAGTGATACAGTACTATTAATGCAGCTCCACTGGCTGCCAATCAGCTATCAGGCCCAATTCAAGGTGCTGACCTTGGCCCACAAAGCACTATACAACCTGGGTCCTAGCTACCTCAAAGATCAAATCTCACAGTGTGAACCGACTCAGGTGTTAAGGTCATCAGGAGAGGCCCTTGTCTCCATCCCACCACCCTCACAGGTACATCTCATGGGAACCCATGAACGGGCCTTCTCGGCTGCTGCGCCCAGACTCTGGAACTCCTTCCCACTAGAGGCCAGGACTGCCTCATCTCTTATGTCTTTCCGAAAACAGGCAAGGACCTTTCTTTTCACGCAAGCTTTTCCTGAATGATGGTCTACCTATTATGTTTCTTTTATAGGAATCTACAGGATCACATAGACTACGTGTTTATAACTACTCATAACCTTATGGGTTTACATTGACACTGAGTTTTCAATGTTAGTTTCCATCACTCATAACTTTACACGGAACTTTACTCCCCTTTAACTGCTCGCGTTCTCTTGTCGCTTTCATGTAACGTTATCTATTAATGCTGAAAGATGTCTCTCAATTCCTTGTTCTCAATATTTGAACATGTCTTAATTGTACAGGACTGTATATTACCCCTCATTCTGTAAGCCGCCTTGGGTCCTTTTTCCAAGGAGAAAGGCGGGGTAAACATACTCTAAAATAAAATAAAATAAAATAAAATAAATACAGTATGCATTTGGAAAACGGGTTGCTAATTCATTTTTCTCGTACCCCCGGGCTTCCATCGCACAAGGTCTCTATATTTTGCAAAGGCCCTAAACCCCAATCCATGACTGATTTCCTTGTGAATCTTAAGGCATTCTGGCCTCTGCAGGGATAGACTCTCCTGTAGCTGCAGACCTCTCATTATGTGCCTTCCTGCCCCCTTCCCAGTCCTTCCAGTCAAACGTGTTTACTGCTCCAAGCCGTTTCCTTCCATGGCGCGGATCACGTCTGGGATATACAACATGTGTTAATTTAACAAAGCAGCTCTTTGATGCTGCTTTAATTTTTTAACAACAGCTCGGAGGCAATGATGTACAGATTATATAGTGTCAGTTTCCCAATTAAAGTTTTACAGGAAAAAATACTCTGTTTTCGCTCAAAGCCACTTTTGAAAGATTCCTTCCGGCACTTGTGCAAATGAAAAGCACATGGTTACAAAGCCTCCATTTGGAACCCTGAAATATTTATTGAGACTTCACTTGAATACTGGAGCAGGAATCTCCTGTAGGCTTGTTGATGCCTTTCATATGCATATATTTAGTAATTAAATGTCTGGAAGCTTCTAGTTTGTTTGCCATTTGATGGGGTGGTGTGGTTCTCCCTCCCCCTTCCTTGTTTTGTTTTTAATAGTAATAAGGTATTTAACATGCTTGTTGTGGAGCTCCCTGAAAATCTGAACTTGGGTGTGTGGGGAGAGGGGGCTGTTTGAAGTGCCTCCTGGTGAATACGAGGTTCTCGTTAATTATTTAGAAAATTAGGATGGGGATGAATAATACGTTGCTTGCTGGAAGTGCTGCTCAGCTTTGCCACTGAGAAAGCCGCTCGGGGTGTGTGCAATGAGATGTGAGCGGGGTGCCTTCCTTTTACAAGCGTAGGGAGAGGATCATCCTTCCAGACAAAAACCAGCCTCATGAAAGCTTCTCTGTGAGGTAAAAGTCCCAGGTTCCTTCTCCTACAAATGGCTGAGTGAAATATTGAGACCGTGTGTGTGTGTGTGTGTGTGTGTGTGTGTGTGTGTGTGTGTGTGTGTGTGTGTGTGTGTGTGTGTGTGTGTGTGTGTTTGTTTGTTTGTTTGTTGTGTCATTACAGTAGTCCCCCTCCACAATGCAGTTCATATATTATGGTCTCAGTATATTGCGGGCTTTTTCTTGAGAGATGCAGGCTTCCAAACAGAGGTTTTTAACCCCCTCCTGGCACCTCAGCAAACAGACCTGGGGCTGCTCCTGCCAGCTACATTTCCAAAGAGCGGTTTTTAACCCCCTCCTGACACCTCAGCAAACAGACCTTGAGCTCCTGGCAGCAAGTTCTGCTGAGGTGTCAGGAGAGGGTTAAAACCTCTCTTTGTAAACACAGCCAGCAGAAGCAGTTCAAGGTCAGTTTACTGAGGTGTCTGCATTTCGCGGATTCTCCTTTATCGCAGGTGGATCAGGCACCTAACTCCCGCAAGAAATGGGGGAGTACTGTACAGTCGTGATGGTCCCTTCATGACTCCACGTCCATGGAGTTTTCTTGGCAGGAATACTGGAGTGGTTTTACCATTTCCTACTCCAGGCGCCTAGAGTACCTGATATTCCCTGGTGGTCGCCCATCCAAGTACTAACCAGGGCTGACCCTGCTTAGCTTCCAAAATCAGGCGAGATCGGGTGTGCTTAGGGGGCATATTAAGTACCAGTTAATGAGAAAGGGGTGAGCTGTCTGGGGAATGTGAAGCTATTCTTCTCTGTGAATATCTGAATGTCAGTTGCAAAAGAAAGTTTACCAGAATTCAAAACTCCACGACTTAACTAGGACAGAACCCAAGATATAGAAACGGAGAAGATGCCAAATACTGCTGCCAGAGAAGTGTGGCCCCATCTATAGGTACCTGCTCCTCTGGAAGAGTATGAACCCACTTCCAGCCTCCCCTCCTCAGGCAGAAGCAAACATAGAACAAGGTGGTTCAGCAGGGTGCAAATATATCCGCCATGCTTTCAGACTGAGACCACCCACTTCCCTTTCTTAAATCTTCTCCCCACTGAAAGTGAGCCAGCATTAGCCAATTATCTAGCAAGGCCCTGGTGCCAGATCTTTTAGCTACGGCTCTGCAGAAGACCTGTTTCCCTTGCAGTGGCAAAAGCGGGACGAGGACGAGAGCTTCCTCAGGAAGGGAGAGATCTGGTTCTACAAAACCAGGTGGGTCTCCCCTGGGATTTCTACTTCCCTGTTAGCTCTCCTTATTAATAAATGGCCCTAAAAGAGAGATATGTGCTTTTGGCTTCCACCCACTGACATCTTGAACATGATGAAAGCCACCAACCTGTTCTGCTGCCAATGTGCTGAAAGGGCCATCTGCCTCCTTTCCAGACTGACACGCTGTTCCGTCCCGTCGGCGGTGTTTACCGTGGGTTCTGCCACCAGCCTCGTCAAGCGGTGTGCCGACTCATCACCGTGTGTTCTGCCGTTTTGTTGGCACCCTCTTGGAGAGTGCTTCTGTTGCTGTGTTCTCTGAGTGAGCGGCAACTGTTGTCAGCCCATGTGTGTGTGTGTTTGTCAAATATTTTGCTTTGAATATATATAGCTCTGCCAGACATGGCGAAGGCAAGCTTGCCTTCCCCTGTATCCTTGCTCCAGTGCTTGCGTATCAAGACATTGCTTGTTGATCAAGGCAAAAATTAGAAGAAATGTTTCCTTGTCTTCCAAAAGGCTCTTAACCCAAGTCACTCTTAAACCAAGGCATTACTGTACTGTATATGATTTCAGAAGCTAAGCAGGGTGGGCCCTGGTTAGTACTTGGATGGGAGACCACCAGGGAATACCAGGTGCTGTAGGCGCCTAGCGTAGGAACTGGCAAACCACTCCAGTATTCCTGCCAAGAAAACTCCATGGTCATGGGGTCACGAAGAGTCGGTCACGACTGTAATGACACAACACACACATATGAGAACAGCTGTCATAATTTACCTGAGATAATCTGGGGAGATCATAGCAGAGGAAATTTGAAACAATAGTATGCTGGATAGATAGCACCTTGGTTCCTTACGCCACTTTGTGCTGGCTTGGGGGTTGGGAATGTTACCCAGAAATGATGGTTTACATTATCAAATGGGGGAACAATTCCCCTACAGCTAAATTTGGAGCCAGATTTCTGGTTTCCTAAGTAAACCTACAGAGGGGAGGGATATAGATTAGCTCTCACTATGTGATGATCAGGAAATGCCTGGGGGTGGGGTGGGGGTTACATAAAAGATTTTAAAAAACAAGGAAACCTGGACTATGTCAAAAATCCTCCCTGGTCATAGAAGCTATGAAAACAGGCAGGGCAAAATGTGTTTAATGGGTTTCTAAACATTGTAAAAGTCAGGATTATTTTTAGCGTGCTATTGATCCCCTTATTACCATTTGTTTTTATTAAATAGACATCTGTGAGCACCGTTGTACTGCAAGAGCTGTCAGCGATTCAATTAAGGACCCTGTTTTATAGCTTGGCAGGGAAACTTGGTGCTTTGGAGGATAAATGCTCAGGGAACAAACATTTTATTTAGCTGCTTTGAACAGAGAGAGAGAGAGAGAAGGGGGTTAGAATTCATCAACCGTTGTACCGCATGTGCTTGGAATTGTTTTGATCATTTGCTGGGAAGAAGAAAATAAAATAATAATTCCTGTGGCATCCTCCCACACAGCTAAAGGTGTTTTCCCCTTCACAGGCTTGCCTATTGATACTTACGGAAGTGTGATTCTAGATTTTAGTAGTTATGAGTTACCACAATCACCTTGGCCTCCTCTCTCTCTCTCTCTCTCTTTCTCTCTCTCTCTCTCTCTCCTTTTCTCTTTTTCTTCCTCTACCAATTTCATGTGTCATTTTCCCCACTGTGTGTGTTCCAGTGCCTGGCAAATGGGCCATTAGAAACTGAATAACAGTACTCAGCTTGCAAATTTCTCAGGAGAGAAAAACTGGAGTTACTTTGCTTTGTGTTGGATGCAGTAGCTTTGCAGATAGACTTGGCCTTCTGTGCTGTCAAGTCCAGAGGTGTCATATTTCCAGAAATTCTGAAGCCATGGAAGTCTCAGAAGTTTTCCATCAAGGTCTCTTCTTGTTATATAGTTTGAACACCTTGCCGTGGACATATCACTGTACTCGTGGCGCAGTGGTTAAATGTCTGAACTGCAGGTAAAGCTGTGCTCACCACCTGGGGTTCAATCCCAGGTAGCAGGCTCATGGTTGACTCAGCCTTCCATCCTTCCGAGGTCAGTAAAATGAGTACCCAGCTTGTGGGGGGGGAGCAATGTGTAGCCTGCACACTGTAATTAAAAAACTGTAAACCACCTAGAGACTACTTGAAGTGGTATGGGGTGGTATATAAGCAGAACACTTTCCTTTGCTTTTGCTTTATTCCACACTCCATATTTTTCCCAAGAGGAGGGGAAAAACCCAGCTTTGGAAAATAATCTGTCCCCCGCCCCCATTTTTCTGGAATTTTTACATCTCTAGTCAAGTGGGAACTACATTAGACCAACCGTAATAGGGTCTTCAAGGTAAGAGAGATATTTAAAGAGAGGGTTTGCCAGTTTCAGGGCCCCCCACCAGTGAGTTTCGATCGGCAATACATGTCTGCACATGTGTTTTATCTATACCCTCCCAAATGCATGTGAGTTTATGATGAGTTGGCTTAGGACTTTAGAAACATTTTGATCACTTAGCCGCATAGGTAGGTACTGGTCATGTGGGTCTTTTAAATAACTAGGATATCTGAACAGATGTGAATGCTTTATGTGGAAAGAGCTGTCGAAAGAGCCCTGTGGCGCAGTGGTTAAATGCCTGTACTGCATCTAAAACTGTGCTCACCACCTGGGGTTCAATCCCAGGTCACAGGCTCAAGGTTCACTCAGCCTTCCATCCTTCTGAGGTCAGTAAAATGAGTACCCAGCTTGCTTGGGGGGGGAGGCAATGTATAGCCTGCATACTGTAATTAAACTGTATAGCACCCAGAGAGTGCTTGAAGGTATGGGGCAGTATATAAGCAGAATATAGTTTATGGGGCAGTATGTAAGCAGAACACTTTGATGTATGAATAAGCTCTTTCTTGTAGCTGCAGAGGTATTTTAGGTTAAAAAAAACAGATTGTACTCTTGATTGTCAGCATTCTACTAGGACATGACACTTGAAGAAGCAAAAAGCGCATGAGCAGAGGCAGGGCTGTCTTTGAAATCAGAGGCAGGAAGGAACAGTTGGCCAATGCCTGATAGACAGAAAGTCACCCCAGCCAAACAATCTACACTCAGGGAGCATGCAAGGTTGTTAAAACCCCCAACAATTTGCCCATTGGAATTTCTTGACAAAATGGGCAGTAGACCAAGCAACAGAGTTCCACTGTCATGTGGGAAATATATCTGTGCCTGATACGGCACAAGCCCTTCACACTGATCACGCTTGAGACCTATTCAGATATACCGTACAGACAAAATGTGTCCTAGGGATGGGATGTCACTATGTCATCTCTTTCCCAACTTGGACGTCACCTCTGTGAGAGGAGTGCAAAGTTCCAAAGCAGAGCCTGTTCATGCTGAAAGCATTATTCAACCAACTGCATTTTATTCAATATTAAATGTGTTCCGGACAACAACCATCTGAGTCCGTCTCAAAGTTGGTCTGAGCAGGAATGGTCATCTATCCAATAATGATCCTAACATCAGGTTTGTCAGACATTTCCTCCTTTAAGTAGCGGAAAACTGTCACCTTTTCTACAGTAGGGAACTTAACCGAGTTGCCCTTTCCTGATATAATTTAAAGGAGGGGGTGGGCGAATCCTGCCTACTAACATCTCCTTCACCCACATTCTGATCTTCAGCTTTAGCTAAATACCGCTTCCAGGTGCGGAATTAGAGAAAGCAAAGAAAGTTAAGCAAGGGAGATTGAGCTTTAATTTAGAAATTCTGTTCCTAATAAACTCTGCTCGAAGCTGGTTCTTCCGGCACAGATAGCTTTGCCTCTTGCACTTTGCTTGTCAAACCCATCTTCCATGTCAGTTACCATGGAGAGCTTCTCCCCCCCTCTCTTTCTCTCTCTCTATCACACACACAGAGAGACACCCTATTATTGTTTAAAATTCAAAAATCCTCCTCTTCCTCCTCTTCCTCCTTTGCAGCTGCTGCCCCCTCCAACAAAAACTCTCTTCTTTTTTTCAGGGTAAGGTAAAACGCTTGCTGGGGCCAGTTCACAGTCATCTTCTGAGGACTTAAAACGATAATAGCCTGTGTCATCTGCCCTTTTAGATGGAAGGGTTATGCCTCTTCTTTTCTCCCTTTCTCCCCCTCCTCTCCTCCTTTTTTTCTTGCATTCCCTATAATATCCTTCCCACAATGCATCCGGAGAGGCTTGCAGGTGTTCTTGGCGGCTGTGCCCTCTCCTCATACACTGCAAATTAGTAACAGAAGCTAATGGCCCAGCATGGGGCCATCAAAGGAGCTGACAATTCCAGCTTTTCCAAAAGGCTCTTTATGTCAAAAAAAGAGAGAGAGAGGGAAAATAACCCATGAGACCTGTCCGGCTGAAAAGACTATTTGTCTGCCCCTGTGTGCGGGCGCTCCGGCTGTTGCAGCGAGGCTGGCTGCTGGTTTCACGCTGGGTCGCCCCTGACTGTTGCCGGTAGCAACAGATAGACATCACTGTTAAACCCCAGCAGGGGCTACAACACATCAATCATGTAGTCCAAGATAAAGGCTCCGAGGCCTTTTGGCCTCTCTCCTCGGGGCTGTTTCGGAATAACTTCCAGTGGCTGAACATGCTATGGTGTAGGCCGGATAATTCCGTCCTGCTGCAAAACACACACACACACACACGCACACACGCGCGCGCGCGCACACACACACACACACACACACACACACCTTTTAATTTCTGTTCAGGGGGTTGGGAAGGGAACCACTTTGGTTCTTTCTTTTAAAGGAGAGGGGGAAGAAGGGAGAGACCAAAAAGAAAAACAAAGACTGTTTTTGTTCAAATTGGTTGCGTGTTTCAAAAGGAGGAATTTAGCCAATAATAAAAGGCACCCTAAAAAGTTCAGGGCAAGGGTAATACATAAGAGTTCAATGGTTAAATGCAAAATGCACTCCAGCGGGCCAGAGAAATACATTGATTTTAGTAGGGTTTTTTTTGGGGGGGGGAGTTTAGGTTGGGGGCGGTGGAAGACTACTGAAATGAACTCCAGGGGTTTTGTTGGGTTTTTTTTTTTTTTTAAGAAATGGCAAAGCTGCAAAGTATTTAATTACTTTTGGATTGCTATTAATTTAAATAAAAATTAATCTCTCACACTCATATACAAAAATAACATCGTCCGCACCCTAACTTTATTAAAAAGATTTATAACCAGAGATTGAATTACAATTTTTAATATTATCCAGTTAATATATCCTCCTCCTCCCCTCTTTAGTTCCATCACATCCTATTTGTAAATGGGTAACTAAATAACTTTGACAGTAGCAAATTTCTTCCTTGGCAGAGCTAATTCTTCATCCTGTCTTCATGTTTTGCAGCCTAGCCATGAGAAATTGCAAGGCTCAAAGCATGGTGGGTTGTGGATTTTGTTCTTCTAATTCGCTAATCCTTCAGAGGAGGGATGACTAAATGCAATTTACCTGTATTGCAGATTGGAGTTAATATGGAAATGATCGAATCTTTTGATCATTAATGCTGACCCCTCCGACTGCACTTTAATCTAGGAGCTCAAAATATATTCCCTGCTTCTCTCCCCATAAACCTTATGCTGTACCATTGGGTTTACTACAGATATAGATATAGATATAGATATAGATATAGATATAGATATTGTAAAAATAATCAAAAATAATCAAAATAAAGCAAAGCAAAAGTAAAGCAAAATGTTCTGCTTATATACCGCCCCATACCACAAGTAGTCTCTGGGCAGTTTACAGTTTTTAATTACAGTATGCAGGCTACACATTGTCCCCTCAGCAAGCTGGGTACTCATTTTACCGACCTCAGAGGGATGGAAGGCAGAGTCAACCATGAGCCTGCTACCTGGGATTGAACCCCAAATTGTGAGCACAGTTTTACCTGCAGTACAGGCATTTAACCACTGCACCACGAGGCTCCTTGAATAAGATGTTCTAAGTCTAACTACAGAGTACAGACATTATTTTTATAAAGCAACATGATAGTAACACGATAATTGGTCCCTCCCATAAATGGGAAAATCACCACAATTTCCTCAAGTTTTTCTAGACATGGGTATACCTGGAGAAGGAACTGGCAAGCCACTCCAGTATTCCTGCCAAGAAAACTCCATGGGCACGAGGTCATGAAGAGTCAGTCACAACTGTAACGACATAATACATTATGTATAACATTATTTCAAAATTACTACTGTAGTTGTTAGGGTTGAGAAATAATGTAACAGTAGTAAAACAGATTGAAAACACACGGTAAAGCACAGCAGTACTGCAGAAAATTAACTTTAAAACTGTAATACTAATTAAACTTTTGGATCAGAAATCCTACTGATCATAATCTTAATAATAACGAGGGACACTGCTAAATTTGATGAGAGAGAGAATATCTGATTAATGAAATACCCCTATAGCACCTTCAAAACATGGGTATAATCACTGGGAAGTTCATATGAACTTATGACCTTACATTGCCAAGACTTAGAGCTGGCTTGGTATGCACCAGTCTTTGGGTTCTTCCTGGAAATATGGAAAAGCAGTGCAGAATTTTTTCATACCAAAGACAGGGAATGGCTGTGTGTGGTTCTGCTTAAAAATTTGGCACCGTAGTCTGGTGGCCCATTCTACACCAAAAAGAAACACCAAACCCAAACAGAAAAACTAAAACACATGTTGTCCCCACCACCACCATCACCACCAAAAAAAAAAAAGGAACAAAAAGGGCACATGGGAGTTCCAGACAGAACTATTGGAAGGACTGATTGGATCATCATCAATCAGAAGTGACTAGGTGAACATGGCAACAACAATCTGTTTGGTTGACAGGATATCAGCTCCCCTGTTTTGATTCCCCCCCCACCTAACACAATATGCACAGAATTTTGCTGCAGTATTAGATTCTATGAGTATTCCACCAAAAGTTTCAATCTCCTACCTGTGTGGAAGTTGAGTCATGGCAACTGGACTTCTTTTTCTTGAGAGGTAGAAAAAGAAAAAGAAGTCCAGTTGCCATGACTGATAATCTCACCTGGATGACTGAGAATCTTCACAGACATATTCTCCTACCTGTGGCACCTTAGTTTCTCTACTTCATATCAGACAAGTCACTCGGACTCAGAGTTGGCAGTGCTGCTGGGAAGCATGGGGCCAGGTGTAATTAATTTACTCTTAAGATTGCAATTATGAACATTCACCTTGCACAAAGATTGCTATGAGGTTTGTTTGTTTGTTTGTTTGTTTGTTTGTTTGTTTTGCAGGGACGGGGGTTATAGGAAATGAGAGCTTGTCGAGGTTTTAGAGGACATGATGATATGTTGCTGTTGACATTTGCTCTAGCATGTTTTGTATCTTTCTTGAGTGTTGCACCGTTTAAAATGATGGATCTATATGAAATTTAAAAACAAGTTAAACTCTTAAACTAGTTAGAGTACTTTTGAGCAGAAGCAGGCTATTTCAATAGTTTTATTTTCGGCCTTTGCTGCATCTTCTTTTGCACACATAGTGTGGCAGAAGAAGGGTGGACTGCCTTTTATTCCAGGCTGATAGAAAATTGTGGGATTGTCAGGAGAGCAGAAATGGAGATGAAGCCCTTCCCCCCCCCTTCCAGAGAGGTCGCTTCCTGCCAGTTTGCCAGAAAATTACAGTGTTTTGAGAGCTAGGCTCTTGATATATGCCAGGACTGGCCATCTGGAGATGGATCAAGGCAGGCAGTGAGCCAATAAAATAAGCAGGCAGGTAAGCAATTCCAATATAAGGTAATTCTTTACTTTAGTGAGATGTTACTGACACCTTGATCTGTCTGCCAGAGTTTCTGTTTCAGTAAAGTGTGATAAAAGAAGAAAATGCCCTGAAAGCTTCAGTGCATTGTTCAAAAGCTATCAGTGTGGTTCTAGTCTTCTCTGGTTAGGGTTAGGGGTTAGGAGTTAGGGGTTAGGGGTGAGACCCCTAGCCTAAGGCGATGGAAGAACTTGTGAAATTTAAAGACAGGCAGCAGGTGGCTTTGGATGCTTGAACTTTTAACGCCTACTGACATGATTCCACCATCACCTCCTACCTGATTCTTCTAACTTAGTGGTTTCCAAATCTGGGTCCCAGATCATCTCGGACTGCGACTCCCAGAAATCCTGGCCAGTGTTGAAGGTTTCTGGGAGTTGCAAACAATCCAAGAATACCCGGGAATGCAAGGTTGGGAATGTGTGTCCTTGGGCAAGCTACACAGTCCCAGGGCACTCCCAGAAGAAGGGAATGGGAAACCACTTTTCAGTATTCTCTATCTGGGAACCCCCCAAAGAGGACTCACCATGAGACAGAATCAACTCAGTGGCACGGGATTAAGAACATAAGAAGAGCCATGTTGGATCAGGCCAAAGGTCCATCTAGTCCAGCTTCCTGTATCTCACCGTGGCCCTGCCAGATGCTTCTGGGAGCGCACGAGAATAGATATTTGTCTCCTGATACCCCCCCCCATATCTGGTCCTTGAAGTACCCCAGTTTTAAGCCTGGAGATGACACATCTCTGTCATGGTTTGTAACCTGTGATGGACTTCTCCTCCAGGAATCTGTCCAATCCCCTTTTGAAGGCATCCAGGCCAGATGCCATCACCACCTCCTGTGGCAGGGAGTTTCACAGACTAACAACACGCTGGGTGAAAAACAAATTCTTTTGTGTGTTCTTATTCTATCAGCCCTCAATTTGAGCTTATGTCCCCTAGTTCTGGTATTTTGTGAGAGGGAGAAGAGTGTCCCTCTTTCGTGGTGTTGTTGTTGATTATTACTCATTTTCTTACAAACTGTTCTGGGAATGATGTGGAGAGTGGCATATACATGCGTATAACAAAATCTTCATGGGAGATTAAACTGGTCTTGGAATAACACGGGCATAGCTTCTAGCCTTTTGTTTATCACCTGCCTGCCTTTTTGCTAGTTTATTCTTAGATACTGTTATTACTTGGTCTTCTGATTTTATTGGGCAAGTTGCTTGTTAGCAGCAATAAAGTTAAGCTAAGGTGTGGGTTTTTTTAAAACTCTGTTTCTTGTCCTTTTGCACCAAGGTCGTGGCTTTTCATGGTGAAAGAACCTGGAGAGAAATTCTCTCTTACATTTCCTTTGCCTAAAGCTTCACATATTTTATAAAGAAATAATGCAAGCCGTGACAGAGGAGGAGGCTGAATTAAACAACCCAGAGGGTTCTCACCTTGCTTGGTACTAACTTTATATCCACATTCATTATGTGAATAGGCTGGCGAAAACCCGTTTCCTGTGATAAATTGGGATTCTGCATAGGTTGTGCAGCCTCAGTTCAATTTCCACTAATGGTATACAATCATCTGAATGGTTATGCTTGATGCATGGAACAGTCCTTCATTTAGAGAAGTTTGAATGCATAAAGCCCTCTAAGAAGCATCGCCGTAACAGATTTTCTTATTTTGGGAAGTGTCATAGCAAATAAGATTCCCTGTACCTTTGCCCTTCCTCACTCTAGCTTTTTTTTTTAAGCGGCATAGCTAAAACCACCTTACCTCTGGACTGTTGCAGGATGAGAGTTAAAACCATACTCCCAAGAAGGATGCTTACTAACAGTCAGTAGATTGGAAGAATCTACAGGAGCCCCACGTTTCTGTCGCTTCTACCCACAGCTGCCAAATGTGGTCTTCTGGTAGTAACTGTAAGCTGTATCTATCTTCTCATCAGCTATCTCTCAACTTCCTTCAGCCCCCTACCTAAAGATTCACCATTTCCTGCTCCTTAATCCCTTGGGCCTTGGAACACACTCCTCTATTTAGACAGTTACTTCACATCCATTCTCATCCCGGGAGGACATTCGTTGCGTGTTGATGTCGGCCGCGGTCATGTGGTCTTCTTCCGCTTCTGTCCCTGTTCCCGTGTACACACGGGTGTGATGGATGATACCAGCATGACTGTTACCATATGTCCTCGTTCTGTGATGTGAAATTCCATGCCTTTGTTCTCTGTTTTTTTTTCTGGCCCAACCTTCTGTTTTTCGATGTTTCGATTCTCCGAAGCCTCGCCTTCAATGTGTTACGGAGCTACGTTTGAGGCATTTGTCTTTTAATCTCTCTGCACTGCATTGCTGACTCCATAGGGAATGTACTGGCGAATGGCACGTCACACTCCTGCCACTAGATGGAGAATGGTACGTTGCGTGACGAGCCTTACTTCATGGGCACTCGTCTCGGAATGAGAAGCGTGACGAACAGATTCCCAAGGCCAGGGAGCGGAATCTCTCATCCCACTTAAATCGCAGTTCAGAGAGCATGGTTGGGAACAACTCCCCTCGTCCCGCAGTGGACATGCAGCTAGATTACTTTATACATGCTGTTAGATTACCAAGCGGGACCGCGAACAGCGATGAGATGGACGTGAAGTATTAGTTTTAGTTAGAATGGCCTTTCCCTATTTTCTAAATACACTTCATAACAACTGGTGTCACTTCTGCCTCCTTTATTGTTCCAGAGAAGAATAGAGCAATAAGGTGGGTTCAAAAATCTCACAAGGAACACCTTTGCTGTTTACTTTAACAAAGAAATCTCCCGACAGAGCTTCCCACATACTTAATAGCCTGAATCAAAATTTACAGCTGATATTGCCAGCTAATAGCAGTATGACCAACAGCAGCCTAAGCTTGTAGTATCCCAGAGAAACATCTTTATGGTACTTTTTACATAGCAGCATTTTATTGCAAAATTAGCATTATATAATATGCCTTTATACCTCAGGGCCTTCATCCTCTGCAACAATATAATTGGATCACTTATTACTTTCTTAGGAGCAGTACAATTGTCACTCCCTTGTGGTGTCTAGTGACATTTTTACAGGAACTGAGGAAACTGCCTGGCATTGTGTTAAATTGTTAATCCATCTAGGCTAGTGTCATCAGCTCTTGTCAGGGGCCCCAGGTTTTGAAATGGGATTCTTTCCTCATCATTCTTTACTTGCAGATCCCTGGTATTCATCAGCAGACTCTAGTCCAGATATTAACCATGCCTGGGCCTATTTACTTCCAAAACAAGATGATATAAAGTGACTTATGGTGGTTACACCAAAAAAAAGCTCATTCCCCCTCCCATCTATGGGTTCTTATGGGTTTCAACGAAAGCTGCCTAGATGCCCTAAGCACATCCGATCTCACCCGATTTTGGAAGCTAAGCAGGGTTGGCCCTGGTTAGTACTTGGATGGGAGACCACCAGGGAATACCAGGTGCTGTAGGCGCCTGGAGTGGGAACTGGCAAGCCACTCCAGTATTCCTGCCAAGAAAACTCCATGGACGTGGAGTCATGAAGAGTCGGTAACGACTGTAATGACACAACACACACACGTGAGTTTCAACACTTAGGTGATGACTTTGGTTTTTCTCTACAGTATGAGACAGCAAAATAAAGTGTTCTGCTTATAAACCACCCCATACCACTTCAAGTAGTCTCTGGGCAGTTTACAATGTAATTGCAGTATGCAGGCTACACATTGCCCCCCAGCAAACCAGGTATTCATTTTACCCAGTGGCGCAGTTGTTAAATGCCTGTCCTGCAGGTAAAACTGTGCTCACAACCTGGGGTTCAATCCCAGGTAGCAGGCTCATGGATGACTCAGCCTTCCATCCTTCTGAGGTCGGTAAAATGAGTACCCAGCTTGCTGGCTGGGGGAGCAATGTGTAGCCTGCATACTGTGATTAAGCTGTAAACCGCCAAGAGACTACTTGAAGTGGTATGGGGCGGTATATAAGTAGAACACTTTGCTTTGCTTTTTTAATGACCTCGGAAAGATGGAAGGCTGAGTCAACCATGAGCCTGCTATCTGGGATTGAACCCCACATCATGAGCACAGTTTTCGCTGCAGTACAGGCGTTTAACCACTGTGCCATGATGGCCTTTTGGTGTCAGGGAACAATTGCATGTAGCTGTTTTTCATTTCCTGGGCTTGTGATCTTCCCTCTGATAACAAGCATGATAAGACCATGGTGCTACTGTCCCACGTGTTAGAATGGCAGAAGGCTAAATTCTGAAAATGTTTGAAGATTTCTTTGGGAATCCATAAGCAGTTTTGCAATAAGATGTTGGTCCCTTTCCAGAGGTTCATTCTAGGCAGAAAGAGAGCATGAAGAGGGCAGCGTCTTGGCAGCTGGCCCAATCCCGATTGGGCTCAAAAGTCTTGCCAAGTCTGAAATCATCCAGAATGGGCAAGCATGAGTCAGTGACTTGATCTGTAGACCCACCCACTCCACTACTGTCTCAGCCAGGGCTGTCCAAACTTTGGCCCTCCAGATGTTTTTGACCACAACTCCCAGAATTCCAAGCCTGTATTGCCTATGACAAAGAACGGTGGGAGTTGCGGTCCAAAACATCTGGAGGGCCAAAGTTTGGACACCACCACTGGTCTAGGCATTCATGCAGAAAGATCTTTTTGGCATGATCTAGTGCAGTGGTTCTCAGCCTTGGGTCCCCAGATGTTCTTGGACTGCAACTCCTAGAAATCCTGGCTGGCACAGCTAGTCCAAGAACATCTGGGGACCTAAGGTTGAGAACCACTGATCTAGTGTGACACTTATTTATACTTTATGGAGAAAGGCTTGTGCCCAGAAACCTGTCAGGTGGCTTTGGGTGTTACATCTTTGCACAACTCGGGTGGGGTGGGGGGATTTGTTTCCTTCTAGAGTGAATGATTTTGGGCTTCATCAAAAACAGCTTTGCAGAAAAGCTGGGATTCTGAGGCAGCCTACCCAACCTGTGGGTAGTTCTAGCTCTGATTACAAAGACTGCACCGACGCGGAGGCTTATTCCCCTGAGACAGTCACATTAACCTTCAATTTCAAATGCAGCTTCTGTGTCTCGGAACAGCTTTGAACTTCAGTCTGATCTTGCCATCGAGTAGGTTTTAAAAAAGGCAGGCTAAATTGCGGTATTTGGGAGCCGTAGACCACTGATTAAAGAGTTGCTTCTCGTAAAACTTTCCATTCATGCTTTGCACCGTATTCAGAGCCTGCCAAAAGAAGTTTGCGGTCTTTCGCCTCCTCCCCTGTTGCCGCCCTGCAACTGGTCTGCTTTCCCCAAGGGCTTTCCCCCCCCGCCCAACCCACACCACTCTCCATGCCTGGAAGCAGAATTAAGCAAAAGGCAGCTCTCTTCAAGTTGCCTGAGACTTACACAGCACGGGCTCATCCTTTGATCCCTCCTCATGACTTTATTTCATTATGCCTTAAGTATAAGGAGGAAAGTTAATGACATCATAAAACCCAGGACTCTATAAAAGATGTTTCTGCTGATTTACTGCCAATGTACTAGAGGCATGTCATATAACTGCCCATTAAAGATGGTGAGTTGCTCTTTTGCCTGCAGCTTTTCCTTATCACCAGCCCTTTTATTTATGACCAGATTATAAGGGGTGGGTGTGCATCATAAATCATAAGAGTGCATTTTTATGGGGCTTATAATTAACCCTTTAATTATTGAATTAAGGGACAACCGGTTGCCTTTTTAAAAAATGGAATTTTTTTAAAAAAACTAAGTTTATATTCACAAGGATTAAACATTTAAGGGCCCAAGGACCGTCAAACTCTTCTGTTTTATTTAAATTAATGCATCCAGCACACACAGGGCCAGAGCTACCACTAGGCAAACGAGGCGACCACCTAGAGCGCAGACCTGAGAGGGGTGCAAAACTGACCTCAGAGGGGCATTTTCTTACAATGTGCCTGTTTTTTAAAATCGATTGGAGGGTGCAAGTAGTTAGTCTTGCTAAAGGTAAAGGTTCCCCCTGCACATGCGTGCTAGTTGTGTCCAACCCTAGGGGTGGTGCTCATCTCCCGTATTCAAGCCAAAGAGCCAGTGTTGTGCAAGTCCGTGGCCACGTGGCCGGCATGGCTGCAAGGAAACACTGTTTTACCTTCCTGCTTTTTTATGGTGGTACCTATTTATCTACTTGCATTGACATGCTTTCGAATGGCTAGGTTGGCAGGAGCTGGGGTGATCAGCGGGGCTCACTCCGTTGCGTGGCACCCTGGATTCGAACTGCTCAGCTGCCGACCTTGCAGCCAACAGTTTTCGGAGCCTTACTCTGCTGAGCCTAGAGTGTGCACACACACACACACCTACACACCTACACACACACACACACACACACACACACACACACACACACACACACACACACACACACACACACACACACACACACACACACACACACACAACTGGCACCAGGCCTGGGCACACATCAGAGGCAGATGTATGCCATAGTTCCAGAAAGAGGAAAGTTGGGAAGAACTAAGTCCTCTTTCCCTGGAGCTGAAAGGGCAGGGATGTCCAAACTTTGGCCCTTCAGATGTTTTGGACCACAACTCCCATAATTCAAGCCTAGATTGCCAATTGCAAAGGACTGTGGGAGTTGTGGTCCAAAACATCTGGAGGGCTGAAGTTTGGACACTTGTCATAGGGCCTTAACTAGGATGCTCTTGCTGCATCATGAAGGCCATTATATTCTTGAGCAGAGCTTCACATTATGCGACATAAGTTGTCCATATCTGCATAACTAAATCATAGCTCCTGGATAGATCAGTGGTTTAAGGCATCTGGCTACAGAGCCAGAGGTTGGGAGTTCAGTTCCCTGCTGTGCCTCCTTGACAGGGGCTGGATTCAATAGTCCATGGGGTTCCTTGCAGCTTTGCTGTTCTAAGATGAAGAGTATTGTAACTAAAGCATATATTAAACATAGAATGATGTTTGACCTTGACTATTTTCAGTGTGAACTGAATAGGTTATGTTAGTTGTCAAGGGTAAATCAAATGTGTTTAGTTTTTATGCATTTGGGAAGAGTTTTTGTTACCTGCCATCAGATCACCTCCTGTTTATGGCAAAAATGTTCTGCTTATATACCGTCCCATACCACTTCAAGTAGTCTCTGGGCGGTTTACAGTTTTAATTACAGTATGCAGGCTACACATTGTTCCCCCAGCAAGCTGGGTACTCATTTTACCAACCTCGGAAGGATGGAAGGCTGAGTCAACCATGAGCCGGCTACCTGGGATTGAACCCCAGGTTGTGAGCACAGTTTTCACTGCAGTGCAGGCATTTACCGTAACTATGGCACAACAAGGCAACCCTTAGAATGGGTGACTTCGAAAATGCCCCATGATTAGCAGCCCTGCTCAGCTCATGCAAACTCAAGGCTTTTAAATAGTGTTAGGTCATGGGTTTTTCATTTGTTAGGGTGAGTCCATGAAAAGTTTGTTCTTAAAATTTCAATACTCTCAACCACACATTATGATGTTGCTGTAACATCCCCAGTCCTCCAAGAAGAGAGGACTAGATCACGCATCACAAAGGGATAACAATTGAGCTTTTAAGGTGCTAAAATGTGTTCAGTTGCTGACCAATTCTTACAGGGAACAACCTGGCAAATTTAAAAGCCAGGCGTACACATTGTATTCTCTCTCGCTGTGACCAATTTAACTGCCCTGCTCTGTAGAGTTACTTCTGCATTGACTGCTTTCTTTGAAAGGAAAGAGAGAGGCAATTGAAAGCAAGCCCAGTGTGTTATCCTCAACCGTGAATTTAGAATTTCATCTTGCAGTATTGACAGCAAGCCACAGAAAAAACATTATTGGAACAAAGTTATCATAAATGGGTAACAGATCACAGCCAGGGAAAATGTATATCATGGTACATTTCCTTTCCTCTGTGTGTGTGTGTGTGTGTGTGTGTGTGTGTGTGTGTGTGTGTGTGTGTGTGTGTGTGTGTGTGTGTGTGTGTGTGTGTGTGTGTGTGTGTGTGTGTGTGTAAGCTATGAACAGAGCTCCCACCACTTTGTTGCTGCAATTGTGATTTATGAAGCCCTTGAAGGAAGACTTTTTTTCTTAACAGTAGGAGAACATGATTGGAGAGGAATATCTTGTATATGTGACAGAGAGAATTTACTTTGCATGCAGACTGGTTGAGGCTCAATACTAGCTTCTAAAGAATGTAGGGGGGTTACTTCAAATTTGGGGCATAACAGGTGGCTAAGATGGTTAATTAATTTTAGTCTGGGTCAAGTGAACTATGACTAATAATCCTGTGTTTGTCTATAGCAGCAATGTGTAACTGAGGGCTGTGAAGGACTATCTGCCTAATTTTAAAATTCTTCTAGAAAGTATTGTCTTTTAATGATGTAAGCTGCCATTAATCTTTTTTTTAACAGAGAAAGGGTGGGACAAAACAGTCTTAAATGCTCTAAATCAGGGGTGTCCAAATATCAGTCCTCCAGATGTTTTGTATGAAAAATGGAAAAAGTGCAGAAGAGAGCAACCAGAATAATTAAGGGAATGATTAAGGGATTGGCTGGGTCTCTTCACTCTTGAATGATGGCGCCTAAGAGGTGACCTGATTGAAGTTTATAAAATCATACATGGTGTGGACAAAGTAGATAAGGAAAACCTGTTTTCCCTATCGCACAACACTAGAACTAGGGGGCACTCCATGAAACTTTTGGGGGCGAGATCTCAAACAAATAAGAGAAAGTCCTTGTTCACCCAGAGGATCAATGGTCTGTGGAACTCCCTGCCAGAAGAAGTGGTGACAGCTGACAGCTTTGAAAGCTTAAACAAAGGATTGGACAAGTTCATGGAGAACAAGGGTATCCATGGCTATCTATCATTATGGATGCCTAAGGGCAACCTCCAGGTTGGAGAGAGAGGCAGGATATCTCTCAATGGCATTTGCAGGGAATCGTAAGCAGGTGAAGACATCTTCTTGGGAATACCCTGAAGCCAGTGGTGAGCTGCTGTGTGAGACAGAATGCAGGACTGGATGGGCTGTGGCCTGTTCCAGCAAGGCTGCTCTCATGTTCTTATGTATATAGTGACTATATTGTTGATTGTGATATAAAAGCACATATAACAAGTTGCAGAGAAATAGAGTATTTTGCACAGAAATGTCAGTGAGGGGAAGGGTACAGGCAGTTCCCTGCTCTAAGGAAGAAAATGACCATGGCTTCCTTAATACCATCCCATCTAACAAATACTGACAGAGCCTCTGCTTCTTCTCATTTGTCTCTCTGGCTCAGCGTAGCTCCCTTTGCCTTGCTTCCAGATGAAGGCTTCAGCTTTTATCCTCTGCTTATAGGATGTATTCTCAAGAGGGCAAAATGCACTCAAACTAATCCTTTCTGTTCATCGTTGGGAGGTTGAGAGAGTGGTAAAACCGTGCATGTTAATAGAGCAAATGCATCCAAATATAAAACTGGGATTTGTAATTGGCATTAGTACCTCTGATTATTATGGGTAAGCATCCGCTGTGGCTGTGAAGACTCATAGCCTAAAAACAAGGGAAGGGTTTTGGTTGAGTGAAGTAACTGGGGATGGAGCACATGCTTCCCCTCCATGTGAGAAACTACTGGGATTAGGACTGTGAACTCCCTGCTCTGTACATACTGATCCATGTGGTTAGCCACCAGTGCCATCTCCTTGGGCAATGAAGAGTTCCCAGGCAAATGAAGTGACTCTTGCCTTCTAGGCTGGCCATTCATTTCCTTCAGCAGTACAAGTGAAGAGGGGTACATCTTCAGATGTGGAGTTTGCTACGGCCAAGGTCGTCTTTCTTGTTTCTGTCTTCTTCTAACTCTCAGCAGGATCCCTCACCAGACCCAATTGACTGTTTCCAGTGCACCATAGCTTGATTTGGCTTTTATTTCAGTAGATGCAGCCCCAGCAACCAGGGATCCCTCCTCTAAGTAATCCATCAAGAGAAGGAGTTGATGAGGGTATGAATAAGGGAAATATGAACAATTCCTAAGCAGTCCTCCTGTAGTTCTCAAGCTTTCAAAATGATCAGAGATGACTTGTCCTGCATTGTTTCATAATACAGTCCTACACATCTGCTTCGAAGGAGGGCCCATTCTCTGAAACCCAAGGGCAATACGTCACAACTAGAGTGGCCCCATTGAATAGTGGATCTTACAAAGGAGTTGACTTGCCCAGTGCCTTCTCATTCACTGAGCCTACCATAGTTCAGCTAATGATAAACAGGATTTCATCCATTGTGCTGAATGGGTCTTATTCCCTAAATAAATGGGTATGGGATTTTATTTTGACGGACTGGTTTTCTTCCATTTCTTAAATTGTATTTTATTTTTAGTGCAGTAGGGAGAGAACTTGATATTGGCATGAAATAAATGACCTGGAGGCTCTCCTTGATGTGGTTGATAAATTGTTTCAAACTTCACAAACTCACTAATCTCAATTTGTGACCAATTATTTCACAACAGGAATGCATGGGGTGGTGGTATAATAAGCAGCTCTTCAATTTCTTTCTTTCTTTCTTTATTCATTTATTCATTTATTCATTTATTCACATTTCTATCCCACCCAACTAGTAGCTAAACTCATACTATAGAGTCCTCTGAACTCAATTTTTTTTCAGTTTACCAGGTGGCTAACCATTTGGGTTTGAAAATTCCCTATTAAAATCAGAGTGGGATTTTCCCCCCAGTAGAAATAAAATGATCATAAGCAAAGGTTTACTTTTTTGGAAGTATTTGTTTTCAAGTTATTAGCTAGTGAAGAAAGTGGATTAATGTTTGTTTGTTGCATATAAAGCAAAGTGTTCTGCTTATATACCACCCCATACCACTACAAGTAGTCTCTGGGCGGTTTACAATTTTTTAATTACAGTATTCAGACTATACATTGCCTCCCCCCCCCAGCAAGCTGGGTACTCATTTTACCGACCTCGGAAGGATGGAAGGCTGAGTGAACCTTGAGCCTGCTACCTGGGATTGAACCCAGGTCGTGAACACAGTTTTACCTGCAGTACAGGCATTTAACCACTGCACCACGAGGCTCATTTAGTATTTGATTTCATTCTAAAAGTGATATATCATTTTATTATCTGAATATTATTGGGTGGATAGAAACCATGGGCAGGTAAGGTAACTGGAATTGAAATAGATAGAAGGAAGCAGTGACTTTTGGTGATGGGAGGGGGTGCTCACATAGGCATAATCAATTTTTAGATCAGATATTTTCCATTTGTCTTGTTCTAAAGTGCCTTAAGGGTTCTTTCTTCAATGTTAAGGTGGATGATGTGACTCTTTTTTCACTGCTCAGCTCATGAAGGATATCACATTGTAAATGTAAAGAATGCTGTGGAAACAAACAAAATCCAGTATACAGTATGTGTGACAAACACTGGACGAATTCCAAAGTTTTTTTTTCTAATTATTTGACTGCAAGCCTTTGTTAGTCTTACCCACCAGAGCCAGTGGAGAGAAATAATAGGATTTGGGAAACCAACAACAGATGGAAGACCACACATTATTCTCTAAAGTTAAAAACTATGTTTAAAGCACAGGGTTTTACCTCTGATTTGTATTCGTGTATGGACTGTTGAGGTTGTCTGTGTTTGTGTGTCTGTAGATAGATAGATAGATAGATAGATAGATAGATAGATAGATAGATAGATAGATAGATAGATAGATAGATAGATAGATAGATAGAAAGAAAACACCACCACCTTTCTGCTGGTTATTTTAAAAGGCTGGATTTTGCATAACCACCAAGACTCTACAGCAGTCATTCCCAAACTTCAGCCCTCCTGATGTTTTGGACCACAACTCCCAGAATTCCAAGCCTGTATCCTATCAGTTGGAGACAACCTTGGGAAATTAAAATGGCAGCTTCCTACCGAATTGCTAAATAACCAGAAATGGGAATTTCCGTTTTTGAACCACAGTTCACATAATCTGATATCTAGATATCTGCCCCGGCTGCTTGTAGGATTCTGGGAGTTGTAATGTTTTTTATTATTATTATTTTAATCCCTGTCTCTTCAGATAACCCAGGTGTTGGTGTTTTAATCAGTGCCCATTCCTACCTGGAGGTAGTTTTGCAATAAACCAATGGATGCTATAATCCATTTTTCTGGCTTCACATTTAGGGGGAAAGCACCTTATTAGTCTCATGATCAGAGGTGTGCAAACTTGCCTTCTCTTGGACAAAAAAAATCAGCTTTGGTGATGACTTGGTTAACAGTATTCCCCTGGATTTAATTGTTTAGACAATTGTCTGTTCACTGGCAATGTTTATACAACTGTCTTCAAAGCTAATTAGACATATGTTCTTTGTTATCATCACAGCTTTGCCAGTAATGTTACAGTCATTTCATTTCTTGATGCTTCCTATTATTGTCAGAAGGCAGTTTTGGGAAGATGCAGAGCAGATACCTACGGAAATGGGCTGTACGCATGTACCCTGATCCTTGATTAAATGCAAATAGTCACTTATAATGTAGCCCACAGCCTTCTGGAATGACTTTCTATGAGGATAAAATATAATTCTCTTTTCAGTCTGTTTAGTTTTTCATTAAGATTGCATAGCTCCTTTCAGAGTTTATGAGGAAAGGTGTTGCTTGATTTCTCTTTCATCAGCTAATTTTAATTATTCACACCATTGGCTTCATTAAGTCAAAGCATCCGTAACATTACTGCTGAAATGCTGATCTTCAGAGGCTTGGGGCAGAGGGAACAGGGGGGTGGGGGGATAGGGAGACAACCCAAGTTTTGTCCTTTTACAAAGCAGGAAAGCTTCAGCATCATTCAGAGCTGATTATTTTACTGACAGGCATCGGACACTGTTCATTTTGCCGATTGGCTCTGTTGCAGTAAAATTGATCACGGCATCTGTTCACCAAACCAGTCCAATCCAATAAATAATCTAGTATGTCTCTCTCATCCTGTAAAGACTGTGCAGCAAGGCCACTGCTAGATCTCAGATGTGTGGATGGTAAGGAAATTTTTTTTTTTTTGCTCAGTAACACAGTGGTGTAGGTCTCTTAGAGGTTGGACGTTCAATTCCCCACTGTGACTCCTTGGCAGGGACTGGACTTCATAATCCATAGGGTCCCTTCCAGCTATGCAGTATATTATTATTATTATTATTATTATTATTATTATTATTATTATTATTATTATTATTATTATTATTATTATTATTAAACCACACAACTATCTATGCTGGATTTTGTAATACAAATCACTAGTCAAACTCTTCCCAAGCGTTTAGGACTCAGTGATGTATCGGCGAATTATGCGAGCAGATCCCAGTAAGGCGGCTTCCTGCAGCTGACGGATGGTGACTTTGTCAACCCCAATTTCTTCTAAATACTTGCTTAGCTCTTTAGGCACCGCACCCAGTGTGCCGATTACCACTGGGACCACCTGTACCGGTTTATGCCAGAATCTCTGAAGTTCAATTTTCAGATCCTGATATCGGGTAATTTTTTCAAGTTGTTTCTCAGTGACTCTACTATCACCTGGTATAGCAACATCAATGATCCACACTTTTTTCTTCTCCACAATCAGAATATCCAGGGTCTTATGCTCCAAAACCTTGTCTGTCTGTATTTGGAAGTCCCAAAGTAATTTTTCATGCTCATTTTCAGTCACTTTTTCAGGCTTATGATCCCACCAGTTCTTTGCTACAGGCAGATGATATTATTATTATTATTATTATTATTATTATTATTATTATTATTATTATTATTATTATTATTATTATTATTATTATTAGTAGTAGTAGTAGTAGTAGTAGTAGTAGTAGTAGTAGTAGTAGTAGTATATTAAATACGTTATCCTAAAAATTATCTGATATTCTGATATTTGTATTCTTTCTTTCTTTCTTTCTTTCTTTCTTTCTTTCTTTCTTTCTTTCTTTCTTTCTTTCTGGCAAAGATTTTCCTGGTTACACTGTTGATTTTTTTTTAACGGTCCAATTTTTTTGTTGACCAGCTGATTGAGACTGAAAAACAAGGATTTGGGGGAAATCTGTCCAAAGGGGGGGGGAATAAACATGTTCCAAGAAGTTGCATGCATGTCTTGCAGCAGAAAGTTTACAAGAGGAAACATCTCCTGCTCTTTCTCATAAACAGGAGGAAGTGTTTCCTCTCAAGACAGAGCTTGCCAGATGTATGTTTTTAAATAAACACTTACATCTAAAATACTGTTAAATATTAAGCGTCTGCTGCCTGAATAATTGGGGTGGTGAGGGAGGCAGTGGTTTACCTTGGCTCAAATGTTTGTGTGCGCATTTTTAGTAAGTTAAAAGAGACAACACACAATAACTGGAGCCTGTCCACAGAACCCAGGGCTTGGCTTAATAATGTAAGCAGAACAGCAGCCTCTGACAGAGAAAGGGGTGGCCAATCTTCCCCTACAGGTCTGGGAAAACTTCCAGAGCTGGTTGTTCAGATAAGTCCAAGAGCTTCAGGGTGTCAAGAGGAAGCATCATCTTGCATTCTTGCATGTGTTACACTTTTGCATGTGTCCTGTTGTATGGTGGCTCTACTTGTGTCTTCAAAGTAGGACTTGTCATTACCACCGCTACCACCAGTGAGTTTTTAATGGCAGAAAGGGGATTTGAACCCTGGTCCCCTGATTTGCCCCTTGATCTACTGCACGACACTGCTCAAGGCAAGAATGTTTGGACCAGCTTCTCCAGAAGGAGCAAAAGGGTTGACTCTTGATCTCACATTTCCTCCAAGTTCTAGGAGAGGACAGCCCTTGTAGACGTTCCGGAAAAAGGAGATGTGACTAAGCAAGGAAAACAAGTTATGGAGCCGTGTAGCCATCACGAAAACCAAATACAAAAGCAGAACAGGTGATACCTTTAGGCGACTAGAAAAATAACAAAGTTGCTAATATATCAAGGGCAAAACCCTCTTCCTCAGAGCTGCACCAACAGAAAGAAGACAAGGTACAGAAACTAACCTGAAAAAGGAAATCAAGGATTCTGTTGGCCCGCAGGTAGTGGCATTATTCTCACCTGATTGGTCAAGCCCCGGAGTTCTGCAACTGATCTCTAATTACAAGTGGCCCAATTGAAGGTGTGATGTTAGTCCACCTTGCCTTCCTCTTGCCGGCTGGCTCACCCTCCTTCTCTCCCTCCCCACCACCACCACCACCACCACCATGGCTTTGCAAAAGCAAGCTGAGTACAAGGAAGTGTTATCACCTGATCTGCCCCTGGAGAGAGAAGACTAGCAAAGGGTCTGCCATCCGAGATAGGAAATGTAGACCGCTGTGCTAATTGGACATTTTATGCTTTAGGAAAATAAAAGATGTATGTAAACAGCACTTGAGAACCTGTCCTGATCATGTTCTGCTGAGGCTTGTGCATTTTTTTAAACTTCTCTCCTTGACTGACAGTTAAAATGTTGCCATTAAGCAATGAGCAGAGTGTTCCATTTGGTTGTCAAAACAAAGAGCTTTCTTCTCTCTCTTCAGGTTTTCTTTTTCTGGTGGTTCATCCCTCCCCCCCCCCCCGCTTCTCCTCAAAAGTGTACACAGATGCTTGTAACAATAGGAAACACTTTGCAAAGGTACATTTTTTTTTGGTTATACATTCAACTTCCAAACATAATCCTGTGCATCTTTGTTCGAAATGGATACTTTAGTGGAAATGGAGATAGATAAATGAATGCTGAATGATGGTAGGGTATTGGCAGGATTCCTTGCTGCCTCTTTAGGGCAGTGATGGCGAACCTTTTAGAGACCGACTAATTATTCTCAAAGTACCAACACAACAATGTAACCTGAATACAGGGGGCTGTGAAGGGGTGATGTTGGGTGCCCACAGAAAGGGCTCCGAGTGCCACCTTTGGCACCCGTGCCATAGGTTTGCCAGCACTGTTATAGGGCATATGACTCCGGACTGGCTCTCAAGCCCAGGTTCAAAGCCAGCTTCTGAAAATCTACCTCTTTTTCTACTATCCCAGTTAGGTAGCAAGTGGGGACATGAAGAGCCATAGTGGAATGCGACGGAAGCCTTGCTGTCATCATGCATCTCTTAATTTGTCCGATCTCATTTTATTTAGGTGCAGGATTCATGTGTTTTAGCACTTGCTCTTTTGTAATGTAGCTCAGTTTCACAGCAACAGTTGCATCTCGGTTCAAGTGCTCCTCCCTCGGTCTTCATACCTTTCCCTGCTTGTATGATCTACTTGTGGATATCTGTGAGAAACAGAGGAAGAATCAGGAGAGAGAGAGAGAGAGAGAGAGAGAGAGAGAGAGAGAGAGAGAGAGAGAGAGAGACCCCCTGTCTCTATCTCCCTGCTTGTATCTATGTATGTTTCAACTCTTCCTTCTCACACCATCCCAAAACCCTGGAACAAACAGCAGGTGTCAACAGCAACCTGCTAAATCAATATTTATCTCTGTGAGATTCTCTGGGGCTACTGAGTTCCTGATAGAGCTCATTTTAACTTTATTGTACCTCCTGAGTACTCCTCAATTGACGGTAGTTTAAAGCTGACTTTGTGTGCCTTTGCAGTGCTTCCGAATCTTACCCTGTGTCCATCTCAGTTTTCTTCTGGTTGTACTTATTAATCTCGTGTTGTAAATGGAGAAGACTCTTGTACTTGTTACCCCAAGCCTTGTGCTGTCAGACCACTGTTGTTATTCTAGCCTACTGTTGCTCTTAATAGCAAGAGAACTTCAAGGACTCTGTTTACAGGATAGTGTTTTAATGGATCGTCCCCAAGATTGAATGTGGAGGACAAGCAGATACGGTCATTGATGGAGCACGCAATTTCAGCAGCAGCATCTCCACTTAACCTGACAGGTCCCAACATCGTTGACCATTGTCTATACAGGCAACGCTGATGGGAGTTCAACTTCCAACAAAAGTTAAAGGGATGCCATGCTCGCCTCCTCCTCCTCCTCCTCCTCCTCCTCCTCCTCCTCCTCCTCCTCCTTGGTTTGCCCGCAACAGTGGTTCCTAACATTGGCTCGCCAGATGTCCCTGCACTGCAACTAGCATAAACCCTAGCCAGCAAAGCTAGTGGTTAAGGCAGGCATGGCCAAACTTCGGTCCTCCTGATGTTTTGGACCACAACTCCCAGAATTCTAAGCTTAGATTGTCAGTGACAAAGGACTATGGGAGTTGTGGTCCAAAACATATGGAGGGCTAAAGTTTGGACATGCCTGGGGTTAAGGCTTCTGGGAACTGCAATCCAAGAACAGCTAGTTTGCCCATGTTTCTGAATCACTGACCTCGAACTACTAGCAGCCAACTCCATTACTCACACAGGACCACCAACACACACACACACACACACACACACACACACACACACACACACACACACACACACACACACACACACACACACACACAGAGGACCACCATCACACACACACACACACACACACACACATGAATGGACATGTCCTTTTAAAGAGACAAGGAATGGCACTCACCCTGGAATTCCATTTTCTAGACCACCCTTAGAAGAACTCTTGCTGGTCATTTTAAAATTCAAGGCACGAGCTTGACAGAGCCCCTGACATCCTTCAGTGAGGGAAAACCACATTCCACTTCCCCCTCTCCTCCGAGCTGAGCTTTTCACCTTACGCTTATTTAAACTTCTGAAAGCCAAACATTACTGAGCAAACAGTCCTACTAGAAAATCTGTGAGTTAAACAAAACAAATCAAAGGGTGGGGGGGGAGGAAGAGGACTTGAAAGGATCTGAATCAGCTGCGGCTTTGTTTTTTAACTGTACACTAAGAAATGCACCATGCTGCCATGGCATAAACTAGCAGCAGTTAATATGCACTTTTGAACGGAGGTATGCTATTTAATCCCTCAAAAGTACTTGCGTGCTTTTGTTTCAAACTGTGATGTTTTCTTTGTTTTTAAAAGCAAAAAAAAATCCCTCCTCCTGAATGTTTTCCCCCTCGTGGGGTTGTTCCCTTTTCTCTCTCAAATTGTAATGTTTTTGTTGTGCGCTTCATGCCCTATGGTGCAAGGATGGACAACATTTTCCCCTGCTGTTCTCCAAACCCCCACCAACCTCCCTGCCAACTCATAGTCATACGGTGAAAGATGAGCCGCTTTGGGGGGGGGCAAGATGCACCAATCCAGGCAGGATGGAGTTTCAAACTAAGTTTTGCCCTCCAAGGGAACCAGCTCCTACTGTTCCCCTTGTTGTTCCCCTGCGGGTCTCTGTTGTTACAGCGTTCCTGCAGAAGCTGCAGATTAGTCCCAGAGTGTGTGGCTGCTGGTACACACATACAGATTGGCTGCCTTTCATTTTCCCCAGCCAGCCAGCCAGCCTGCCTCCCACTCCACCTTTTACCCTCCTGCTTGTTTGTTTGTTTGTTTGTTTGTTTGTCTTTAACTTCCAAAATTGGCAGTTGAATTGCTTTGCCGATTGAAATGCTATTATTGTGGCTTTAAGACCTGAAGCGACGTTATACCAGGCCAGTCTGTATGAGCTTCCAAATCTTTCTGGATTGTAAAGGCTGTCGTCTCCAGATGGTGCTGGCTAGTCCTGATGGGCATCGCTGTCCCAAGAGCATCTCACGAGGGACACACGTTACCCATCCTATCCTAGTTCCACTGTCAATTTCTAGAGCAGTGGTTCCCAACCTCGGGTCCTCAGATGTTCTTGGACTACAACTCCCAGAAGCCTTCCCTGCCAGTATCAACCAGTGCTTTCATGCAGACACAAGATCCTGACCGTCGCCCTTCAGTGCTACCATCATGTGTCACCACTGTGACAAAAAGGGGACGGATCTCCTTCCTCTTCTTCCTCTTAAGTTTGCTTCATTTTATCCCGTTTGCCATTCTTCTTCTTCTTCTTCTTCTTCTTCTTCTTCTTCTTCTTCTTCTTCTTCTTCTTCTTCTTCTTCTTCTTCTTCACTTCACTTTATTTTACTTTATTTGAAATTTATATACAGTAAGACCCCGGTATCTGCTGGGGATCGGTTCTAGGCCTTCCAGTGGATAACAAAAACAGTGGATAAAAGAGAACACAAAAAACCCAAAACTACTGGTTTGTGATAATACCTTGCTTTACAGCTGCTGTTTGTGACAGCACCTTGCTTTATGACTGCTGTTTTACAACAGTAACTTGCTTTACAGCTGCCGTTTATGAGAGTAGCTTGCTTTACAGCTTCTGTTTTATGACAGTAGCTGGCTTTACAGCTGCTGTTTATGACATTAGGTTGCTTTGAGGCTGATAGATTATTTATTTAATTTTTCCCTCAGCCAATTGTGGATAACTGAATCAGTGGTTAACAAGTCAGTGGATACGGGGGTCCTACGTTACCGCCAGCTTGTATGAAACAACTCATGGCGGTGAACACAGGCAAAATAGGCTCTTTTGCCCCATCCTGTTCCTCCATCATCATCCTTCCTTTTCCTCTCCAACTCCAAGCATATCTATCCAATATTGCAGTACATGTTTCCAAGTATCTGCCCCTTGCTGTTTGACCGGTTAGCCATATTTTATTTTGCTTTATTTATGCACGGAACTTAAATGCAGTTTAATTTTGCCCTGATTTATTCGCAGTCAATTTCCAGTTATTACTTCTCCTCTTAATAGCTTCATCTGGAAGGCTTGAAGCTTTCCCCTAGCACACCATTTGATGTTCCCTGGCACTATACAATTAGTTAGAAAGTAATTTTCTTAATTTGGTTTCTTGCAACAAAATAAATGAAAGATCCATCACCAGCCAAAGCTGGGTTGACTTGGGAGGTTTCCCTTTATTAAAGAGAAATGATAATCTATAAAGTAAGGATGTGGCTGGGGATGACTATTAAACAGGAAAAGGCTTATCTGCCTCACATCGCCGCAATGCTTCAGCCAGCAGAATTTCCCTGCAAGCAAATTTCCTATTCGGATCGTTCCTTTAAAGTTAAAACCTGGAGAAAATTTGCAACCTCTCTAATATCAGAGCTATCAGTTTCCATTGGTTTGGACATGCTCAATCACATTCACAAACCAACACACACACTTAATTTTCAAGCTCCAAAAGGAAATGCCTTCCCAGTCCCAAACTTTTCAGTGTGGACTTGGAAAACCTTCACTGAAACAGCATTTCATTGAATGGCATTTGCTGCCACGGCGTCTGCTATCGCCACCGCTGCTGCTGCTCGTGGTGCAGTGCTTAAATGCCTGTACTGCAGGTAAAACTGTGCTCACGACCTGGGGTTCAATCCCTGGTAGCAGGCTCAAGGTTCAATCAGCCTTCCATCCTTCCGAGGTCAGTAAAATGAGTACCCAGCTTGCTGGGGGGGGGGCAATGTGTAGCCTGCACACTGTAATTAAAAAAAATTGTAAACCGCCCAGAGACTACTTGTAGTGGTATGGGGCGGTATATAAGCAGAACACTTTGCTTTTGCTTTGTTCACAATGTCTCTTCACTCCACGCTGTTTCGACACAGTAAGCTGCATCTCCATTAATCCACATTAATGTGAAAGAATATTCTACACCACCAGTTCCCCACCTGAAGTCCCCAAATATTCTTTGATTAAAACTCCCAGAAGCTTTCACCACTAGCATGCTGGCCAGGATTTATGGGAGTGGATGTCCAAGAACACCTGGGCATCCATGGTTGGGATACAGTGTTCTACAAAAGGATGATTGTATAAAAACAACTCTCACCTTATCCAAGTAGCAGGACATTGGTTCCAGTGGTGACAAGATGTGTATAGCGCAGTGGTGGTGAACCTTCTGCACTCCAGCTGTTTTGGACCACAACTCCCACAACCCTTTGTTATTGGCAGTCTGGGCTTAGAATTCTGGAAGTTGTGGTCCAAAACATCTGGAGTGCCGAAGGTTCACCACCACTAGTATAGTGTGTATACTGTATAGCATTTTTGGAGCAAAAGCTGATTATAAACCTGAGGTTCTTCCTTGGCTTTCATCCCATGTTAATTTTGCCTGGATCAAATAACAATCGAGCCAAGAGCCCCCCCCATCTCTTTGCTTAAGATTGTTGACCTTTCCAAACTACCGTTGCCTTTAAATCACAGTAGGGTTGATAAACCAGGCAAGAAAATCAAATTTCTTCCTGCATCAAGAAACACTTCTGACATCAGGCCATCCACCACAAAACCCCAGTAGGAACACGCATTTCATATTTGATAAAAGGCCTGTGGACACCATTCTGCTGGCCCTCTTTACAAGTTTTTAATTCATTTAAAAACATAGTATATCAAAGGAGCAACACATACCACAGTAACATTATTTCTACACGGTGTTACATTGATACATTTCTTGTGCACCTATTGTTTCACCCATGCCACCTTCACCTTTGGGGCTAGGGTTCTAGTTCACCCCCATCTCATTCCCTATCTTCTCTCCCCCAACCACCACCAACCACACCAAACTCCAGGAAGAATGCTGCTAACCCAGAGAAATAATAGCACTGATTATTTTCCTTTACTGTATTTTTTTTTCACACTCCAGCCAAGTGTGGGAGACCAAATGATTTATGCAAGTGGCATCCTCAGTAGTGTCATAATTTACAACTAAAGATGGCTTTCACATAATACTTTTGCAACAAATACCTAATGCATACCGTCCTACCTCCTCCCCCACCATGCCAAATGGGTATTTGGAATTAATGGTGCAAAACTCTGTCAGTTCCTAAGAATCTTGTTGCCTGCACAGGGGATTGCAGAATACCCACCCCACCATTCCTTCTTGATTCGTTCTCTTCATGTCACCTTGATGGCAGGTAGCTTCTTCTTCATCACCACAAATGCATGGGAGGGTCCCGCTTCTTTCAGCCCGTATCCTTTCATGCATCACCAAATTAGGGATTTTTTTTCCGGATTTCAGTAGAGAATGACACTTTTTGCTGTAGAAGGCTTGACTGGATTTGTTGAGTGAAGAAATATGTCAAGCAAATGATGGGAAGGGTTTGAGTTTCCCCTTGTACTCCTATTCTTGTACTCTGCTGTATACAGTATTTTCATAGGAAATAGGAGAGAGAGAGAGAGAGAGAGAGAGAGAGAGAGAGAGAGAGAGAGAGAGAGAGAGAGAGAGAGAAGAGGAGAGAAAGAAGAGATTTATCTTGCAGCCTCCCTGTGTGCGTGCCTCTCTGTGAGTACCCTCCCCTGCCCCACAGTGCAGTCACTCTGTGGCTGCCTTACGCCCTGGGCAACGCCCGCCGCTGCCTTTGCAGCCTCCCTGCGTACTTAGTCTATACTGTGCCTCTACCAGCATCGTTTTTTTTTAGTGTTTTTCCCTCTGGTGTGGGACGTTGGGGGACGTCCGCGCACGGAAATGCTTTAAGTCACGCAAAAAGCGGGTAAAAACGAAAAGCGAAAAACAAAATGAATATTTTTTCAAAAAAAATCATGAAAAACGAAAATGAACCAAAACAGACCCGCAATGAAAAATGAAAAACTGAAATGTCATTTTTTCGATTCATGCCCATCTCTACCACAGACTTGCACAACACAGCATTTGGCTTTAAAAAACAGAGATGAGCACCGCCCCTAGAGTTGGACATGACTAGCATGCATGTGGGGGAGTAAATCTTTACCTTTAAATATGTGTGTGTGTGTGTGTGTGTTGTCTTGTCACAGTCGTGCCTGACTCTTCATGACTCCATGTCCATGGCATTTTCTTGGCAGGAAAACTGGAGTGGCTTGCCAGTTTGGTATCACCTTTCTACATTTGTTCTGCTCCAACAAGCTTAACCACAAGATTGTGCTCTGGAATTGGCTTGGTGTTGAACTGTTGGCTGGTTTGTCCGCTCCCGCCCCCACCCCTTAAGAGTAAAGATAGGGAAAGGCACATGAGAAAAGAGAGACAAAAGTGGAAGAATATTGGTGTTTGGAAGAATATTGGTGTTTCAAAAATAGAGCAGTGTGAAAGCCATTTAAGTTGAGTGGTTCAGCATCTTATGTGGAACAAGGTGGTTGCCTTGTCTTTGTAGAGTCTCTCCCTTCTTCTCTTTTTCTGTTTTTCTTTCGACACAAAGATTCTGTTGCATCTCCTTCAGCTCTCCAACACTTCATCATGTTTAGTCTTTTACCATAATTGCTGGCAATTATTTGTAAAATGTCCTCCAGATACACTTTAGTCTGGCACATAGAAGAGATGATTACTTTGAACAGTCTTTCAAAGGGTGTATTTTATCAGCCTCTGTTACACAGGATGAGGTCCATAACCATCATAATGATTTAACTACTAGGCCAGTTGGAGTTTTGCCTTTCCGTATCAGTTTCATGAGAAGATGGATGGAAGAAAGATGAGGCTCCTTCGATTTTCCCAGAGCTGTTGAACCTGTTCCAGCACAAGGCAATTACTGAATCTCCAACATGGTCTTAAAAAGTAGTGCAAGACTACAACTCCCAGAATTCTCATGCCATCAAAGCCAGTGGGACACTTAGGAGCATTTTTTCTGCCTCTGCCTTTCAGCGATCAAGGAGGTTGATTTGTTTGATGGTTTTTTTTTGGGGGGGGGGGTTCTGGCTACCTGTGTTTCTGCCATCTTGCCTTTGTACTCTTGTTTTTGTATTTTTACCTGATTTGGGTTTTGTTATTTTATATGCCCTATTGTGGATTTGGTTTATCCTTGTCTAGAATTTATTTGTACACCAACCTTCTCTCTCTCTCTCTCTCTCTCTCTCTCTCTCTGTGTGTGTGTGTGTGTGTGTGTGTGTGTGTGTGTGTGTGTGTATGCAAACACTGCTTCTTTGCACATCCAATTTTCCTCCTTTTTCTTTTCTTGATGGGGAGGAGATGAGGCTGTCTTTGCCAATAACTTGCCAAGTGGTGCCGATCACAGCTTAGGGCTGAATGGAAATAATGAAAGGAAGTAAGGCGAACAGATTATGCTTCCTGTATGCTCAATTGTGCTGAGACTTGGATGATGTCCGGGGGGGGGGGGGACAGGGAGGCGAAAGAGACATTTCCGCCCTCCTCTTATGGCAGGGTGTAAAAGTACCTCTGATTCAAGTCCGAATAAAAAAGGACATGTCCTCAAAACAACCAGAGGCCTATCAAGAGAGAGAGAGAGAGAGAGAGAGAGAGAGAGAGAGAGAGAGAGAGAGAGAGAGAGAGAGGCTAAAAAACGGGGAGGGACATCATGCCAGTTGTAACAAATTGAGGCCGTTTCTAACTGCAAAATTCTTTGTCAGATCTTTGTATATTTGCAGATGGTGGGCAAAGGTGCTCCTTACATGGAGCTGAATGAAAGATGAGTGGCCTTGGGCAGAGAGGAGTTTAAAAAAAGGGCCACACAAATCATTAGAAGGATAGTGATGTTCCTCAGCTGATAAAGGAGACTGAAATAAAACATGGTTGCCTGGGGGATTCGCTTCTGCCTTAAACACATCAGTGGTGGCTCAGTGTGGTGATTATTTATCTTCGAATTTGCTCAAACTAGAAGCCAAAGGATTGCATCTTTCTAAACCGGCAGCAAACAAAGCAGGGTGTTTTCGCCTTCACAGATTTACTCACCACACCCACACACTCTGAGAACACAAGGACCGTTTTCTCTTTCTTTTTAGAACTGAGCTTTGTCAAGGATAGAGTAGAGATCTGACCCTTGACGGTGCAGCTGGTCCAAAGCAACCCAGGCTGGGTGTAATCATATTGTAAGAAGCACCGTGGAGAATCGAACTCCCAAACGGTGGCTTTAGAGCCAGATATCTAAACCACTGAGTTCTCCAGAAAGCTTTTTTTCTTTTCTTTTCTTTTCTCTTCTCTCTTTTCTCTTTTTCTTTTTTGGTCTAAATCGTGCTATAATAACCAATTTGTGCTAAACGAAAACAGATAATATAAAACTGGATGGGAAAATGAAGTTGACAGTAGATAGAAGAAATGGAAAGGTTGAGAAGAGAAGGTAGATGGAGGAGGAGGAGGAGGAGGAGGAATAGAAGAAGAAGAAGAAGAAGAAGAAGAAGAAGAAGAAGAAGAAGAAGAAGAAGAAGAAGAAGAAGAAGAAGAAGAAGAAGAAGAAGAAGGAGGAGGAGGAGGAGGAGGAGGAGGAGGAGGAGGAGGAGGAGGAGGAGGAGGAGACATGAATGAGGAGGATAAGAAAGAGCAAGAGAGGAGGAGAAGGAGGAGATGAAGAGGAGGAGGAGGAGGAGGAGATGAAGAGGAGGAGGAGGAGGAGGAGGAGGAGGAGGAGCAGCAGCAGCAGCAGCAGCAGCAGCAGCAGCAGCAGCAGCAGCAGCAGCAGCACTGGGAGTTGGTCCCCGGAGCTCAACGTTTTGCTCCAGGAGCACAGTCAAATCATAAAACCCCTAGGGTTTTTTAGCTTCTGTTGTCATTTTTTTCTTAGCCCATCTTACATAGATGTGCCCATTTTCTCCTTCCCTCCACAGCCATAGAATCACAGGGTCAGCTGGCAATCAGCTTTGTCTAAGTAGCATGTTTTGCTGACATTGGTGTGTGTGCACTTTGAGCAATCTCTTTAAAGTGCTTAGTAAAATTATAGCATTCAGACCAAAAGAGAAAGAAAAACAAAGATGGAAAAAACGAGAGAGAAAATCACCCAAGGTTATCAGCGTTAGTTAGCTCTTCAATCTCAAGAATCCCAGTGTCTTATCACTCAGGAAATATTTTCTCCTCTTTCATACAAGGAGAAACAAAACAGCTGGGTGCCTGGGCGAGGAATCTTCATTATAATGCCAAAGTAATTAAGAGGTTCTCTTAAATGATAACTTTGCTGAGCTTTTAGATGTTCCCTAAGTAGGATGCTCACGTAAAGAGGCAGTGTATTGTAAATGTTATTGTCAGTGTCGACTAATTGCTATCCTACAAATCATAAAAGTTTAAGCCAGGGGAAAAGGACCACTGAGACAATTTTCCAATCAATAAGATCAGGTTGGTACCGCAGACTATCTAAATATGACTGTTGGATGTTTTAGCAACTATACCGCTTGTTTGGGCAATACCTGTTGGCTCTTAGTAAAGCTGAATGTCTACCTTTTTTCCTTACAATGTTAATGGAAGGTTTGCATTATGTGAAGAAACTGAAATATGAAATTCATTTGCTGGGCCCTTCTGCTCTTCAGTGAGCCTCCAAAGCTGACCTTACAGGCAGTGGCCAGTGTGGAAGCAGTTCACACGTTTGCCTCATCTCCTGCTATTGAACACTTCAAAGGAAGTACTGAATTGTGTGGGGGGTGCAGATGCCTCATGCTTATCTTTATTATAGGACATACCAAAACTAATGCCTTATTTGTAACCATGACTTGAAATTACCCTTTCAAAATGTTATAAGCCTGTGTCCATTTCCTCCTGCAACAACACAACATTGCAGACACCTCTGGTGAGGGAGATGGAGCCACAGCCTGTTTTATGTCTGTTGGGCAGCAGTGAAGAGGTAACACTGCTGTCTGTACTATTATAGGCTGAATGGCACCTGCTTTATTTTAAATTTTGTTTTAGAGATGGGCACAGACCTCAGTTCAGTCCAGCCCAATCTGTTGCTGCACTTGCAAAAGTGTTGTGTGCCTAGGGCACCCTCTTCCCTTCAGTGCCTGCTCACCCATCTCTCGGGTGACACACGTTTCTCTTCCCACCTCCCCAGCTCAACTCAGCTTTTGCAGCATGCTCTTCCACCTTCTGCAGAGCTGTAGAAATCCCTGTCCTTCCTCCTCGTCTGAGTGAGAGGCTGACAGAGGAGGCAGAAGAGAGCAGAACATTCTGCAAAAAAAGGGAGTGGGTAGTTCCACTGGAGACCAATCAGCACGCAAATGGTGACCACGATAATGATACAAACTAAAGCATCCTAACTGCTATTGTCAGTGATTTTGAGAAAGCACTGTTCATATCTCTTGAGAAGGTCAGATAATATTATACGGTAATTACGATTTAATTACTTTTTAATGTATTGTTTATTGGGATTTTCATTCTACTTACTTTAATGTTGTGAATCATCTTGAGCCCTTTTAGCTGGAGAAAGGCAGCCTACAATTGATAATAAATAAATAAACCATATAACTGTAGATTGCAAACATGTTTTTTCCAGGAATAAATAGAACTGTAAAGCAGATTTTAAGTGGGGTTCCTGGGGTTAGCATGCTGCAGATGAAATGGTGTCTCAAGAATACCATATTTTTCCATCTACAAGATGTCCCCCATGTATGACTCCGCCCCCCCACTTTTCCAACTCAAAATTACAATTTCGCAACCACACAGTTCTCATACTTCCATGTATAACCCTCAATTTTAAGTCTAAGTCTTATACACAGAAAAATACTGTATGTTTCTTTGGTAGCCATTTGCTAAACCTCAGATCTTGGGTGCACTCCGGTAAGAACCTTCACTTTCAGGTCTCCTTCCAGATTGCAATAATCCCAACCAAGGAAGGATTTGTAATTGTCAAAACCTGCACTTTGAATTGATCGTAGAAACGAATTAACAAAATGGTTGCAGTAGCATCCAATCCTAGATAACATTCCACTAAGAGAATGGATCTTATATTTGCACAGTGGATGTTTTGGGATCCTGGCTCCACACAGGGATCTTTAGTGAGTTGGAACAGATAATACAACCAAGTACCACCAGGAGTAGAATCTGAAATTTACACTCCCAATTGGTATTTGCAGCCTGCATTTTGTAACTCACTTTTAAGAAACAGACCAGACAAGAACATCTGCCATAATTTTAAAAGTTTTTTTTTCTGCAACATCCACACAGTTCAGAGGTATGCAGAGTGATGAAGACTTGTATGGGTCAAAAGCTAGGTTTGGTTTATTTTATATTATTTTATTTTCAGTGCTCTCTCAATATGACTGTTTTACCTGTTTTCATCTATTTTAGATAGCAGGCTGAATAGTTCAGTGGTTTAGGTATCTGGCTGCAAAAGCGAAGTGGGGTGCTTATATACCACTCATAGCTTCCTAGATGCCCTAAGCACATCCAATCTCACCTGATTTCAGAAGCTAAGCAGGTTCAGGCCTGGTTAGTGCTTGGATGGGATACCGCCAAGGAATACCAGGTGCTGGAGGCGCCTGGAGTAGGAACGGACAAACCACTCCAGTACTCCTGACAAGAAAACTCCATAGACATGGGTTTACAAAGAGCTGGTCATGACTGTAGTGACACAACACACACACACACACACACACACACAGTGCTTAAAGCACTCTTTGGGCAGTTTATAAGTACAGTAATTAGGCATGCTACACATTGCCCCTCCCACCTCCCCAGCAAGCTGAGTACAGTACTATACTCATTTTACCAACCTCTAGAGGTTGGAAGGCTGTGTGAACCTTGAGCCTGCTACCTGGGATTGAACCCCAAGTTGTGAGAACAGTTATAGCTGCAGCACAGCAGTTTAACTACTGTGCCACAAGGCTCTTGTGGAGACAAGCATTGGTAGTTGGATTCCCCACTTTTCCTCTTGTGAGTAGAGCCAACCTAAGTGGCCTTGGGCGACCTGTACAGCCCCCGGGCACCCCCGGAAGATAGGAATGGGAAACCACTTCTGAGTATTCTCTACCTGGAAAAGGTTGCCCTAAGTAAAAACTGGATTGACAGCCCATGGATATTATTTCATCTGTTTTAAAAGTTAATAGATTAAATTAGGTTTGTGACAAAGAATCTCTCTTCTGTTTTCTTCCTTCTCTCCCTTATCTTTTCTTTTCTTCTTTTCTCCTTTTCATTTCATTTCATTTCTTCTCTTCTCTTCTCTTCTCTTCTCGGTTTGTCTCTTCATTTTTAGTCCCTCCCCCTTCACTAAATAGTTTGTTGGAAAACCAGCGCACATCAAGGATCTACAGTACCTCTGAAGCCCAAACAAATAAAACATTGCTTAAAATATTTATGCCCTGTACCTTAGACACCTTTAATATTTCCAGGCAGAGACACCGATACTTCAAATGTAATACAGCCAAGTGCACCGTCTAATAAGGCTGTATAATTTTGCTATAACAGCCCCGCTCTGTTGTACTATTAAAGCTTTAAAATATTAATGCTCGTTAATGGTGTCACTCAGCCATTTTATATGATTAGTTTTAAGCCTCTCTTGGGTAGGCAAGAAGGGGAATTTTTAATGAAATGTTCCCTGCTCATCTGACCTGCTGTATTACTGCATGAATGCCATTTTTATGAGGCAGGTTTATGGCGTTCATTACTCTGCTCCTTGAGCCACTTCATGGCTGCTGTAATTTTTAAAGAAGAGATAAAAAAATAAGTCAGTTCTTTCCTTGCAGTCAAGAAGGGACTGCCTTCACCAGCTTTGACCTTTAAGCTGTCGTGCATGGATTAATCACATTTCTGCTGGAAATTGTTTTAGACTTAATACTAGCTGAAGCCCTGATGAGCTTTACTTGCTTTGCTGGCCATATCTTAACGAGGTTTGTCAGTGACTCGATCTCAAGAAACAGTCTCAATTTCTCCTTCCATCAATTTGGGTGTGCATCTGTGTGGATATCCTCCACATGCCCTGGGTTTTCATCCCTCTTTTTTCCTGTTCAAACTGTTTGTCTCAAATTTATATTAATTCTCTTGTTGAATGCTTATGAAGGTCCTTGTTAGAGCCAAGCGACCGTCTACAAATTGTCTATATAAATATGTACAACCCTCTGCTGGATGTGCTTTCGTGCCAAGGTCAAACACATCCAATGAAGACTTTTACTATATTTGGAGTGAGAGAAACCAGGGATTCAAGGTGGATTCAGAAAAAGGAAGAAACACTTACAGTTTATTTACGGTTAATTAAAATTGGATATTGGTGCATGCCAAGGAATTCCAGGAGAAGATATATCTGTGCTTTATAGATTATGATGGAGGCTGTAGTTATGAGGTGACATAGGGAATATTCCAAAAGAAAAGGCATAGCTACGACATAGGTTCGTCCTGATGGGTAGCTTTTGTTTATTAGAAAAATACAACAGAGTAGGAGGAAATGGAATGGTTTCTCAAGGGCAAAGGTGTCGGACAAGGGTGCAATTTATCTTCTTATGTGTTCAATCTGTGTACAGAGTTTATCAAAGAAATATGGTCCCTCACTCTTCTACAGTGTCTTCTCCCAGATGGGTCAAAGATAAAAGGTTGAGGCCCACTTTTGACAGGAGCACGCTTGTTATTGTTAGAAGACCATGTGAGAAATTTTTGGAACAAATCCTGGGGAAGCTAAAAGTGTTGTCTGACCAGGATAAAATCCAATATCTGCTTGCATCCAAATCTGATTTTATAACTGAAAAAGTAGCTATGTTTTTATCGGTGATTTTCACGGCTCATGCTCAGGATACTTACTAGTATCCATTTTAAACAAAGGTATTAATAATTATTATTATTTTATGTCTGCAACAAATCCATGTTTTAGTCCTTGTCATAGCCCTGATTATTCTAAACAGAAATTTAACCCTTGATTTTAAAAAAGAAATTCACCACAGCATGCTACATATCTGTGTTCTGTTGTATGGCAATAAAGGTTGTTGTTGTTGTTGTTGTATTAGCAGACGTCAGTGTCTCAGGATGAGAAGCTGCTGCAGCTCATGTAGCCTAATGGAACATTTTATCCATTATTTAATCAAAGAAATCTAAATACTGTTATAGTCCATGGTGCTCCCTTGAGCAGTAGCTCCGTGGATACAGTGAATCAACTTGTAATCCCCATTGTGACTAGAGATTGATTCTCTGATTTTCAGGGTCAGTATGGCTAGTAGCCATATTAGCCCAATCTTTCTGTGGTTGTCCTCCAAATAAGTGATTTTTATCACCTGATACACTGTCAAGGAATTGCCTGGTGGCTCAGTGGTTTATGCATCTTGCTGAAATAGAGATTTCAATTTCCTGGTGGGGTCTCCCTGACAATGCTAGACATTGATTACCTATGGCAGTGTTGGCGAACCTATGGCATGGGTGCCAAAGGTGGCACTCGGAGCCCTTCCTGTGGGCACCCAACATCGCCCCTCCACAGCCACCTGTATTGAAGTTGAATTGCTGTATTGGCATTTTGCAAAAATTAGTGGGTTTTGGATTGCAGTTTGGGCACTCGGTCTCTAAAAGGTTCACCATCACTGTCCTATGTGATCCCTTCAAGCTTTGCAGGTCTAAGGTTATTATTTAAAAAATTCCAAACTTGATTGATCAAAATTATAAAAACATTGACTGGTATTATATAACAGATGCAAGCTTTAACCAAAAAACTAAGTATCTGCTGTTGTTGTCGCTGCTGCGGTTGTCGTCATCATCATTAATTATTAAGCATACCCAATATGTCTTCCCAAACATGGCAGATGCTACCTAGACCATTCTCCTATTCAGTCTTTCTCATTAATAGGATTACCTTGCCATTTTGACAACCCAGAGCAAGGCATACAGATGATATAGAGTCATTTTAATGATGGCATAGATAAAAAAAACCAGCTCCTTCACACTTGTGCCAGGTTTTATTTGAACTATGTGGTATTTCAGAAGGTGCTTTTCCTATAAAACTCAGGTATAGGAATTAATAGAAATGAGACTGCTTGCCTTTTTAATAGCCTAGTCCAGTGAGCCTGGGTGCTAGCCAGTAAGTGCCTATGGTTGGGAACAACAAGAAGAGTAATAATATCATTTATGTGCCATTTTAGAGCTTTCTAAGCATTTTCCATATATTATCAGCCAGTCAGGACCTTTATTGGCATAAAACCAAACATACAATACAATATTTACCTGGCAGGGGTGATACCTTGATCCATAATATTATCATTGACGTAATAATCTTTGCAATGGGCATGATTTCTCCCTATAATTACAGTGTCGTTGGTTGGGTCGGGTCAGTGTGATGCTGTTGTAACCAAGTAAATAAATAAATAAATAAATAAATAAGTTGAGATATAGAGGTTGACTAAATAGGTACCTGTTGTTACTCTCACTGAATAATTAGAAAAATAGGTTACAGGGGATACCTTTATAGGCCACTATTAAAAATAATAATAAAAAAAGAAACATGGCAAGCTTTCAAGTGTAAATCACCCTTCTTCAAAGCAGGTCCCAGAAGTTCAGACATGGTAAAATATGTGCTTTACCAGGAGGTTACTTTTAAAGTCCTTAGTTAGATGGTGTTCTTAAAGTCCATGGCTAGGTGATGTTGCCACCAGGGCAGGAGTCTTGTTAGAGGCAAGATGGGCAGTTGTAAAAAGCTGCTTCTTAAGTCACACCCCTGTTCTTCAAACAAAGGAACATGGGTCATATATAACCCCCACTCCTTTACCCAGCTCCATTTGGCACTAGGAGACATACAAAACTTTTTTGGGGGGGGAGAAAAGGGTTGATACATCCTGCAGCTTGGCCACCCCGTTGCAATCAGTTGTGATGGATTTAACCAAACTTGGGAATGTAGGAAGTGAGCAAGCCGAAACTGCTTGCCCAGTGAACCTGAGGGTGTTTACTGGCCAGTGCTTGGGAGTTCAGTGCCCCATGGTGTCTCCCAGAAGAGCCAGGCGGTCTGCCCCTAGGCAAGTGGCACAGTCCCAAAGAGCCCCCAGAAGAAGGGCATGTAAAACCACTTATGAGGAGGTGCAGAACCCTGAAAAGGGTCACCATAAATCAGAATTGACTTGACAGCCCATGAAGATAATGGCCACGACAACGAAGACTGGCCTTTCAGGGTTTCCAACACATGTTTCTTCCCAATCCTTTTAATTGCTCAGACTGAAGGTTGTGAAATTTCATTTGGAAAGTCTGTGCTGTCTTGCTGTTCTGTCCTGGATAGCATTGGTCTCATAAGGGGAAATCTCGGGTGTTTCAAATACAGACCCTTGTGTCCTCCATTCTTGAAGGCAATATTGGAAGCAGATCAGTTCCTGTGTGTTTGAGGCTTGCTTCTGAAACAAAACGAAAAATGAAAAATAAAAACACACACAAAAATTCATTTCGTGCCCATCTCTAGTTAGGAGGAGAGTTTTTATTGCAGTCCCATGGTTTAACCATGAGGCTCCCCTCTACGCTGGGCAATCTAACGGCACATAACCATGCCAGAGGTGTTTCTGCTACACCTGCATTACATCTAAACACTGCCACAGTCTGTGGGGACAACTTTGATTGGTGTTCTGAAGATAAATCCAGGCTTCCTTGGGAGCTTGGAGGAGGACCCTAGGATACAAAAGTGATAAATTAACCTGAGGGTGGGAACCCAGAAATATAATTGGAATGGTTTACCCCACCTTCAGTATATCATGACACCAGTTCAAGGAAAGCTGTAAATCCAAGTGCTTTATGTGCTTTTGATTTTCCAAACCCTTTCATTGAAAACGACAACACTAAATTACACCATCGGAATAGATCTCCTTCTTGCCACATACCTGGGACAAGAGCTCGCCCTTTATTTATATGCTGCAGGTGGTTCCTCGAGACAGGCTTAAACCTTCAATGAATTTTTTTGCTGCCGGCCAATTCAGATTACATTTCTCCCACTCCACCCTCCCAAAAAAAGTCAAATGTGCTTATCAGTGCTGAAGCATGCTCATTGGCAGGCAATTTACTCTGGTTCCTCCTGCTAAATATGCATTGCGGGTTAGACTTGGGGAGGTAGAGGGCAGAGCACAGCTCGGCAGGGATGTGTGAGCTGGTGCTGCTCTTTTGCATTCCACAAGTTTTTCTCACAAGAACCCATCAGCACCATGTTTATTAACTCTCTGCCTATGCGGCAGACTTTTCATTTGGGATCAGCCTGGAAACGTGTTTCTTTTCAGCTTCCCAAAATAACTGAAACCAAGCGTGCATATCCCTTGTTTTCCTCAAGCCAGAAAGGTCTTTCGGCTTTTCTCTTCCCCAAACAAGCGATCAATATCCTATGACTGTCTCTTCTCTGGAGCAGTTGGAATGTCTGCTTGCGTTCTGTGGCACCTCATATGCCTTGGGATGGGTCAACGTATAGGGTTAGGGTTAGGGAGCGCTCTCATGTGAACATACAGTAGGACACCCACTGACTCAGTTATCCATGGTTGGCAGAGGAAAATATAAATAAATAATTCAGCAGTCGCAAAGCAAGCTACTGTCACAAACAGAAGCTGTAGAGCAAGCTACTACTGTCATAAAACAGCAGCTGTAAAGCAAGCTACCATCACAAACAGCAGCTGTAAAGCAAGCTACTGTTGCAAAACAGCAGCTGTAAAGCAAATTACTACCACAAAACAGCAGTTTTGGGGACATTTTGGTGTTCTCTCTTATCCACGGTTTTCATTATCCACTTAAAGGCTTAGAACCAATCCGCAATGGATACTGGGGTCCTACTATATAATGTAATCATATCATGGGCAAGGGACCCCATGGATCAAGCCCAGCGCCTGTCAGGGAGGCACAGTTCTACTTAAACCATTGAGCTGTCCTGCAGTTCATAATGGAAATAGTCTTAGAATTGCCATTAAAAACCAAACCAAACTCCCAACCCTAACTTTTTTCACCCGTTAGCAGAACCGAACTCTTCCTAGTTGAAGGGCAAAGATCAATATCTGCTGTAATTGGCACAATCATCACTGTCATACCCAGAAGGGTAATGAAAGGTAAGCCATTAAATACCTGCTTTGTTTCACTAAGTGCAGTGTTTCTTCTAGGGTGCTCTTTGAAGTCCTGGCGTATGTGTGGCTGGCGCTTAAACCCTGGTTAGAAATTCTACCATCGGTGCTTAATGTGCACATCTCAATTTAACACCCACACCCACACCCAAAGAGAGAAAGAGAGAGAAGCAGGCAGCAGTGAGCTGGATCCTTGATTTCTGAGTGACATGGTGAGACTTGAGTTGGATCAGGACCAGCCAATCAAAAGCTCCTCTGCTTCTGTTTTCCCCTTTTATTTCCAGTACAACAAGCTTCAGGATTTCCTCCCAAAGCACTTGTTTAATTACAGCTTCAGGAACATAAAGCCTGTTATTATTTTAATGGAAGGAGCTGGGAGTGAAATAAAACTGAGCCGGGGCCCTTGCCTTTTTCCTGGCAACTTATAATTTGGCAAATGGAGAGGAAGGAGGAAAACACCTGTTCAGTGGGGGATCTTTTATCAAGATGGGAGTTTGGATTTTATTTTTTATTTTTAACAGTTCTCCATTAATTTATTTTACAGTCTTCAAGCAGCTCTCCAGATGGGAAGTAGAGGCACTGGAGGCCTCTCCCTTCAGGAGAGAGTCCATAGATAGATAGATAGATAGATAGATAGATAGATAGATAGATAGATAGATAGATAGATAGATAGATAGAGAGAGAGAGAGATAGATAGATATGGTTGAAAGATGCACATGTAGTGCTTTGCTCACCTGGTAAACCATAAAGTATGTCCATTCCAAGCCCCCAGTGTCAGCATCCGAAATGAGCCACATATGGGCTGTGGGGGGGGGATCTGCACTCTTAACAACCATGAAGAAATGTCTGCAGTTCTCCCTGGCAGGTTCCAGAGCTCTTCCTATCTCAAGCCCCCCTAAAGCTATCTTCCAGATAATGGTCTCATTCCGTCTCTTGGGGAGAGACCGTGAGGACACTTCCCATCTGGATATCACTTTTTTGTAATGATTTGGCCACCAGGGGTCTTCGTGTATGCTCCACATCTGCCCGGTGCATTTGGAGGAAGACCACTTCATTTGGTCGGGATTTCGCTGTATTGGCACACCAGACAACGTTTTAGAAACCAAACAATCCAATGGAGGTTAGATTAGATCAGATTCTTCTTTATGGTCAAAGACCAAAAATACCAAGCAATGCACAATAATCACATGTGATTCAAAATTTGAAATAAGTACCAAATTATACAGTCTTCCATTAAAATATTAATAAATAAACCCTTACTTACAGATTCATAAATTATATACTCTACTAAGCTGTCTATATCCCTAAAATAAGATAAAACCATGGCCAGGTTTATGGTATAGAGGTTGTTTTGGACTACAACTTCCAGCATCCTTACCCACAATAGACACAGCTCATGCTGGCCGGGGAGATGGTTATTGCCCAAATTAAATTCCCTGTCTCTAACTAGTAATCAATAACCATGTGCTGTCAAGTCAGTGCTATCTTAAGGCAACTCTTTTCAGGCTTTTTACCCGGTACGTAGAGAATATTAAGAAGCAATGTACCATTCCCTTCTTCCAGGGTGCGCTGGGACTGCGTAGCTTGCCCAAGGCCACATGGGCTGGCTCTAATCACAGGAGGCATAGTGAGGAATGGAACTCCCAAGCTCTGAATACACAGCCAGTCACTTAATGTCGCTAAATCACTTAGTGTTTATTTCCTTATAACAGTGGTTCTCAACCTGTGGGTCCCCAGATGTTCCTGGACTGCAATTCCCAGAAATCCTGGCCAGCTCAGCTAGTGATGAAGACTTCTGGAAGATGCAGTCCAGGAACATCTGGGGACACCACTGCTCTACTGTGAGTATCCATGGAAATTCTTTCTCTGAATCTAGGTCTCCTGCACATGTCTCAGTTGTACTGTTGGACATACGTATATTGAGACATGACCCAACACCTTGTCAGCCAGCAGTAGTTAGTCACTGTCATTTATGTTAATCTTCTTCAAACACCAACAGGATTATGGCCAATCTATTTCAAGTCAGAAATGACAATGATTTGACTTGGAAGGTGAAACAAAACCTTCCTATTGGAAGGGATCCCTTGCTTGCTCACCGTCAAATGTGCTTCCTAGAGAGATGTGCCCCCTATAGAGGTGCTCCATGAAGGCCAAAATAATATAATAATTTTAGAACTGTGGAGCTCGAATGCTTCTTTTGTTCTTCAGTCAGACAGATAAAATTCAGCCGCTGGGTCAGGCCGTCTCCAAGCCGTGGAATCCACAAATACACAGACAGCAAATGAGGCAGGGAAGGAGTATTAATTACTGAGAGAGAGAAACACACCAAAAGTCCAATCTATCAGATAACAAAGTCTGGAGATCTTGTTCTTTCTAAATTCAGTGGGAGGTGTTATCTATGTCATTTATTTGTTTGCTTGTTTGGCATGCTTGTTGTACTTGCATCCCAACCATTTGGTGGTGAGCCTCGTGGCACAGTGGTTAAATGCCTGTACTGCAGGTAAAACTGTGCTCACGACCTGGGTTCAATCCCTGGTAGCAGGCTCAAGGTTCACTCAGTCTTCCATCCTTCCGAGGTCGGTAAAATGAGTACCCAGCTTGCTGGGGGGGGGCAATGTGTAGCCTGCACACTGTAATTTAAAAATTGTAAACCGCCCAGAGACTACTTGTAGTGGTATGGGGCGGTATATAAGCAGAACACTTTGCTTTTTTATTTTTAATCTGAGTGGTTTTAGAGCATTTTTTGCAGAACATACTATATAACCCAACAGTCATCCCAAAATAGGATTCCCAGTACTGTATGTTGTAGTAGATAGAGTGATGGACTCTAGCAAACAGGATTTGAATCCCTGCTTGGACAGGGACACTCACTGGGGGAGTGGAACTGGGTAAAACTGCTCACTGAATATCTCAATTATCTTGAAAACCCTATTATGGCCACTATAAGATGCCCTAAGCCAGTGATGGTGAACCTTCAGCACTCCAGATGTTTTGGACCACAGCTCCCACAGTCCTTTGTCATTGGCAATACAGTCTTGGAATTCTGGGAGTTGTGGTCCAAAACATCTGGAGTGCCAAATGTTTGCCACCACTGCTCTACTAAGCACATCTGATCTCACCTGATTTCAGAAGCTAAGCAGGGTCAGCCCTGGTTAGTACTTGGATGGGAGACCACCAAGGAATACCAGGTGCTGTAGGTGCCTAGAGTAAGAACTAGTAAGCCACTCCAGTATTCCTGCCAAGAATACTCCATGGACATGGGGTCATGAAGAGTTGGTCACGACTGTAACAATATAACACACATAAGTCAGTTCCACTTGATGGCACAAAACCCACAGGCACAGACCAAAATAATGCAACTAGATAACAGATAACCTCAGTATCGTTTCCTGTACTGTATCACATCAAGTTTCCCTAAATAACGATAGTGTTGTGTCAAGAGCCCATGTTTGTGCAGTCATATGCCCAGTGGTTTCTTTAGAGAATAAAATGGAGAAGAACAAAGGCATGCATGCAACTCAGTGGAGAAAGTACAAGCTGGTAAGAAATAATTTCCCTTGCATTTTGGAGCGTCGGTGGGTCTGGGAGGCTAACAGCACAACTTGTTAAACCAAAACATTTTTTCGATAAGCATTCACAGTGCTCAGCAATAAAGGGATTGTGATTATCCTATTATCCGGCACTATAACCAGAAATGTTTTGCCCTGTTTGCAGAGTATGTCTCTCTAGCAGCGTGGTTGCAAATCTGGTGACATATGCTTGCATCTAGGGTTAAGCACTGAAAAATATATTCTGTGCAGCAATTGATGCAGCTAAAAGACCACTGGGTTTTGTTTCCCTGCCTCCCCATAAGTAGCGAGGGAGAGGACCTTTCTCTTTATACACCAGACTTAGCACCGGAGGCAAAACTAAGGTGGCCATCATGCCCTTATAGCTGTTTTGTACATACTGCTGAGATTCCCATAATAACCCTTGTTGAAAATGGCCGCAGCTTTGAAGATACAACCTTAGGCATGATTTCTTTCAAATCACAATGCAGGGGGATTACTCCTAAGTAAACAAGCATGGCACCAGGGCTGTTATTATTAGATTGAATGGGAATTCTGTATGTAGCAGTTTCCTGGTTCTGATCCAGACTAGGATAAAGGACTCATGCATCTGTACTGTATCTATTTGCCTCTGTGATACCAAGTGTACCTTGCAGTTCAGAGAGGCACTTGATGGAAGACCTAGTAAATCAAAGTGAAATGTATGATAGTTCCTATAATGGTAAATCATGCTGGCTGGGTTGCTACCTAAGTGGCATAAAGCAAGGTGATTTGTATGCTGTTGTCAGATGAGCTTGTGGATTGAACATTTATAGCTCCGCATGTTGCATTCACATATAAAAATCGCTCACTGTGAAACACCAGCTAGAGGTCAAGACAGAGGTTGACAAGACCAACATTTGTACCACTGGTTGTGAAGGCAGTTGAGAGCAGAGGGGAGTAAGAAAAATCTGCTAAGGTACCAAAGATTTCCGCGTGTTGTCAGACAGGCTAGGGCTCTTAACTGCCAAGATAAGCAAGCAAACTTGACCTGCAGCTTAGCAATGAGACGTAAAACCTGATCAGTTCTAACCCGGTGGTCTGAAGAAGTTTCTTCGGCTGTGCGACCAGTCCCTGCTTTGGTTGGGATAGGATGGCAATACAATATGTTTCCTGGTCTAGTGAGGTTTATTGTGTTGCATTATGGGGCAGTATGCCTGTGAAGATTCTCAGTCATCCAGGCGAGGTTATCTGGAAGCTGAGTCATGGCAACTGGACTTCTTATTTTCCTTGGGAGATCGAAACGTTTCACTGCTCATCCAAGGAGCTTCGTCAGTCTGAGGGAAGTTAGCGGTGAGGTCTCCAGTTATGGGGCAGGCCTTTCTCAGTTGTGGCTCCATAATACGGAACAGTCTTCTCACTGGGACTACATGAGCCAAGTTGTGGCTATTTCTGGTACCAGCTGAAATCCTACCTGTTTACCCAGTTGATTTCCAGAGTGTTTTTTTTTAAATTTGTTACTATCTCTTACCCATGTTTCTATAAGAACTTAATTGTTTTAATAGACCTCTTGCTTTTAGTGCTCAACCGTTTTTGTCTTCTTTCTTTGTCTTTTGCCTTCATTGTGTTTCTCTTGGTTATAAACCACTTTGGAAAGCACAGCCTTGATTGTCTGTGAAGATTCTCAGTCATCCAGGTGAGCTTATCTGGAAGTTGAGTCATGGCAACTGGACTTCTTTTTCTTGAGAGATCAAAACATTTTGCTGCTCATCCAAACAGCATCATCAGTCTGAAGAAAGCTAGTTGCGAGTCACCCATTTGATAGTTCACTTGGCCTAGAGCGAAACGTTTCAATCTCTCAAGAAAAAGAAGTCCAGTTGCCATGACTCAACTTCCAGATACAGCAGAACAGTTGGCGACCCCCACCCCTGCCCTTCCAAACCAAGAAACTTGGTGCTCCATGCTGAACACACCCAAACCCGTCTTGATTTTTCGATGCTAAGCAAGGTCTCTCCTGCTTCCTTCTCAAATGGAAGACTACCATTAATACCAGAGACCTGCAGTTACAGTGAAGGGAAGATTCTGTCTAAGATTCTGTCTAGAACTCTTTGAGACAGCTGCTCCCTGCCAACATCTGGCCTGGATGAGTCTCCAGGTTACAAACCACAATTTTCATCTTCAGACAATGAAACAGAGAACAGGTATCTAGTCTCAGTTTCCAGAAGCATTCCCCTTTGGCCTCATCCAGCATGGCTCTTCTTATGTTCTTATGTTCTTAAAGCTGCTTTTTGGTCTCCCTTTTGACAATGAAACAGAGAGTAGAAGCATTCCCCACCCACCGCCCGCTACCGCCCCATCTCTGACAGTAAAAATAATAACAGGGTAAATAAGCAACCATTTACGAGCCTTTCATAATACATCGCTTTCAAGTGAAACCAGCAAACTCAAGTAAGCAATCATTTGCAGCCCTTTCGTAAGAGTGGGTTACATTCACGGCCCTTTCATGATATCCAAAAATCTGTTGCCCGAGGCGTCCGCTTCCCTGAGCCTAATCACAGGGCCGGCACTGGCTTGGATTCCAGTAGACTATTAGATGTGATTCACTCTTCCTGCCGGGTCCTATTTTAATTCGCTCAACATGTTTATGGGATTGCAGTGATATTTCATGATGGAGAGGAGACCTTGGGGAAAAGGGAGGCTGCAGAGGGGGTGGGCGGGGAGCACTAAAGGAGCCTGGCCAAGACCCCCCAAAAAAACCAGAGCCAGCAAGGATGGGATGGGGTGGGGAGTGGGTGGACTCAAGCGATTATGCAGCTTTCCGTGCACACATTGCATATTTCTTGTGGAGGGGAAGCAAAGGAGGTGGGAGAGGTTACCGTTGCTCTCTCACTCTTCCAATCACCCCCTCCCCATCGCGCAGCCATCATAAAACCCTAAACCCTACCCCCAAGGTGGTTGTTACGGAGCTCCCCTGCCGAGATCTGATTAAAGCCAGACTTGAGGCCCCAGCCCCCTCAAAACACAGTCCCTTTGTTAGAGGAAAACAAAGGCTTTGAGTAATTGGATTCACATTGAGGGAGGCACTTAAAACAGCAAAGTAACAAGAAAAATCTGCCAGGTTATGTCATAACTGCCAGAGTGGGTGCTTTGTTATTTTAAAAGAGCACAGCCAGTCTCCTCTCCTCTCTGTTTTTTATTTTTATTTTGGTTTTTTTTTTTTTTTTACTAGCTTGGTCTGGTGTGTTGGAACGAAGGCTTTCGTTTGCTCTTCTCTGCCATCAAGCCCTCCCCCCAATTGTGTCTTATTTGATTCAACCCACAGGGAGGATTTTAGATGAGGATGACAGTTAGCTTAAACATAAGAACATAAGAACATAAGAAGAGCCATGCTGGATCAAGCCAAAGGCCCATCTAGTCCACCTTCCTGTATCTCACCGTGGCCCCACCAGATGTGTCTGGGAGCACATAAGACTAGATATTTGTCTCCTGATATCACTCCCCTGCATCTGGCCCTTGAAGTACCCTGGCTTTAAGCCTGGAGATGACACATCTCCATCATGGCTTGTAACCTGTGATGGACTTTTCCTCCAGGAATCTGTCCAATTCCCTTTTGAAAGCATCCAGGCCAGATGCCATCACCACCTCCTCTGGCAGGGAGTTCCACAGACTAACAACGCCCATGGTGAAAAAATATTTTCTTTTGTCTGTTCTTACTCTCCCAGTCCTCAATTTGAGTGTGTGTCCCCTAGTTCTGGTATTTTGTGAGAGGGAGAAGAGCATCCCTCTATCCACGTTACTCATGCCCTGCATTATTTTGTACGTCTCAATCATATTCCCCCTCAGGCGCCTTTTTTCCAGACTAAAGAGCCCCAGTTCACCCACCACCCAACCCCGTGAAATAGCAAAAAACTCCAGAACTATTTTTAACCTGCTTTCAGAGTATTACAGCCTTGGAGAAATGGAGACCCTCTAACTCAGGGTTTCCGCATGGACAAAAAAAAAAAAAAGCACACCCCATTGTATCAATCAAGTCCAAAGTTCTAATGTTTATAGAACACTCCATTTCCAAGCAGCCCAGTGAGGCATCCTGTGTGAAAATGAATAGGATGGATGCTTTTGAGAAAATAAAACCCAATAAATTCCAAACGGAAAAGGGAGGTTTGGGCTAACTCCAGATCTCACTGCAAGAGGGCTTTTATCTGCCCTTCAGGTCTCATTAAAATAGCTTTGAACATTTATAAGCCGCTATTAGTAAGCAGTGGAAAGTCCAGTGACTTATCAGGTCATATGAAACTAGTGGTGGGATCTTTCTGTGCTTTCCGCAGTGTGGCTGTGAGCCCTTAGTGGTGTCAAGAAGTGCCTTTTTGTAGAACAAAGTGTGTAAAGTGTGTGGGGTTGGGTTGGGTTGGGTTTTTCCGCAAACAAAGTACCGACAGGAAAGTCTATATATTCATTATTTAAAATACAGTATTTTTATCTACCCCCAAAAAAAGAACTCAAGGCAGCTTGCGTAATTCAGAACACAATATTAAAAGCGAACAATAGTCAGTTCTTCAAATATTGAAAAAAAAACCCACCACATTTAACTTGTTAGATGAAAACATTACCAACTGAGTTTAGAAGTAATAAAATACAAACCATCTCATTTTAAAACCATTCCTAGCCAGTCAGTTACTCATGGAAAGCTTCCCTGAAGAGAAAGGCCTTTGCCTGCTTATAAGAAGGACAGCAAAGATGGGGCCAGCCTGGCCTCCAGTGGGAGGGAGTTCCAGAGTCTGTGAACCAGTGAAATAGAAGCTCTTTCCTGCATCCCCACTGGGGACCAGAAATGGGGAGACTTGATCCCAGAAACACTTTGTGGATGGCGTTTTTAGCAAAATCCTACCAGGTTTCAATTTCAGCAGTTAGGATTTTGACCTCTTCAATTGTCCTAAGGATGGATCACATTTGAAGCTCAACTTGTCCTATGGTGGATGAAACTGTCATGGGGCAACAAGGTTTATTTTCATTGTTTTTTTGCTTACTTGCTTATTTACTCTATCTATCTATCTATCTATCTATTGATCTATCGATCTATCTATCTATCTATCTATCCACCACATTTCTCCTGAGGGATCCAAGACAATGTACAGTATTAAAAGGACCAAGTTAGAAGCCAGATAAACATGGCTGCAATAATTTAAAAGAAGCATTGAAACTCATAAGAACAATTTTAAAATGCAGAATTTAAGTGCTCCCATTAAAAAAAACATTGGCTCTTTAAAAGGGGTGTGGGGTACTGGCAACCTATGCAGAATTCCTCAAGGCAGTATAGCCAGTGGCCATGCTGACTGATGAATCTCATAGCTATAGCACGGAAACTTTCCCAAGTTTCACGATGGACAAGTAATCTCCTCTGCTATGAGGAAGCTTCCTTCCTTCCTTACTTTGAAGAGAAGGATTTTTCCCCCAAGAGATATTTTATGATCAAAATTGGGACATCCAGTACTTTCCACCTGACTGGGAGTAGGATGCATCTGTCCAGAAATTTTTGGCAAAGCCACCACCCTAATTTCAGTCAGTTCAAGAGCTCTTTTCTTTTGGGAGACAATGTTAATTTGTCTTGCCAAGTCTTGAATTTCTGACAAAATAATATATTCTGCTACACAGTAGAAGCACAGAGATCCAGAGAGGATAATAGCTTCAAGTTCCCCAGATAGTCCACCCCCTTCTCATTCCCTGGCATTTACAGTCTCAGTAATTCACTCTGAGACTGTAGGAGAAAGAATGAAAGCAATTCAGACCGATTCAGACCGATGAAGCTGTTTGGATGAACAGCGAAACGTTTCTATCTCTCAACAAAGAAGTCCAGTAGCCATGACTCAACTTCCAGATAAACTCACCTGGATGACTGAGAATCTTCACAGACATAATGAAAGCAATGATGAAAAATGTTTCATTGCTGTTGTGACCAGATACAGTACCAAAACAAAGTGACATCAACAGGCTAAAGAGAAGGAAAGGAGAAAGATCCAGTAAAGAGGTAGAGTTGTCTTCCAGTTCAGCACCAGGAAAGACCTATTGGTCACTGCTGGGAAGACTGACGGTCAGCCTAACCCAGAGAGGCCCCTCCCAGCACACAAACCACAAACCACAGTTGTTATAAGAGCTGCTGAGCAACTGAGTTTGCTTGCCACCAGGTTTCTGCAATGTTGCACAGCAGTACCAGATGTTCAAAGGACTAATGCCCTTCCACTATCCCTGGGCCATCCCCCACTGAGGGCAGTGTGTGTGTGTGTGTGTGTGTGTGTGTGTGTGTGTGTGTGTGTGTGTGTGTGTGTGTGTGTGTGTGTGTGTGTGTGTGTGTGTGTGTGTGTGTGTGTGTGCTTTGATTGCTTGTCTAAAACTAAAATTCAATTATTCAGTGCAGGCAGGCTTTGCTGTGACACAGAGGGTTAGGAATTAATGTTAACACTGTTTCTGGTTAAGACTTTTTGTGTTGATAAATAATTCATAAGGCTGTTAGCACACCCCCTTCACTCTCTCTCCATCTCTCTCTCTCTCTCTCTTTTGAGTCCGACAACACAAGAATATATTAATACAGTAGACTCAGCAAAAGGTCAGCCCTGAACAGTGAAGCATCTGAGCCATCTTTTATTCATTTTCTGACACAGGCTCATTAATTATTACCACATTTGAAGGTCTGCAGCGGGAAGAAGTGCTAATGAGAAAAAGAATATTGGCTTTGATATCTGACACACACTCTCCGGAATGACTTGAGGTGTGCGCGGATGCGTGTGCGCGTGAGGGAAGGGCATAGAGACCTGGCTGGCCAGGTATGGCACTGCAGAATCTCTCGCCAACAGGGTGGATTTGCAGGAGACGTGGGATGCAGAGACTTAACTGAAGCACACCTGCACCCAGGTGCACTTCAGTCAACTGGGCATGAGTTTTGGGGAGGGATGTCATCATCTTAGAACAGGCATGCCCAAACGTTGGCCCTCCTGATGTTTTGGACCACTACTCCCAGAATTCTAAGCTAAGATTGCCAGTGGCAAAGGACTGAGGGAGTTGTGGTCCAAAACATCTGGAGGGCCGAAGTTTGGACATGCCTGTCTTAGAACTACAGATTATATATTGAATTTAGAACTACAAATTATAGATTGTTGAGTCCAGCCTCTGTCAAGGAGGCACAGTGATGGAATTGAACTCCTGGCTCTACAGCTGGAGATCTAAAGCACTGAGCTTATTCAGCAGGACATAGATCACTTGGGTTTGCATGTGAATGTAGTCCCAGTCCCTAGTATTTGGTGTTTAAAAGAGAGAGAGAGACAAACGTCAAACTAGGAAGCTGCTATGTGTCCAAGTTGCATGGACGAAAACATCTGATCTGATGCAAGGCAGCCTCCGGCTGTTACTGGCAGTCATAGGCGGTTTACATCTGAATGGGTGACCAGTGGATGAATGGTGGTTTTATTGTTGCCATACTTAGGTCACAGCAACCCAAATATGCATCAGTCCCCAAGGCTTAAATTTGTAGCACAAACTCTCACATGGTGGCAAGGGCGAAATGAAGGAACAGCAGCATCTTCTCTCTTCTCTCTGGCATGGAAAGGAGTGTCTTCTCTAGAGGAATGGATGACATGAGAAGCAGGTGTGACTTTTCGAGACAAAACTGTTTTGAACATGATAGTACAGTACAGTTGTAGCTCGCTTGGATCATAGCAGTCTGAATGGTCAAGCAACCACAGAAGATTCTGGTAGGCCTGTCTTTAATGATACTAAAGTTGAAGTGAAACACAGGCTGCTTTTACATGACCCATAAAATCTGCTGGCAGCTTAAATGCAAATCCCCCCAACGTGGTTTTTGTTCTGCTTCCTGTGTTCCTCCCGCACTCTGATTCTATTGCTTCTGTCTGCGGTGAGGGGAGAGAGAAAAAAAATGCAGGCTTATTGTTCCAGCTCATTAGAATTCCTGTCTGTTAAAGGGGGGCACCAACAAAAACAAACAAAAAGCAGAGGAGGGCCAGGCATGCAATGCTTTAAAACAGCAACAAGGAACAGCAACAAGGATTTTACCTCCTCCAGACCAGGTACTTGTAAAATGTGCATGAAAATCGCCACATCGCCAATTATGGGTGTCATTCACAAATGGATTGGAACGCTGGCCGCATCCCAGTCTGCCCAGTCTGTGCACATCGCTAGTTCTGTCTGCTGGACTCTGGATGCTGTGGAGGGGCATAGCTTAGAAGGTTACAGCTGACCGAAGGCAACTAGAGGAATCAGTGGTTGCATTGCCAATTATAGGACACTTTAATATGTCCCCTAATGACTGGCGTACCTTTCTTGAAACAACCACAGCCTTCTTTATCTTTCTGAGGACAGACTGCAAGCAGATTTTTCAGAGGTCACCCAGGAGAAGACCTTGAAAACCACTGTTCTAGAGATTTACTTTCCATGGCTTAACGTTACCTAGAAAATTGAGTTGGGACTCCCGACTTTCTGCAGAGCTAAAATGAGAAGCAATGCTGCCACTTTATTTTCAGCATTTTTTTCCCAATGGAGTTGAGTGACCACTGGCATATATTTAAATCCTTCATGGACACAGCTTGGGAATTCAGATGCTAAGAGCGAGCAGAAAGAGCAGATGGTCCAGATGAGAAAACTCAAGGATTAATGACAGTCCTGCAGTCTCCAGAGCTGGGGAAGCACTGTGCAGCATTTTTTTCCAGGCAATGATAAATGTTGTACAGCTGCATTAAAACAGCTGGATATCCTAACAGGCTATCCACTATGCCCTCTCCTCTGTTATGTCCACCATCCTTCTTTTTGATGGTCACTTTGCCAAACACAAAACATGCAACTCTCCTTCAAACAGACCTTGGCCTCTTCAAACCAGTAAATTTTCTTCTGTAAAGCAGGCACTGATGTTAGAAAGGTGGGGTGGGCTGTAAAAAAAATTAGCATGTAATGTAACATCTATGGAAATGTAGTGTTTGCTACAGCTGTGTATAAATTTGTTTAATGGGTCTCTTAACTCACCATCAGACTCATAAAGGCAGCCACTGTACAGGCTATTAGGCTGCAGTAACTTAATTGCTCGTTAATTGGGTAATTAGTGCTTTGTTTTGCTTTAAAGCCTAAACACTCATAAAAAGTGAATTAGCTGAGTAAACAAGAATGGAATTTTCATGATATGCTGTCTAGGTTTTTGTACATAATTAATCAAGCCTTTTATTATAATTATTTCTTTTTTTTCCTGGTGGTTGCATCAGGTGGGGAGGTTGGGGAGGAGAGATGCAAATGGAAATAAACCTGAAGAAGGCTCAGAAGAACATCTATGCTTTTTTTTAAAAAAAAATCTACCAGTATCTGAAAATCACTAAGCTTATTTCATATTCCTTGGCCTGATCCTCGTGGCACAGTGGTTAAATGCCTGTCCTGCAGGTAAAACTGTGCTCACAACCTGGGTTCAATCCCTGGTAGCAGGCTCAAGGTTCACTCAGCCTTCCAGCCTTCCGAGGTCAGTAAAATGAGTACCCAGCTTGCTGGGGGGGGCAATGTGTAGCCTGCACACTGTAATTAAAATTGTAAACCACCCAGAGACTACTTGTAGTGGTATGGGGCAGTATATAAGCAGAACACTTTGCTTTGCTTTTAATTGCTGAAAAGAAGGGAAAGCAAGACTAGAAGCATGGAGAGTGTGTTGTATCAAAAAAAAGTCATGTGATCCTTGTTGGGAGAAGATGACAGTGTAGGGTTCTTGAATTGCCACCTGTGCGGCTGAAGAACAGACCTAAAGGGGGGAAATCAGGAGTCCCTTCTGGTAACATCTCTTTCTGGGTCGTTCCAGATCAGAATACATATCAGGGAATCGAGTGGATGTCTCAGTCATTAACACAACAAAAAATAATAATACTTGTACACACTCAGAATCAGCATGTCAATGGGAAAACTATGCTAGATACAGTAGTGCGCTTGATAAAATGGAAACTCCATTCTTGGTTACTGCTGTGCTGATATCTCCTGAAAACCCCTCTAACCCACCAACCTCCCTAACCCTTTTCAAAAAAGCAAACAAACCAAGACACTGAAGCTACTGGAAACATATTACTCACCGTGTCAATGCACACTTACATCTCCCTTCATATCCTGCATGTCAGGCATTATGGTGAACTGGAAATGGCCTCCACCAGTCTTTATATAGCTTATTACTGGTAAGAGATAGAAGCCAGCTCAACATCACATCGTGTGAATTATAGACTCATAGAATAATTGAGTTGGAAGAGGTGTCTAAGGCCATCAGGTCCAACCCCCCTGTTCAGTGCTTTTGCAGATGAGTGAGTGTTTGCAAATCTTAAACGACGCTTGCTTCTTGGGAGGAAAGCAATGGCAAACCTAGACAGCATCCTAAAGAGCAGAGACATCACTTTGCCAACTAAGGTCAGGATAGTCAAAGCTATGGTTTTTCCAGTCGTGATGTATGGAAGTGAGAGCTGGACTATAAAGAAGGCTGATCGCCGCAGAATCGATGCTTTTGAGCTGTGGTGCTGGAGGAGAGTCTTGAGAGTCCCCTGGACTGCAAGGAGATCAAACCTATCCATCCTGAAAGAAATCAACCCCGGATGTTCACTGGAAGGACAGATTTTGAAGCTGAGGCTCCAGGACTTTGGCCACCTCATGAGGAGAGAGGAGTCCTTGGAAAAGTCCCTGATGCTGGGAAAGATGGAAGGCAAATGGAAAAGAGGATGGCAGAGAATGAGATGGTTGGATGGTGTCATCGATGCAACCAATTGACCAAAATCCAGGAGGCAGTGGAAGATAGGAAGGCCTGGGGGTCCATGGGGTCACGAAGAGTTGGACACGACTGAATGACTGAACAACAAGTGTTGACTCTCACAAATAACAGCCTGACACCCCCAAAAAAATGTGGTGTAGGTTTATCTTGTAACTGCTCCAATTTGGGAAAGTTTTGTTGGGTTTGTTTGCTTTTTGTATCTTTTTTTTCGCCCTTCAACCTCTGCCAGTGACGTCTATAGAGTTCAAGAGTGAAAAGCAGGGCTCTAAGGAGGACTATGTGAGATAAACGTCCAAACACTGCTCTCACTCTCAGGCCTTACATGTGTCAAGACATACCATCTCTTCCACCTGGCAGCTTAGAAAAGACTAGTCTCTCGGCAAAACCTCAAAACTGTGCCGCAGTGAGAGCAGTTTGATGTCATTACCATTTCTTATTTTTTCCCCACTTACATTAACATGCAACCAGAAAGGCAGAAAGAAAAACACACTGAGATCTCACCTTACTGTGGTCTCCCATCTCCTTAGAAGCAGGAGCCAAAAACTTCTTACGCAACCTTGCTGGGGAAATTCAATTTACATTCACAGGGTGTACGCCCAAATCAAACACATCTGACTGTGTGGGTGTTTTTAAAAAAGGCTACATACTTTTTGTTGGTAAACCAACATCTAGTGCATACATCTATTTCAACAACCCTCTTCCTTTGTAACCCTTTCTACACAGACGGGAATGGTTGACAGCAAGTGAATCTAAAGTAAATTCTGTATGTTTCCTACGAGTGAAAATTTAGAATCTATAAGCGTTTTGCACTTCTAACCTTGTAAGGGTTCTCCACAGACTTAGGAAGGATTCCTGAGGTCTTCTATCCTGAGTGAGTGTTCACAGCATTGTCAGCTGTGTGTGTGATGCCACTTACAGCACCACCTAAGAGCTAGTTATCTATTCTTTGGCCACATCAGTGTGCCTTTATGGGAGCCTCTTTGTGCAGCTCATGCAATGTCACAGAGGATTCTGGAGAGCGTTCTAGAGAGGATTCTGGAGAGAGGTGACCAGCCTTCCACATTGTGCACCTGTGTCCCTCGCCCGCTACATATTGGACTACATTATCCTATGATTCCCCATTCTGGGAGTTTTTGACCTGACTTACACACATCTTGCAGACACATCAATGTGGTATATATGGGGGGGGGGAGTCCTAAACTGGAGGCATAGCTAGGCTCAACTCTAGGTTTCATGTCGTTGCCTTAATGCTCGCTGGGAGCTTTGTTTCTGTGCAGGAAGCTTGGATGCAACCTAGTTCTAGTTAAGCCTCAAAAACCTTCAGACACCTGGATATGATGGGGAACGTAGCTGAGACTTCTCAGATGAGTGCCCACGCTTCTTTATTTCATGAGCTTCATGGCATAGCTTTCGCATCACTAGCTTCCTGGTGAAGTGAGTGTGGCTCTACGGGTCTCCACAGCTCCACCTGGCCACTAACCAATCGTCCCCCCTTGGTCTTCATGAGCTAAACCCAGACCCTGTGTCCTGGCTTCTGCTGCACAAGGTTGCACGAGAAGTCTCACTTCCTTCAATGTTTACGCAGGTGGTCTTGGCAATTGTTGAGCTGAAGTAGAGAACACACTCAGGACAGCTCTGAAGTACATTTTTAGTGCTCTGGCAGCCTCCTGTTATGGGGAGGAAATGTAGGACTTTTCTGCCTAATAGCAGAAAGAAAGGGCGGAGGAATTCTCCAAATTAGCTCCCCGGGGAACTTTGGAAAAGAGGTTTTTAAAACAGCTTTGTTTGTCTTATTGCCAAATCCCTGGACCATCTCAATAAGAACGTTTCTGGCAGTTTGATGTTTGTTAGTCTCCGGTTCTCTGGATTATATACATCTACACTGCGATTTTGTATGTCTAAAGTGTGAAAATAGTTTCCCAGTCCAAGAAGGGGGTGGTGGAAGATACTTAAATGAATCTGAGGGTCCTCTTGAGGGTGAACCTGATGGGGCCACTCCAGTTTGGCCCGAGGGAGCCTGACCTATAGCCGGTGACCTTTCCTTGTCCTTCATCTGCTCCATTTCACCCCCCCCTTTTTTTTCTGAAAAGAAAAAAGAAAGGGAGAATACGGTAGCAAACATTCTCAACTCTGTTTGAGTAGCTCTAATTTACATAACTTAGGTAGGCGTAAAAGATGAGGAATGACCTTTTCAACATGACTTCAGATATTAAAATGATCTTACAATCTTATTATCATGAGAACATTTCGCAGCATATTAAACTCAATAAATTACCTTTTCCCCAAGCTGATAACCCTCCGGTCCCTTAGGGGCAGGAGCAGCAACGATGTTGGTTCACGGCCTTCTTATTTTAGCTGAATTGCTTAATTGGTATGTGTTCTACATCCCAGATTGAGTATTTGGAGCGCAAATGAAGGTTAGAACCTTTGTGCTAGTTATCGACGGAAAGAAAATTGATTCATGCTCAGGAGTGTTGTTGGGAGACAGTTCACAGTTCCCCCTTCGAAAGGCAAGATCATTCTGGGGATAAGATTTTTCTCTCTACTTTAAATTTCCCCCTGGAAGGTTATTCTGTCTGGGTTGACTTTTTTATTAAACAGTCAGCCCAGAGGAGGATGTAAGGTGCCTTACACAACTCAAAAACTTAATCCACCTAGCACAGTATTGTTTTGCAGAAGCTGTTGTAGAGTTCAGACAGATATCTTCCACTAATTTACCTGAAGATGTCGTTACCTGCTCTCGTTAATAAGCTATGCTTTTTGCCAATTTTAGATATTCTTCCACTTAGACCCAGCCAAATAGTAGTGCTTTCACTGCCCTTTTACATTTTCCATGTGAGTGATGATATATTCAACCTGTTTTATTGCCAAGTTATATTTTGGTTTTGAGGATGACTAAAGTATGTTCAATTCTGTTAGACCTGGGACAGGTTTCCTCAGTTCTTTTCATCTTAACTGGTCACCCAGGAAGAAGAGGAAAGTGAGTAAAGAGCCTTGTTCGCAGCTTGTTAGTACAGTATAGCTCTTCTGCAGGCCTGAAAAAGGTCAAACTCCACAAGAAATACTTAATAAGCTGTAAACAAGGCTAGCCTAGCACAACAGTGCTGGCCTAAAATGTTTAAAAATTAAAAAAAAATGTGTGTGTGTGTGTGTGTGTGTGTGTGTGTGTGTGTGTGTGTGTGTGTGTGTGTGTGTGTGTGTGTGTGTGTGTGTGTGTGTGTGTAAGAGAGAGAAACTCTTACTTATAACCAACATAATTCTTTCTGCAACTTTGTGTTTTTCTCTTTGGAAACCAAGAGCTTCTTTAGATGTGAACATACAGTGAAGAAATCACCACCCCTACAATTGTATTTGCAAATTGTGTGCTGGTGGTTTCCACCATGCCTTTTCCTCATTTGTTCAAGTGATCACATTGTCCAAAATGATGCAAATAGATCAGTTTTTTAAAAAGCAGAAGCCCCAGTGGCAGAGAGAAAATTAGGGAGGATTAGATTAGGTAGGGAATCCAGGCTGATTTACAATTACTTTTACATTTCGTGGTCAATAGGAAAAAATGCAAATCAACCCATCCCAATCTCGTACCATGTCCCACATTGTTTTTGCCAATATGGTCGAACCCTTGGTTGCTCCTTGTTATGTGCAGAAAGTATCGTGCCTAAGAAGGAATCAGCTACCTTGCAAAGGAGGGCAAAAATAATGCAGCTAGTATTAATTGGCAGCAATTATACGTTCAGGATTTACCTTGAACCATAATTAATGGGCAAGGGGAGGAGGTAGGACTGAGTGAGGAGCTATGAACATTATAAAGTTTTAACAGAAATGCCAGAATCTAAGTGCAAAGCTTTCACATTGTTTTCATGAGTTCTTTTGCATTGCATTTAAATGTCAGCATCCCATTCATGAGTTGTTTATCTTCTAAACAAAACAACATCAAAAATCCTGAAAACAACCTTTTAAAGGCCCCAACAGCAGAATCTAATGAGGTAACACCAGACTGCGTGTGTATCTCTTTCTGTGTGTCTGTCTGTGTCTGTCTGTCTGTCTGTCTGTCTGTCTGTCTGTCTGTCTGTCTAATTATTCCTTCCTTCCTTCCTTCCTTCCTTCCTTCCTTCCTTCCTTCCTTCCTATCTATCTATCTATCTATCTATCTATCTATCTATCTATCTATCTATCTATCTATCTATCTATCTATCTATCTATCTATCTATCAAGCACAACTAGAGCTGAGTGGTTTAGGTCTCTGGCTCTGGAGCCAGAGGTTGGGAGTTCAATTCCCCACTGGGCCTCCTTGACAGGGACATGACTTGATGATCCTTAGTGCCTTCCAGATCTGCTGTTCAATGGTTATAATTATTATTATATAAAATACACACATTTGGAACCTGTGGAGGATATTCCTGAGATGATTTGAGCTATAGGGCCTTGTCTAGACTAGGAATTATTGATGTGAAATTAGATCTTATGGTCTGAGGTTAAAACAGTTAAATGGTATCACATGCTAACTCTATTTTTGTTAAAATTAAGCACAGCCAAGATCTTAACTGAGCCCATATCAGAACAAAAACAGTGTACCACCCCTGACGGATCCGGTCATGTCTAGTTGACTGATTTTTGCCTACTGTGAGGTCGATGCACCCTTGCATGAGTGTCACATACTGACAGCCACGTTGTGTGAGGAAGCCATGACGGACCAGGAGCTTTAAAAAGAGCATCAATGTCTAATTCTCATGGACATGATAAGCCAATGTCTGGCCAGTGGCTAATTCAGATTACTTGTAAGGAAGCATGACTGAAACACACCCAAGGAGTCAGACTCTTTTCTCTCCAGCAACACTGGGGGAGAAGATGCTTCTCACCACCTTGCCCAGATTTTGACCCATAGCCCGAAGTCTGATGGCTCAAGGTCTCTTGACTCATCGAATCCAACTCAGGACCTCCAGTGTCCATGTTGGGGCACACAGAGGAGTTCCTCCAGTGAGGACAGCTTGAGGTGTGGCCATGCCTACTTTGCCCTGATGGAAAAATTGCAGCTGAACTGCAAGTGGCAGCTTCTCATTGACTGACCTGCAACCCACCATGTCCAGTGTGTCCTCCTGCCTAGGAAGAAATATAGCTGGTTTTCCAAGTTAGGAAAATTGTTTGAAAACAACAACAAAGTCTCGCTACACTGCTGGTTCTTCTTCTTCTTCTTCTTCTTCTTCTTCTTCTTCTTCTTCTTCTTCTTCTTCTTCTTCTTCTTCTTCTTCTTCTTCTTCTTGTCTCTTGCTTTGTCCCTCTCTCCATGCCTTCTCGTTCCTTCTCAGCTCTGACTCTTCCATTCCAACTACTGGTTTCTCCCATGGCTCCTAGTTCTCAGCTCACCTCAGACTGTTGTCCGTAACCTCATTCAGACAACCTGTGAAAGAGGACACTAGCCTGGAATATTTCTCTCTATCAGAATAGTTTTTCTGTGCTCAGGCGGGGCAATTTTGGTTTTGATTTGCAGATGAGCGTTCAGTGGGAGGACCCCAATGGCCATCTGAATTTCCCAACAAGATAGAGGCGTTCACTGGGGGATTTTGGGAGCTGTTCTCCTATGAAAGTACTTTCAGGGTTTGGTTTCTGGGCTTCATGAGGGACAGGTTGGACACAGTGGGTTTCAGTAGAAACTTGCCCCACAGTCCAACTCCAACTGAGTTTTATTTTAAAAGCATCTGTGGTTTTAATGCATTATGACCTGCTCTACCACAACTCACAGAAAGCTGCAATTCCACAAGGAATTTGTTCCTCATCAAGGGATTGATGCGACACAGTGGTACCTCTACTTATGAATTTAATCCATTCAGAATGCATGCTCTTAAGTAAAATGACTCTTAAGTAGAGGTACGGCATCTAAAACATTGAAAAAATAAATAAAAATAAAAAAACACATTTGTAAGTAGAGCAGACTGCATCTAAAATTTGTAAGGCGGCCGCTAAAATGCCAACGGTTTCCCACTCTTAAGTCGAATTGCTCTTAAGTAGAGCTGCTCTTAAGCAGAGGTACCACTGTAATCCTAAACACACTTTACCAGGGACTGCCTCCCATTGGAAACAAGAGGCCTTGCTTTTAAGTAAACATGTTGGCGCCTATTCCTTGTCACTAACAGGAACCTTCTTGATGCCCGGGAGGTTTGTTTATTGCTCTTGCTAATGTCACCAGTCTTCCAAACCATCAAAATTAATCAAAATAAAAACTGACACTTGTCAGAGAACACTTGTTTCTTTAAAAAGAGAGAGAGAGAGATTCGCTTCCTCCAAATAATACCAAAAGGTTGGGGGAAAAACCTCCTTGGGAAAGGCTTTCACTGTCAAAAAAACGAGCCTATACTGGTTTTGGCAGCTTCTTCGTTGCCAGTGCTAGGAACAACAACTCTGAATACCACCCTTTTTCTCACCCTGCGGGCAGACTACAGAAGGTGAGCCCAGTATTAAATAAAGTTTGCATCTGTTGGGTTCTGCTGGGTGTTTCTGCATCTACTCATTCCCCCAAACATTGTATTAGCGGTAGGGGAGGGGGCAGGGTTTGCTGGGAGGGACCCACCGTTTGGCCTTTACTTCTAAGTGGAAATATAATATCCATGTATTCAAAATTATCCTTTAGCTCCATCTGAAATCAATGGCCTTATCATAAAGTGACTTGAGCATGTAATTTGCCCTTTGGATGTGAGAACTGACATCAAAGACAAGTAAATGCGGTAAGAAAAGGTCAGTGATTGACATGTTGTCTAGGCATCATGTCTTCATCCAGCAACTCAATAGGTACCTGGCCTTCCTCTCCGCTCTTTGTAACTATTCTTGGGTCAAGACATGTTCTTTGTTGAATTCTTTGCTGAATTCTGATGGATTCCTCCTCCTCCTCCTCCTCCTCCTCCTCCTCCTCCTCCTCCTCCTCCTCCTCCTCCTCCTCCTCCTCCTCCTCCTCCTCCAATGAAAACCACATTTCATTAGACTCGCACTGATCTTTATAATGAGTGGTTTGAACTGTATTTGAGAGCAGCAAAGGTGGTCGAATATTCACCTGGGCAGACTTCAAATATAACACTTTGTTCATGTGATGAATATGAATATAGTGTACGACTCTGTGCTGTGTGTCGGTTGTATTGTTTTGTCCCAGTCCTCTTCTTGCCGGATTTCATGTTGTGGTGTTATTGTTATTTATTGTTTTTTTCATTTTATTCTCATTTGATTATTATGGGGTTGTATTTGGGCAAATTGTTTTGTAATTTGTTCTACACTGCCCAGAGTTCCGAGGGAAAATCGGTATAAATAAATAAATAAATAAATAAATAAATAAATAAATAAATAAATAAATAAATAAATAAATAGCTCGTGCTGTAATAAAGGTGTTAGCAACTTTTAAGATTCCATTGTTTTTAGAAAACTCAAGGCCAGAGGGATTAAAATATAACTTATTTAGTATAATACAGTTTGAACTTCATCAAGAGTGGATCAGTTTAAACACTCAGATTTTTCTATATAGCATTTTGATTAAATGGTTATAAGGTTTCTGTATTTAATCTGTACTGCAAGGAAAACTGTGCTCACGACCTGGGGTTCAATCCCAGGTCGCAGGCTCATGGATGACTCAGCCTTCCATCCTTCTGAGGTCGGTAAAATGAGTACCCAGCTTGATGGGGGTGAGGGGGACACAATGTGTAGACTGCATGCTGTAATAAAAAACTGTAAACCACCCAGAGACTACTTGAAGTGGTATGGGGCGGTATATAATCAGAGCACTTTGCTTTGCTTTAATCAATGTGTGAGCTAGATAAATCTGTTTCAAAATCTTTTTGTCAGTATTTACACCTGTCATCTTCAAAGTGCAAAAGAAGCTATAGCTGAGCTATAGCTGTTTAATGAGATGTAAGTTGTGTGTACTTGGAGTTGCACAAACTTAAAGATTGATTAGGTTGGATTCTGACTCTTATTAAGTGCCCTTGTTGAAAGAGTCAACCATTTCTGTTTGCAGATATTTCTTAAAATTGCAAGAAGCAGTCCTTGTTCTTGCTGTAACAAATGCATCATGCATTGTCATTATATGCAAATGTTTGATGAGTTAATTGATTTGTAAATTAGTCTGTTGACTACTGTTATGGATGATTCACTCAGTACGATTTATTTAATCTGTAAATGCTCTGCTATCATTTCACTTGTACAACTGCCAGGAAGAACATTTTCATTCCTTTTGCAGGTCAGATAACTGTGCAGATCTCTCTCTCTCTCTCTCTCTCTCTCTCTCTCTCTCTCTCTCTCTCTCTCTCTCTCTCTCTCTCACACACACACACACACACACACACACACACACACACACACACACACACACACACACACACACACACACACACACACACAAGGCTTTAATTCATGTTTGGATAAAACGCCTATATCTGCATCCAATGAACCAGATGCCAAGTTATAAACCATGTCATTGTCCTTTAAACTGGAGTGCTGGTCTTCCTTAAGAACATTCTACATAATGTTTATATTCCAAACTTAATTCCTGCCTCTAAGCCTCCTATCAGTGTTTACAGTGAAAAGCTTAAAGTTGTTTGGAGAAAAATGTAAGCAGTTAACACGTTCAGGAAATAAACTTCAAGGTTTATCAACAGCTGAACATTTCTTCATCCTGGAAAGTTCAAGAGGCCAAATCCTGAAAGCCACTCAGAAGCCTTCAAAAGGCAGATGTACTATAGCACCATAGCATTACTTTCCATTTAATTAATAGATATCAACTTGGATAGAGGAAGTGGCCTGCAGAGGGGAAGAATGGAGGACCAGGGATTTGACATAACTAAGTTCAGTGATGTTGTTGCCATTAAGCTGCTGTGAGAACTTCTTAGCCAGCTCCCTGTGGCTCATTTTATCCCTTCTGTAGAAAATAAAAGAGAAAAGAAAGGTTCATCACACATAATGGTGCAGCGGAATTGACCTCCAGCAATTGTCTCCAAGAGGACAAAGACGTTTTAGCTGTGTAAGAAGGGAAAGCTTCTCTCTCTCTCTCTCTCTCTCTCTCTCTCTCTCTCTCTCTCTCTCTCTCTCTCTCTCTCTCTGTGTGTGTGTGTGTGTGTGTGTGTGTGAGAGAGAGAGAGAGAGAGAGGGGCAAACATAAAACCATATTCTATTAAAGTGAACTCCTGGCTGTTGTTGTTTTTTTTGGGGGGAGGGGTGCAGAATACTAATGTTTTTGTTTTGGCTGCTATTTGATCACAAAGTGATGCAACCTTTAAAAAGAAAGAAAAATTACATGGAACAAACATAAGACCGTGATATGCATGTGAGAGAGAAACTGAACAAAACTGCTGTTGGCAGGTTCATCCAAATCTACTTCTGTTCCCTGGTTGGCAGGGGGTGGATAATTGTTCTTATAGTCCCATGCCATCTCTTCAGCCTGATCTATGCAAACCAGATGTTCCACCAAAGGAAACAAAATTGTCTTCTGTGGTCTCCTGCATGGGAGGTGACACCTCTGGCCCTTTCAGATACATTGAGACCACTGTTCTTCTCTTACACCATTGGTTGCAGTGGCCAAGTCTGAATTGTAGCATCAAAAACATCTGGAGGGTCTCCACTGCCCTTTGTGGTTCTGAAGGAGTCCACAAGGATGGGATGGGGAGCCGAACATAGATGAAATAGAAGATGGTGATCCCCAAAATTGGATTTCCTTTTGGTTTTAGCCACAATGTGATCTTCAAGTGCTGCTCCAGTACCATTTGAACAGATAATTGTGTGTGTGTGTGTGTGTGTGTGTGTGTGTGTGTGTGTGTGTGTGTTGCGTCGTTACAGTCGTGACCAACTTTTCATGACCCCATGTCCATGGAGTTTTCCTGGCAGGAATACTGGAGTGGCTTGCCGGTTCCTACTCCAGGCGCCTACAGCACCTGGTATTCCCTGGTGGTCTCCCATCCAAGTACTAACCAGGGCTGACCCTGCTTAGCTTCTGAAATCAGGGGAGATCGGACGTGCTTAGGGCCTCTAGGCAGCTAGGGAATATATACTCCAGGCTATAGTCCAAACATAATTGGAGCAACCCATGGTACTGAATGGTAACTCCCAGTCCATTCAGCACCTTGGATAGTTCCTGGAAGGCTAAAACCCAGTGCAGATTAACTGCCCTTCTGGTATCAAAGCTTCCTGCTTTACTGGCAGGACAGGTTCACACAAAGTAAGGAGGGGACATAATTTATCTCTTGGGTTATAAAGATTCGAAGACAAGAGTGTTGCTGATACAATCACTCCAGGCAATGTATTTAAAGTGATGGGCACTTTTGATCCATGGATAATAGACTGCAAAGAATGACTCGTCTTGACCTTGTGTTTTACACAGGCTATAAAATTCATATTCACCACCGCAGATCTTCTGCCAAGCCTCACAATACCTTGTGGCTTTGGGAAAGTACATAACCGGATTGGATGAGAAAGCTCCTGAAAATATGGGATAATATGTTGAATTGGCTCCCAGGGAAGAAAATAGAGCTCAGTAGTGGAGTGGCGCACCTTGGGCACTCCAGATGGCTTGAACTACAACTCCCATGGTCCTTTGTCATTGGTAAGACAAGCTGGGGATTCTGGGAGTTCAAAGTTCAAAACAATGAACTATTTTGGGTGTTCCTTTGGCCAGCTCTGAGACCTTCTCGTCTTCTTTACTGTGCTTGAGGTTTTTTCTTCTTAGACAGTGCTAAAGTGAACTGTCCTAAAGTGAACTTGGTACCAAGTGTGATGTAGTAAGTTGAGTGACAGATTCATACTCTGGAGAACAGGGTTTGAATCCCTGCTTAGCCATAGAAACTCGCTGGTGGAGTGGAACTGATAAAACCACTCCTTCTATAAAACACTTAATTTGAAAGCCCTATTAGGGTCTGCATATGTTAGTTCCAACTCGTCAGCACATAAAAACAACAAAGTGAATTGATGGACCCTCTTAACCATTTTTCTGTCTATTTCCTTCTTTTGCTATATAAAATGCTTAAATGGATTGGTAAAAGAATAGGGAGGAAACATCCATTACCAGCCAGTTATCACTGATTTTATATTAATCTTAATATTATTAACACTCCAAAGAAAGTGTGTGTTCACCAGCAATGCCATCTGCCTGTTAGAGATACACCAGCAATGGCAGTCTTAGACTTTGTGTGTCATCAGATGGAGTGTTATTTACACCTATAAGGAAAAAAAAATTGCAAGTAGCTTTTCAGTAAAAATTATCTTTGCTGATCCTTGCACTTTTCTACAGGTGGAATTTAGATATTTCTGTAAGGCCTGGGAGGATAATTCAGATCCCCTGACTCTACCTGTGTTGCTTTTTAAAAGGCTAGTGGGATATTTATGGGATATTTGCATGTTATCAAAATGCTCAGTCAACATCAAGGCATTTTGTATGGTTGATGTATAATCTGAAGATACCTATTTTAACTCTTAAACCCACTTTTAAAGTCCTTCTGGTTAATTCTCACCCATAATCCCTTTGCATCGATCATATGGAATATTCCAGCCTAAAATCTGCTTTCCATTTACTTTTCACCTTCAAATTGCAGTTCCCTATGGTCCTTTATGGAGAACTATAAATTGCAGATAGACCTTCCTTGGATTCATTTTTTTTATTATTATTCACGCTTAATATCTTGCACATTTAGTGAACCCTCAGGAATTGCTGTGACCCCCCCTCCCCATTATATCCACTGCAGTAATAAAGTGGGGGGATTTGCAGAAACCCTATAAAAGTGTGTGCAAGGGTAAATTGTATTTAGGCTACTACTGGGGAGAGAGGCATGAATGTACAATTATGAGAAGAATGTCCCTAAAGAGAGATTTCAATCCATCTCTATCGTCTAAATCTCTATCTTGTGCTGCACAAGGTAATTCAGACTGAGAGGAGAGAATTTTTTTTCCTAAAGAGATTATATTACCCGTCTCCTCTGTTGATGGATTTTATTGCTCAGGTTCACTGAGAGTTTTATTATTGCATTACTTAATCTGTTTTTGAGGTTTCTGAAACATTTTAAATATAATAATGAGGTGAGTTGTGTGCCTTCTGCTGGGTCCCCTCTATCTCAATGAGTGAGGATCCATGACATTTTCTTAGACCTACTCAGTATATTTAAAATTTTAAAATGCAAAGGAAGCAAGGATTTAAAAAGAAAATTAGACAGCATGATTGGTTTGCCTAAAGAAGAGCCTAAATAGAGGACATATTTAGAATATACCATGTTATTTGTGTTGGCTACTTCTGCCATTGTCAGTGGATGGTGCTTCAGTTCCACCTAGAAATAAATTATGTGTTTGACAGGCTAACTCCTCTCTCTTGTTTCTCATCATTTGGTCAGTGAGGTTAATGGCACAAATTAGAATAGGTGTTAGGCATGCTACCTCCAATCTAAGCAAGGACTTGTAAAAGTGGAGAACTCCAGGCCAAGCTGGACATTTAGAGCAATAAAGCTGTTGAAGCATGGCATCAGGAATACAGGAAAAGGATTAATTTTGGATTCACTCCTTAAAAACACAGCATGATGATATGAGCACATATCCCCCTTTGCAAAGCAGTCGTGTCCCAATTCTTTCTAAGAACCTAAGAAACTTTATGTTTATTAGAGAAATACGCTTCAAATAGGAAAGGTGGTAGACTTCCTATTCTAGGTAATTAAAATTGATGTCAGGAGCCATGACTGACCCTCTCTTCTCTAGAAAACAAAGACAATAGGTCTCCTCCCTGGAGGGGAAAGATAGGGATGTGAGACAGAAGAAAGGGACAAGAAACCCTAAGAATAGTATTCAAAGGTTGGAAGAAGGTCAGCAGTGATCTAGGAACATTTTCTTCATCCCTGCCATGATAAGCATCTTCTTAAGTGTAAGCGTCTTCCAGTAACACTCACAGTGTTGTTCAGTTGCTGTTTACACATCTGATGCTATGCTCCAGCTCTTCTGTTTGGTTCTTTTAAGAATTCATGTCATTCCATTTTCCAGGGAAGGAATGAAACAGAAATCTAATTCCATCCTGGACAGGTCATTGTAAAATAGTGGCTTCCCATCTTGAGCCCCCAAGTGTTACGTGACTAAAGCGCCCAGAAGGCTCCACCACTAGCTGTGGTTGCCAGGATTCCTGGGAGTTGTCGTCCAAGAACATCTGGGGGCCAATGTTAGAAACCACCTACCATCTATCCCCCACTCACAGGTCATATTTCCACAGCCATCCACTACTCCGCTCTTCACTGATGCAAGAGGGCATCTCTGGTAAGGAAAGAGAGTGGTGGGCGAGGAGAAGAAGCTGAGTGTTTGCAATGGCCAAGGAAAATGGGGTGGAGGATGCAATTAAGTTTGTGCCAAAAGAGAAGCCCCATCCCTTCTAAAGCCATGGATGTGGAAGCTTCTGGATGTCCTGATCGATAGAAATGAGGCCTTCCCCTCTGCTTCCTGGTTTTCATAGAATTTTTCATAGAATTTTCATAGAATCATAGAGATGGAAGAGACCTCAAGGGCCATCGTGTCCAACCACCTGCCAGGCATGTTCTGGAAAAAGTTTCCCTTCCCCCCACCTGTTGATACAATCAAGTGTCATGAACATGGTTGTCCTTTCTCTCACCCACCTGTTTCAGCAGCAGAAATGTTTGCCCCTTTTAATAGTATTTGCCCCATTTAGATGCCTCTGGTTCCCATCTTGGAAAGAAGGTGGGATGTGTCAAGGAAGGAAGGAAGGAACTGGAACAAAACTGGAGCAAAACTGGAACACAACAAACCCCCACCCCAAGTTTCAGATTAAAGCATAAAATTTAGTAAATGTATTTTGGAAGCGCAGAATAAATGGCAGGGCATTAAAAATCACATAGAGCTCCTCTGCTGGAAAGGAGGATGGCATAGAACAGTGGTGGTAAATCTTTGGCACTCCAGATGTTTTGGACCATGACTCCCACAGTCCTTTGTCATTGGCAATACAGGCTTGGAATTCTGGGAGTTGTGGTCCAAAACATCTGGAGTGCCGAAGATTCGCCACCACTAGCATAGAACCTATGTATCGGCAAGGTGTTTCCCACTAGATGAAGTCAGGATGGTGGCCAAAGCACTTCCCAGTTGGGGGGAAGGGGATAGAGGACGTTTAGGCATTGGATGGTTTCACCAAATTACACAGGTGCCCTGCCTGATTTGTCTGAGAACAAGACACCCACCACCAAGTTTTAGCACACAGCTGCAATCAGCTTTGCTATCTCTGGAGCACTTCCTTTTTGTGGTAAATGAGTAGGAGGCTAGATATTTTTTTCTGGTTCTCATGACAGCGGGAGTATGAAGGAAGCCAGGCCCCATCACACACACAGGTGTTCTTACATAAGCCCTTCTCTCTGTGGCTGTCAAGCTGACAGAAGCATCCTAGGTCTTAGCTTGTCAGTGCACTCTGAGTGCCAGGTTAAGCCATCTTGGTGAGGAGAGAGAAAGAGGGTTTTAAAATGTGCATCTTTTGTAATAGAATCACAGAAAGGCACACTCTTTTTCCGCTGTCAGAAGAGGCAGACTGAAAGAAAATGTGAGTGTTTACATACCAAACCAATTTGAAGTCACATGTACTAAATGAGCGATTTATCCCATCACATATCTTCCTTTAACCTTCCAATATGCACTCTTTAGCCTTCTGTCTTTGGCTATGTCACTTTTGAGATTCACTAAATACGCAGCCCATTGTTTCCTTGTTTGTTTGTTGTTATGTGCTATCAGTTTGCTGCTCACCTTATGAAGGACCGCCACCGCACTTCCGCAAGCAGCCACTTCTTATTTGGGATCACCTTTGTTCCTCCTATGGTCACCTGGTTGTTATAGCGATTCTGCTGTTCACACATAAACAGGTAGCTAGCAATCAGCTTTTAAGTTCTCACTTTATTGAACTGCTTTAAAACTTAGTATGCCAATGCAATTCTCTTCAACCAAGAAAAAGAAACTAAACTGAAAATGAAACTTTTGGATAACAAAGTTGTTAAATGTCCTGGCATAGCAGTATGATTCTATTTTTTGTGTTTTCTGAAAGCAAAAAGGCTAAGAATAGGGGATGCGGGGGTGGGGAAGTGACTTAGTATGTCCGCAAATTCAACCAAATGGCTTAAAAGGGAGACACAGGAAGCAATGTAAAAAAACACCACCCCCAGTGGCCGTTGCAAGAAAAAGCGCCACCATGGCCAAAAATGGGCGTGGCCAAGGGGTTTTTTCATATAAATCGTTTTGAAAACTGGACAGTGAGTTTTAAGGCACCTTGTTTTTAAGGAAAAGGTGTTTTAAATCAGAAGTGGTAGCGGTCAAGGACCCGTCTCCAAAGTGCCCTGTCCTCAGCTGCCCTGTTCAACTCTTGTAAATGTCCTCTTTTATTGAGAAACGTGGGGTAAACATATTTTGAATAAATTGATTAATTTATCATCATCATCTTGATTGATTGCTCCTGGTGTTTCTTTTTTCACAACCACCAGCTTTTTCCCCTTAACCGCCTCTGTTCCCAACCTGTTGGGGTATATGATCCTTAAGTATGAATCCATTCAAAAGATGAAACATTTTAAAACAGATCTGTAACCATGGAACAGAAGACCATTTACACAATGGGAAACCTACAATTGCAATAATTCAAAAACCTAGACTTCAACGTCTTCATTGTTTGAGAGCTGATGCGAATCTACTCGTGGCTCCCATGCTACGGGAGAGAAGCGCAAATGATTCAGAGAGTGTGAGATTTCATGAATGCTGGGTGCCCAGGGAACACGGTGTCTGGTAAAGAATGAGTGGCCAAAGAGATTGAATCAAGCTTGTTGAAGACATAAGGAGTGGAGGAGAGCTGCTCAAGAAGGCCACGCTTCAGCTCTTAAGTGGCGCCGTTGTTGCGATGTGAACGCTTAGCAGGTGCAGTTCGTTGAGAACCTTTACAGCAGTTCCAGCTGCAGAAGATACTTTGTTATGTGCACCAATGAGAAACACGTTGAGGTTAAATGCGCTTGCTCTTACCTTGTCATTAGCCCGAGATAAGGAGTTGGTGAAACTAGAAAACCTATTTTCCTTCTCTGTTAGCATCCTTGTTCCCACTCCTTCCATCTCCACCCCGCACACACCTCAATGAACATGTTTCTTATTCACTCAGTCAAGTGTATTTAAGAATCAAAGGCGGTATCGATTAGAGCTAACTCAGAAAGGCGGGGGACAGACCCTGGCTGGCCTTGCCTTCTCTCTGGCATGCATTATGAACCCTCTCATTGGGAAAAAAAACCTAGTTACTTCTTTTATTAATATGTGACAAGTGTTCCCTCACCCCGCTGCTCGTTTATCTTGCTTCTGCTCATAGCAAACGGAAATCATATTAAGCAGAGAAAACAGAGCCAGAGCCTAAGAAAAATACATCTGCTGAACCTAAGGAAACAAATCTGAAAGCCGCCATTAGGCAATTAAAACAGAGCAGCAGCTTAACTGGTCAGGAGGACACAGGAAGCACCAATTCTCAGGGCTTCTTCATTGGACGGTGGTGCAGGAAAACTAAATTAGTGTTTGGGAAAATGGGAGGTCACGGTTGTAATAGTTGAGAACAGTGGATGTTTATATAGGCGATATTCTAAATAAACCTCCTGCTTCGTGCAGGGCTACAGCAACTAAATTTTATTCCTAACAGATGGCCTTGTAGGCTACGACTTGAATTGCTCTACCAAAGTAAAGTTGTCACCTCCTAAGACTGTTTCAGTTGCCAAGCAGATTGCGCAAAACCAAGACATTTCTCCTAATGGTGGTGAGCTGAAGACTGGGAAAGAGAAACTATAAACTGGCTGGATTGCTCAGTGGTTTAGGTATCCGTCTGTGGAGCCAGAAGTTGGGGGCGGGGTTCTGTTCACCCCCCTCCGTGTGTCCTGGGATAAGAGACAGCCTGTGTGGCCTTGGGCCAGCTGCCAAGTCCCAGGGCAACTCCACCCCCCCCAGAACGATGGAATGGTAAATCACTCTTGTGTATTCCCTAGCTAGAAAGCCCTAGAAAGAGTTGGCATGTGCCAGAATTAACTTGACGGAATGTTGTGATAATGGTGGTGGTGGTAGTGGTGGTGTAGATACTGACAACCCTCCTGGTAGCTGACAAGGCGAGACCATGTCTTTCTCTAATCTTCTCTTCTCCGTGATTAACATAACAACAATTAGTAATGGATTTTTCAGCCATTTCTTGTGGGACTAGATTTCCAAATCCCTCATCATACTGATTACTTTCATTATCCTGGTTTTAACGGGCAGGGGGGGGGGACTACAGAATATGTCCCTTACAAAAATCACGGTATATAGCCAAGGATAGATCTCCACAATCTTCTTGATTTCGGCCAGACCTATATAAGTCTTCCATCTTAATGTATCAGTTTTTGTTTTTGTTTTTAAAGTGTTTCAATGCCTTGTTGTTGCTGCGTGGTTACAGGCATGACCCTATATCCCATGGAGTTTTCTTGGCAGGAATGCCAGAGTGGCTTTGCCAGTTCCTACTCCAGGTGCCTACAGTGCCTGGTATTCCCTGGTGGTCTCCCATCCAAGTACTAACCAGGGCCGACCCTGCTTAGCTTCCAAAATCAGTTTCCTTTATGGAGCCAGTCCATCTAGTATTTGATCTTCCACTTTTCCCGCTTTCTCCCACCTTTCCCAGTATTATTGTCTTTTCCAAAAAAAAAAAAAATCCCTGCCTTCTCTGCATGTACTCAAAGTAACATAACCTCAGATAACCTCAGATTCAAGATTTTTTGGCTCTAGAAAGAGATCAGGCTTTAATTTGATCTAGGGCCCACTTGTTCATCTTTCTAGCAGTCCAGAGTGTCCAGCCAAGCTCTCCTCCAGCACCACCGTACTGTGGTATTAATTACTCATTTGAGACTTGATGGAGGGATGCAGGGAAATAAAAATGTCTCACACCAGCCAAGTAAATGAATCACAAGATGCATCTTTGGCATCACATCTTCTCTTCAGATTCAAACTTGGAGCAAATGAGATTTGAAAGCCGAGTAGTCCTTGCGCAGGATTAGGGTCCAGATACTTTTGCAGGATGTGAAACCCCCCCCCCCAAAATGGTGTCCCAAATGTGTTTGACCAGTGTGAAAACATGTTGGCAGGATCACCCGTAGCCTATAAAATCCCGGTTGCCCTCCATCCGCTTGACAGCTGTCTTTTGAAATAGAATATTGCTCTATAACCTTCCTCTGGACCTCTGAAGCTGAAATATTTGACAAGAAAAACCAAAGCACAACATTAGGGTCTCCCCCTGCTCATGATTTTTTCATGTCTTTGTTTGAAAAATGCTCCTCAGGAAAAGGAAAGGGGGGGGGTGGATTCCACCCTCTTGTTATCTCCCCTGTAAAGCTGGGTAATTAACATTCACATTGTTTGAGGTAGGGAGGAAGCATGTCTTGTTTTTGTTGAAGCTTAATTGCTTTGTTGATTTTTATCTAGCAGATCTCTCTCTCTCTCTCTCTCTCTCTCTCTCTCTCTCTCTCTCTGTGTGTGTGTGTGTGTGTGTGTGTGTGTGTGTGTGTGTGTGTGTGTGTGTGTGTGTGTTCATTCTTTAATTTCTGCCCCTTGTCTCTCTCACTTATCCTGTCAACTATAAAGCACAACTCTGCTTTTGGTACATGCAGAATTCCATCCTGTGCCAGCATCACCCAGGAAGCATCCTCCAAAATGGATCTGTACTGTACTTTCATCACTGTCTTTGGGGATTAAAATGTAACCTGTTCACAACAAATATTGGTATCTCTTAAACAATAAAATAAAAATTGGATTGCTCTTTTAAGAGCATTGGACTAGGAATCAGGAGCATGGCATTCAGATTCCTGCTCACAGAAATCCACTAAGGATGGCAATAGTAAATCACTCCTTAAATATCTTACATCCTTTAGAAATCTTATCAGGGCCACCATTAAGTTGGAAGAAACCAGATGGCACATAAGACACACGGTATGCCATTGCTGCCTTTCCGGACAATTTGTGCACCTAAAACATTCTACCAATGTTCCTGTAACTTTCAGCCCCCCTGTGCAGGTCTGTCATCCTCACTTTCATGAATTCATATGTGAGATATGAAATACAGACACGCACGCGCGCACGCGCGCATGCACGCACACACACACACACACACACACACACACACACACACACACACACACACACACACACACACACACACACACACACACACACACACACACACACACATGTAGGTTCTGTTGCAGTTGAACCAAAAACTACCTCTATGCCTGCGCAGGAGAAGAGGAAGAATGGGGCAGCTCTCTCAGGCAGCAGGATTTGGGATGTGGTAAAGGATTCTCATGTTTTGGACCACAACTCCCAGAATCCTAAGCTTAGATTGCCAGTGGCAAAGGACTGTGGGATTTGCAATCCAAAATATCTGGAGGGCCGAAGTTTGGACCTGCCTACCCATCCAATCCATTAATCTAGCCCCTGTTCTTCTTGTGCAGAAGTGGCAGTCAAGTGTCAAAATAACATTTAACTGCCAGGCAGGGCTGTGGCTTTTGTTAGTATTGGAATTATACCCTTTCTCTTAAGGAATAATATATTTTGGACCAGCTCTGGGATAAGTGCTGATCTACCCAACCCAAACAATCTGGAGGAGCTCACATTTAAATAGATTTACAGCGGGGCAGCATCAGCTGGTTACGAGGGGGATTTGTGGCTGCCTCTCATACAAGGACCCAAGCCTAAGGCTGCCTGTTGCCAGAGGTCCTGGCAGCCTTATAATTACTTGCATGTTCCTATAATGATCAGTAATTGGTCCCACAGCTGCTTTGGTGCTGCTCGGCCTTTTCCTTCCACTTGTTAAGTAACTCCTCTTTTGGCGAGCAAAGCCTCTGCAGGGAAACCCAGAATTAGAACTGCTGCAGGGGAAACCCGGGGTTCAGCTATCTTTTTCAAGCTGCTCCAAAAGTACCTTTGCCTGCCAGTCCAAACCTGTGCTCTACCTCCCACGCTTCGACTCCATAGAAGAGATGGTGATTGTTCTGCCATCAGCAGTGGGGGAAACTGAATCGTCTCCTTCCCCAGGACATTCCGCTCTGCCACGAGGAGATCCCGTGCAAAGGAAACGGAGCTGAAGGCATTCCCCCGTCATGCGCAAAGAGCAAAATGTGCAGCTGAAGGGGGGCCTGGCCCAACAAGGACAGTTACTTCATGTCCATTCTCGTCCCGGGAGAAACTTCATTGTGTGTTGTTGTCGGTCACGGTCACATGGTCTTCTTCTGGTTCTGTCCCTGTTCCCGTGTACGCACGGGCGTGATGGATGATATTGCATGACTGTTACTGCATGTCCTCATTCCGTGATGAGATGTGAAATTCCATGCCTTTGTTCTCCGTTCCCCCCCCCCCGGCCCAATCTTCCATTTTTTGATGTTTCTTGTGCCTTGCCTTCAATGTGTTACGAAGCTAAGTTTGAGGCATTTGTCTTAATCTCTCTGCACTGTGTTGCTGACTCCATAGGGAATGTACTGGCAAATGGCACTTTGCACTCCTGCCAATAGATGGAGAATGGCATGTTGCGTGACGAGCCTTACCTCACGGGCACTGGTCTTGGAATGATAAGCGTGACGAGCAGATTCCCGAGGCCAGAGAGGGGAATCTCTCATCCTGCTTAAATTGCAGTTCATGGGGCGTGGTCAGGATGAACTCCCGTCATCCCACAATGGACGTGCAGTTAGATTACTTCTTACTGGTCCCAAGCAGGACCGCAAACATCAATGAGATGGACATGAAGTATCAGCCAAGGTTGGATGCCTCCGCTAAAAAAAAAACAAGATGGCACCTCCCGCTCCATTCCATTCCAGGGACAGCAGGAGATGTGAACTCTGTTCACCCTGGAGGGCAGATTGGTTTTCTGCCCCCAGGATCTTCCAGAGCTTAAAAAAAATACAAGAGCAAAAGTGGAAACAACAAGAGATAATTGAAAGCCCACTTTCAGGTTTGAAAAATGGGTATCTGGAAGCTGGCTGGATAGTTCAGTGGTTAGGATACCTGGCTGCAGAGAGACAAGTTGGGAGTTGGATTCCCCCACTGTGCCTCTTCCGAGTACAGCCAGCGTGCGTGTCTCACCTGGGTCAAGCTGCATAGTCCCAGGATGCTCCCATAAAGTAAAGGAGAGCCACCTCTGAGAGCTCACTAGCTTGAAAAATGCTGAAAAAGGATGACCATGAGCCAGAATTGACTTGACAGCACATGCTTATTTCAGTAATTAACAGTCTGGAAGTTTTGCAGTCTAAATTGAATGGCCTCTGCTAGGGCTGGCTGGGATGCATATAAACAATCTTGAGATAGCTCTTTGCCCCGCCACGATGTACATTAGCACCCTCGTATCCACTGATTCATTATCCACTGATTCACTTATCCACAGTTGGCAGAGGAAAAAATTAAGCAATTCAGCAGCCACAAAGCAAGCTGTAAAGCAAGCTGTTGTCACAAACAGCAGCTGCAAAGCAAGCTATTGTCACAAATAGCATCTGTAAAGCAAGCTACTGTCACATACAGTGGCCATAAAGCAAGCTACTGTCTCAAAACAGCAATCATAAAGCAAGCTACTGTCAGGAAACAGAATTTTGGGGGTGGGTGGACAGGCATTCTCTCTTATCCATGGTTTTCATTATCCACGGGAAGGCCTGGAACCAATCCCCAGCAGATACCGGGGTCCTACTGTACTGTACAAAACAAAATGCCCTGCAGTGGTATCCCTCACACAGACCATGAAGCTCCTTATTTATTTGGCTTACAGTGAATAGAGACAATGTATGGTCCATTACAATTAAGACAGAATCAGTTTGAGAAACAGGGAATTGAGGGGTATCTTACAGCATTAGAAGGCAACATTAAAACTAACCATTGATAACATAGTGTCAGTGCAATCACACAAGGAGAGATATAAACACAAAGCCTGTGTAGCCATGTATGGTAGGTTCATATAAAGACACAGAGTAGGTAGTCCATAATTCAGGGCAAGCTTGCCTGAAGAGAAGGGTCTTTGCCTGTTTCTGGGAATACAAGAGATGAGGCAATCCTGGCCTCTAGCGGGTAACAAGTTTTTTTCTTAACAAACTTTTCTGTGGCTGTAATTAGTTGATTCATCAAAGAATATCAGAGCAGGCATCTTTAATCGGACGCCTCAAACCTAGCGCTTGGTGAAAATGAATATACTGATTATTTTCATCACACTAGTCTCACGAGCAATCCCCAAAGAGGGAGGCAGACAATTGGAATTCTGACAAGTCACTCTTAATTTTGTTTAATAACTACAACAACAACAACAATAGTAACAACAGCAAGGAGAAAGCCCAAGCGGGCAAAAAAAATAATAATTGGGAGAAAGATGGTTAACCAATGCTGACAATTAACCTATGAGGGTTTTGAAATATGAGCGTCATATTAAAAGATTCCTCGTACAATGTTTTAGCTGTTTCTGAGTCTTTTACAGCAGGATGCTAGCTCGTTGAGTACAAATTTTCAGTTTCTTCAATTTGTTGTGGTTTACAGTGTAAAAAGCATTGAAACCGTTCGCCTTCCAGACAAGATTTTAATCTAAAGGAACAGAGCAAGCTCTGATGAAGAAAACAAGGGAGCTTTAGGTTGTGGTCCTATATAGACTGATTGAATTGAACTGATTGTTATAGCAGCCCTTTTCAGACTTTTCTACATACAGACTACAGTGGTACCTCTTAAGACAAATGCCTGGTAAGACATTAAAAACTCGTAGGAAGAAAAAAAACTTCCGGGAATAGGCATGCTTTGCATGACAAAAAAAAATCCCTATGGGATTATTTGCAAGACAAAAAACTCTTCCACATATGGGGGAACCTGATTATTTTTGTCTTCACTCTAGCCCCAGAATGGAGCAATCCATTTTCAAGGCATTCCTATGGGAAACCATGTTTCATAAGACATGCGTGGTCTGCAGCTAGTCCATAATAACCTTGAGTATTGCATTTGGGCCTAGTATATCTGAGTTTGCCTCTGTTTTTAACTAGGAACTAATTTCAAGCTTCTGCCCTATCACAGATAGGCCCCTTTCATTCTAAGTGGAACCCAACTATAAATGGATAGACCACAATTATGGGGTGCCTCTCTGTCTTTAGTGATGGAGAACCACCATGGATTCTGCATCCTTTTAGTTATAACCTGATATCAGAATACTCTCCCAGTGAAGTGCTATGAGGATCACAAACACCATAGTGATGAAAATGAACGAATACTTTTGTGAAATTGTGCACATTTGCAGCTCACCTAATCTTCTGTGCCTGGGCTTATAGCACAAGGTCCCCGAGATACAATACTTTATTCCTTTCACACAACCCATCTAACTCAGATTGGAAGTTGTTGAGTTGGTCATGGGAAACTAACGTTTCCACCAACTGGGGTGCCATTTGGGGCTATCAAAATAGTAGACAGCTTGCTTTGATTGACAGTGCAATTCTGAAGGTCGTTTTGCCCCAGGAGTTGGAAGCACGACAAATGCTGTCCCCCCGTCCTTACTTCTGATTAATTGCCTCATTCAATTTCAACTCTATTGCAGTTAAACATTAATTCAGTAGGACTTAATAATGTATTCATTTATGATCTTGCTTGTGCATTAATGACAATGATTTGCTTTTTTTTAATTACACAGATTCATGCAGTGCGTATTTTACATCCACTTATTTTTTTTTAGGATGGGGATAGTAGTATATGTTCCTTCGTGCCCAATAAAATTAATATTTCAATGAAATGCTGAAAAGTTTTGCAGAATATTTGCTGCTAAATACTTGACCTACGATTATGTATACTTGCTCCTTGTAGTTTCAAAGAAAACAATGAGTGAGACAGTAATCAAATCTGTACTGGCTTTTATTCTTATTTCAGGACCGCAGTACATGATGAAAGGACCTGCTTCTTAATAAGAACACAAATTTTAATACCAATTGTAAATGTTTGTATTATTGTAGTATTTTCTATGGCTTATTTTTGGCTTATCTATTTTTGTTTGTTGTTGTTTTTAAGATTTGGAGATCTGTAGACCTCTGAGCATCAGATCTTCTGTCCAAAGGCCTCTGTTAATGCCCCCTCCTTTATCCCATGGAATAGCCTCTTGGCATTAGGAGATGTTTCTCAAATTTTTATTATTAGGCATGCATGGACTAGTCTGGTTGTTTTGTTTTGTTTTTCTCCATCAACAACTGCCTGGCCTGTGTTAATTCATGGGTCCATTCTGTCCAGTTTCTACTTTACTTTTAACTATTAAAAATACCCTATGTGGATATTCATATATAAATACAATGGTGACTTTTATCCATAGTTGTTATGGATGCACAAGTAAAACAGTGCTTGGTGGATAGAACGTCCTGTCGCTCACACACATGCAGACAGACAGACAGACAGACAGACACACACACACACACACACACACACACACACACACACAGAGAGAGAGAGAGACCTTTTAGAATCCTAGAGAGAGACAGTAACCCCCATCTTTGTGAATCCTATTAGGGTTACAGTAACCCCCCATCTATTGTGAGGATGCAGGTCAGGTTGGGCCTGGGGGCGTGCAATGTTTAAAATGTCTTTAAGCAATGGAACCAGCTTGGCTCTGTTGCTTAAAGTCATTTTAAACATTGTGCACCATTTCTCCCGAACCCCCTGGGGTGTGGGTGGAGCGGTGCACGGTCTCCCAGTAGGGGAGAAAATAAACTTTTGTTTCCCCACCCCAGCGCCAATCAGCTGGAGCCCAGGGCTTGGGGAATTGGGGGGAAGGTTTAAAAACCCCGGGCTGTTAAAACCTTTCCCCCCTCCCTTAAGCCCTTTTGGGGTACCATGATACTGCAGTTCCACTAAAGGGCGGGGTTCCACTGTACCATAAATAGGTAGTGACTTGACAAAATGACTTGAACTTGGCACATTTGGGATACCTCCACAACCAGTCAGGTTTAATCATCCTTGTCTTAGAGCTGTAGAGCTGGAAGAGACCCTATGGATGATCGGGTCCATCCCTTGTCAAGAAAGCACAGTGGGGGATTCGATCTTCTAACCTCCGGCTCTTCAGCCTGGTGCCTGAGCCACTCAGCTATCCAGCAGTGACATGGGACAAACTTGGGGGGGGGTTGGTACAAAGTCTGTGCCCTGTGGTGTATTGTTCAGTCTGAGAGAGTGTTAGATAAACCCTGGATGTGGTCACAGCCCGACAACCTGAACCTTCAACTCACCAAAGTATCAAAATGCCTTCCAAAAAAAAAAACCCCAAGTTTAATAAATGGATATTTTCCAAAAGGAAAAACCCTCTGATTTAAACATGTATGGCAAATGTACTGCGATAATGTGGAAAGAGAAATGGAAAAATATGTCCTTGAAGACCTTGAGCAAAAGCATAACATGCTTCAGCATTTACCGCAGATCCTACTTATATTTTCCCCCCACTGGCGAAAGAAGAAAGAAAGAAAGAAAGAAAGAAAGAAAGAAAGAAAGAAAGAAAGAAAGAAAGAAAGAAAGAAAGAAAGAAAGAAAGAAAGAGTGTGTGTCAAAACGTGGCTTTCCTCTGCCCTGTCTTATTGATGGATCTGGTACAGAGAGTGGATGAGGTCCTGCTCTGGGATACACTTCCAGAAAATGCGCTCTGCACTCTTGCCTGCCTTCCTCATGCAGCACCCCTCGGCCACCCGTCATAATCCCATACCTTTGCACCTGTCCTGGGTTACCGTTAATACTGCACATGTTTCCTGCTAGCATAATTACTTAGTGTAGCTTGAAAGGGCTGATCACCTACAGCTAAAATGACATTTTAATGGGGGATTACAGTTTTCCAGCTCGAGTGTTCAGTAGCTTTAATTAAGCAGGAAAAGGCCACATTGGAAGCAGAGACAACCTCTCTCTCTCTCTCTCTCTCTCTCTCTCTCTCTCTCTCTCTCTCTCTCTCTCTCTCTCTCTCTCTCTCTCTCTCTCTCTCTCTCTGTTGGATGGCACTCTGCCTCTCTCCCAAAATGCCTGTCTGTCTGTCTGTCTGTCAGAAGTGATGTTCTGGTTTGTTTTCCTTCCTCCTCCTGCTGGCTTCTTTTCCACCATGCTAGGTATTTTTTGCCTCTCACCTTACTCTTTCCTTCCCTTGGTGCATACATTTCCTTGCTCTTTTGAAGACCTTTCTTTTTAAAATGTGGGATTAGACAGATTCCTGGAGGAAAAGTCCATCACATGTTACAAACCATGATGGAGATGTGTCATCTCCAGGCTTAAACCCAGGGTACTTCAAGGGTACTATAGATGCAGGGGAGTGGTATCAGGAGACAGATATCTAGTCTCGTGCACTCCCAGACGCATTTGGTGGGGCCATTGTGAGATACAGGAAGCTGGACTAGATGGGCCTTTGGCCTGATCCAGCATGGCTCTTCTTATGTTCTTATGTTCCCTGGTTAAATATTAATTATGTTAGTTTTAACTAAGGAGTTATATTTACAGAGGAATAATGCCATTGCTTTGGCTCCCCTACTCTGGCTTTTGCTTTGTTTCTTAGAGGACGTGTTGGAGCACAACATAAAAGAGGCATCCCTCTCTGTGTAGGCAGAGCCATTGCATGTTGGGTAGTAAAGATGTGCTGAAGATATATTCCCATTAGGTGAAGGTTCCCCCCACTGCACTTGCATGCTGGTGATGTCCACACTCTAGGGGTAGTGCTCATCTCATGTTTCCAAGCCAAAGAGCCAGTGTCGTGCAAGTCTGTGGCCATGTGGCCAGCATGGCTGAGTGCATTTCTGAGCATGGAACACTGTTTACCTTCCCACTTTATGGTGGTACCTATTTATCTACTTGCATTCATGTGTTTTCGAATTGCTAGGTTGGCAAGAGCTGGGGTTAACAGAGGGAGCTCGCTCCACTGCGCGGCACCCGCGATTCGAACCGCCGAGGTGCTGACTTTGCAGCCGACATTTCAGTGTTCAAGCCCGCTGAGCCACCATGCCTCTCTTTTTTCCCCCATGACCTGTAGACAAGAAACATTGTCACTATGGAGGCCATGGCTGGATAGCTCAGGGGTTTAACTATTTGGAGACAGAACCAGAGGTCGGGAGTTCAATTCCTCCTTGTGCCTCCTGGGAGAAGAGCCAGCCTGGGTGGCCTTGGGCAAGCTGCACAGTCCCAGGGCGCGTGAAACACGCCAGTATGCAGCGCACACACACACACACACACACACACACACACACACACACAGATAGAGAGAGAGAGAGAGAGAGAGAGAGAGAGAGAGAAGAAGGGAAGTGCAAATCACTTTGGAGTATTGTCTACCTGGAAAACTTAGAAAATGGAGGGGGATAGGTCAGAATTTATGGCACATTATTATTGTTATGCAGGCAGAGTAGCGCTTAAGCAGCACTTTGTGTGTGTGTGTGTGTGTGTGTGTGTGTGTGTGTGTGTGTGTGTGTGTGTGTGTGTGTGTGTGTCTGTCTGTCTCTCTCTATCTCTATCTCTCTCTGTCTCTGTCTCTGTCTCTCTCTCTCTGTCTCTCTCTCTCTCTCTCTCTCTCTTAGCAGTTGAGTGTGTGTGTGTGTGTGTGTTTATTAGCAGTTGAGCGGCTGAAGTTTTCCATGAGTCAAACTCCCACTTCCTCAGACCTCGAAGTGCAAATACATGACCTGTATATTTATACATATCCCCATGAAGAGGTGAGGATACAGATAATAAACAAAGCAACCATGATTTATTAACAGAGGAATGAGGCTGTCAAGATGTTAATTACTTCAGTTAGCAAGTCCTGGCTGGAGCCGTAGCTGTAGGCCAGGTGGACTTGGCTGTTATAGGCATGCTAAAAGATGTTTCTGGGACAGAGGCCAGAGCGTATTGAAGGAAGCACTGATAAGATTGTAAAGAAGTTGGATTATCAGCGTATGTAGTCCACAAAGAAGACCTGATCTCTACTGAGACCCTAAGACAGTGATGACGAACCTTCAATACTCCAGATGTTTTGGACCGCAACTCCCACAGTCCTTTGCCATTGGCAGTCTGGGCTTGGAATTCTGGGAGTTGTGGTCCAAAACATCTGGAGTCCCAAAGGTTCGCCATCACTGCCCTAAGAAATGTGGCCAGTTTCTGCTGTCTCCCTTTTTAGTTCCTTATTTCCTTTCACTATTCAACTTGAATGTGTTTTGGGATGTTGAAAGTGTCCTGAAGCTGGTTTCTCTCTGTTGTACTTCCTTTTGGGGCAGATTCTATCTGTTGGTCTACTCTATGGAAAAAGATGGGTTGCAATTTTCTAATTCTTTAAATTTTTGTTGTTGTTGGTATATGTGGCACCTTTGTGGGAGGTCCTAGTTCAAATTTCTCATCACTCTAGCGTGGTGATGGAAGGGGAGGAACGAATTCCTGGTTGCACTGTTAGTATTTTCTTTCTGCAGGAGAGTTAGATGTTGTCAGACAGGACAAAGCTGTTTATATGAATTGCACTTCAGAATTGTTACTCAAAAGCACAATTTTGTACATCATGTTTTCCTTATGCATGTCTTTTGTTTCATATTATCCTAGTTGTGTTGTTGTTTTCAAGCTCACAGCAGCTACCCACACCACCGAATACTTAGTACGATACAAATGTCTCAGAATCTTATTTGGCATATGCAGAGAAATTTTTTAAATAAAAAAAGGAAGAAGCTTTATTAAAAGTAGAGTGACCATCTCTGTGGATTTACCTTTATACATTTCTTGAAACTTTCCAAAAACATATTAACTTGAGACTGATTGCAAAGGTTGTATGGATTCGGAAGGATTTCCTTCGGATCAAATTACACAATTACAAAACAGTTCCTGACCATCTTCCTATTCTCCAGATCTTATGTATTAACAGGGCATGCCCAGTCAATTTTACAGATTATATTAACTCCCGCTAGAAGGATATGCCTTAAAAACCTCATGGCCCCAGGTTGCCAGGGATCTTTCTGTTTTATAACTAGCACCTTGAATTGTGTTTGCACATAATTAAAGGTGTCTTTGATGTTGACCCTTCCAGATGTTGGCTAAAGTTGTCAATTTCTGCCCTATAAAGTGTCCTCATCTCCTCTGCCTTTCCTAGCTACTTGCTGACTCCAGTTTCTCTCATTAATTTTTATTTATCCTCTTTAAAATTAAAGTGTTTCATAATGCCTCCTGGGTGCCCTAATCTATGGGCCACTGTGTGTTTAAATCTTGGCACATTTTATTTACTGATTTGGATTGCATTGGGGCATAAACTGAGCTAATCTAGAAATTCTAATTAGTACTTTACATCTTCAAAGCTTTGTACAAACATTGGCTAATCTTATATTAATCACATTGAATTTTTATACCGACGTGCATGTGTTCTGTCATGTGCCATGCATTACAACCTTTCACATTAATGACCAGAGTGTTGGAAATACTATACTAGTCCTTTGAAAATAAGAACCATATACAGTACTGTACTTGTATCTGGTGTTTTTTCTGATTACAGTTTTAGAATGGGAGGTGTTGTTTTCCCACTTCTTCAGCTGACATTGCTTTCATTTGTCAAGTCAAGAGACCTTTATTGGCATTAAAACAACAAACAAGTTGATAGTACAGTTGAAAAGGAAAACCAGAAACAAACATCTAATAGTTCTGGTTTAAGCAACTAATAGTGAAAACAGAAGAGGGAGGAGAGGAGACCCCAGGGCCATGAGCTGCTAAAATTCTAGAAGCAAAAGTTGTCACCTCCTCCAAAAAGAAAGTGACATGTGTAGAAAGAAGAAACTTAAGCTTAGTTGAGTCTTCCCACCCCTGTATCCTGCCAAGGACTGAGGACAGATGTTTCTTACGGAGTGTATCATGAAGTGGACAGTAGAAAAAATGTGTTTGAGTGTTTCTACACAGTTGGTTTGACATGGACAGATAGTCAGAGAATAGGGGATTCCACCAAACCTGTCCGCCAACAAATTAGAGGAGAAAGAGTTGCATCTAGCAAGTGAGTAAGCTCAACAAGCTTCTGGGCATCTCAGATGGGTGAGATAAAAGGCTGGCTTCCCACGGCAGAGTGGGGTGTTAAATTAAAGGGGGGAGCACATGGTGTTGGCTTCACTGCACACTTCTTGCTTTCATTTGTAAACAGTTCCTTGCTAATGCTTTCAAGGACTGCTGGATGGCTCAGTGGTTTCGGTCCCTAGTTGCAGAGCCAGACAGAGGTTGGGCGATTCTCTAAGCTACCTCCTTGACCGTGGGCTGGACTCAATGGTCCTTCAAGTAACTTCCAGCTCTACAGTTCTAAAATAATCCCTATCTCTTACCCCTAAATCGAAAATCTGTTGTCTGCTTCTCTACTGTTGGTGCGCTAGGAGAGCCGGTGTGAAATAGCGAGGGGAGGCAGAATCAATCTGAGCGTCATGGGTGGGTGGGGAAGGGCCAGCCACCATGGCTGCTGGACAGTTCAGCAGTTTAGGCATCTGCCTGCAGAGGCAGAGGTTGAGAGGTTCAATTCCCTCTCTGTGTCTCCTGGAAGGGGCTGGATTTGATTATCCACAGGGTCTCTGATAACGATAACGATGGATAATGATGACTAAAACCTAAACGGGGCATGTCCAAAGTCAGGCCCAGGGGCCAAATGCAGCTCATTTTCAAATTTTGAGCGGCCTGCAGCCTCTTCTCCCCCATTGGCTCAGCCTGTCACGCATCCCTGCCAGCTGCCCTCTCTCCATACTGGATGGGGACATCCGCTTGCAGTTTTACAGTTTGCCTGCCCTCCCTGCCTCTGTTCACCCTCACCCCCCCCCCAACCACTTGCCCAGCCTACCCGACCCTGGCTCTGTTGTTGCAGCATCCTCCCTGCCTCCTTGCATGTTATAGAGATTTGTCCAAAGTCCGGCTCTGGGGGCGAAATGCAGCTGAATGGTCGCCCCCCCCACACACACACATATTTTCACCTCACCAAATCTGGCCCTCCTTGCAAAACGTTTGGACACCCCTGACCTAAGCAGTAGGCCGAGGGTGGGGTCATAAGAGAGTCAAATCAACTATTTGTGGCTTTTTACAGACAGGCGGATTAGTATTTGAGCATCCTTTCTACAAAAGCAGTGGTTGATAACAAGGATGCATGATTGTTCGGTGTACAATCCTGTATCCGCCTACCTACAGATCAGTCAACTCATGGCAGTTTACCATAATTCATAAAGGATATGTGTAAACATTGAATTGTTTGAGTAGATGGGTATATATGACTGGGGCCAATCAGCCGATTGGGTTCTTTTTAAAAAGAAGTGCCCTGGCTGCCACAAATGGTAGGAGCCATCTTAAACAAGAATATTTCTGCAGGTGGTAAGAGTAGTTCTTCTTGTCCCCGATGTCATATTTGCACCTGATCTGTAAACAAAGTTGGCATGTTTTCCTCTTCGAAAATGTTTAGCTGCTTTTTCTCCTACTTAAGTCTAGGCAGATTTCATTAATTAAAGAATTAATCCACATTTGCCCATGGTCCTAATCAACGTGAGATGCCTGCATGTTTTTGTCTTCAGGGAATGATCTCACATGCTGTTTACTGCAGCATAATGTCTCCTAACCTTGGGAAACCCAAATGTTCTTGGACTGAAACCCCAGCCAGCATACTTGGTAGTGAAGCCTTCTGGGAATTGTTGTCCAAGAACCTCTGGTTACTGAAGGCTGAGGAATGACTTCTGCAGAGGACTGTGGGACATTTTCTGAGATGTGAGCCAGACTCCTGAGCATCAAAGTAGGCCTGAACAACAGTCAACATTCTTCCACACCTTCCTTTTACAGTAGGACCCCCGTATCCACAGATTCATTATCCACTGATTCAGTTATCCACGGATGGCAGAGGAAAAAAATCAAATACATAATTCAGCAGCCACAAAGTAAGCTACTGTCATAAGCAAAGCAAGCTACTGTCACAAACAGCAGCTGTAAAGCAAGCTACTGTCGTAAAACAGCAGCTGTGAAGCAAACTACTGTCATAAAAGAGCAGCTGTGAAGCAAGCTACTGTCACAAAAGAGCAGTTTGGGGGATTTTTTGTGTTCTCTCTTATCCACGGTTTTCATTATCCACAGGAAGATCTGGAACCAATCCCCAGCGGATACCGGGGTCCTACTGCACAGGAAGAAACTGCTAATTGGCAGTCAAAATATACAGTGGTGAAGTGGTTAAACCACAGTAGTGCAGTGAGTACTCTGCTCATGACCTGAGTTCAATCCTAACAAGCTCAGTTAGCCAGCTAAATTTTGTCTCAATATTTCATTCTTCTGAAATTGGTAAATTGAGTATTCAGTTTGCTGGCTGGGTGGGTGAAATATGTAGCCTGCATGATTAAATTGCAAACAGCTCAGGGAGCCTATGGGGGAATATATATGCACCTCACTTTGCTTTGCTTTTTTCAGAAGAAGCAGTGTGACTGCTCATTTGGGAATCCCTCATAAGTTGACTCTACCCAACCCTGCTTTCCAAAAATCTGTATTTTTGTGAAGATGCTGTAAAGTCGTACTTCACCCATGAAGCTGTCACCAACATGTCCTGTTATGTTTTATGCACATAAAACTTCTCATGTCCCCCAAATTTGGCATATAGAATATCCTTACTTTCCCTTAGGCAGCAATAGCCAGGATTTTAAATCTGGGCTCTTTTTCTCTCTCTCTCTTTTGCCTAGCATTCATATGAATTGACAAGGCAAAGGAATATCTACCCCCTTTTTCCCTGGTTCATAATGGAGTCTCCTCTTCTAATAACATCAAACAGTCTGATTCTACCGTTAAAGGCAAATTAAGTTCTCCTGTATATCAAATTAGCTCTCTGAGGGTGGCATCGGCTTAGTTTCTTTTATGTTTAAGTCCTAGTTCTCTAATCTGTTTCTAATTCATTCTGTTCAGCAATTTTGCATTTCTGTTTTCGTGGGAGCAATGCTGATTAATTCCTTCTCATGACATCTATAGCTGCATCCTAGATTAAACCTGCTCTGATACAGAGCCTATCATTTAGTGCTAAATAGTCTTGCAAGGCTACTTTAATTTGATTTAACATCAGTGGATCATTTAATACAGAGTCATTAATTCTCCATCTTGCGGCAAGGCCACATTCCGGCTATGCTTTTAATCATGAGATTATTGCGATATGATTTGGGAAGGGATACTGCTTTTTCCTTCTTCTTTTTTAAGGGGATGAGAAGTGGAACCATTAGCAAAGGTCAAGTTACCAAGGAGACAAGCTGCAAAAAAAGCGCCACATGTAATTCCTTTCATTACAACATTACGTAGTGTGTGACCCATCTATTTTCTTATTGGCTTGGCTTTTATTTTGTTTCATTTTGTGTCAAGAGAAGGCCCTGATTCAGACGATGAAAACGTTGTCCAAAATTATGTCCCACCTTGTTTCATTCATTCCATGTGAGCATCAGCAGGTTTTCTTCTTATCCTTGTTTGTCACTTCATTTTGCGGGAAGGACCCCTTCCTTGGAGAGAGATGTACAATGGAAGCCTGTTTCAAAACGGTCCCCTCCCCTGCTGCCCCTGCTGAGTTCTGTCCGGGCATCAGTCAAATGCACAAAGGTGCTTCTGAAATATTAATTTTAATATTAATATATTACATGATGGCGCCTAAGAGGTGACTGATTTAAGTTTATAAAATCATACACAGTGTGGACAAAGCAGATAAGAAAAAAACTTTTCCGTATCGCACAACACTAGAACTGGGGGCACTCCATGAAACTTTTGGGTGCTAGGTCTCAAACAAGTAAGAGAAAGCACAGTACGGTGGTACCTACCTCAACTTATGAATTTAATTCATTCCGAATGCATGCTCTTACGTTGAACTACTCTTAAGTCGGGGTACCTTCTAAAATTGAAAAAAATAAGTTAAAAAATGAAAAAATGAAAAAAATTATTTGTAAGTTGAGCAGACCATATCTAAAATTTGTAAGGCAGCAGTTAAAATGCCAACATTTTTCCGCTCTTAAGTCGAGATGCTCTTACGTCGAGATACAATTATGTCGGGGTACCATTGTACTTATTTACCCAGAGGATCACTGGTGTGTGGAACTCCCTGCCAGAATTCATGGAGAACAAAGGTATCCATGGCTATCGTGATGGATGCCTAAGGACAACCTCCGGATTGGAGAGAGAGGCAAAATCTCTCTCAATGCCATTTGCAGGGAATTGTAAGCAGGTGAAGACATCTGCTTGGGAATACCCTGAAGCAAATGGGGAGCCACTGTGTGAGACAGAATGTTGGACTGGATGGGCTGTGGCCTGTTCCAGCAGCAAGGCTGTTCTTATGGTGCTTTTTTTTTTATTGACAATGGAGGGCATGTGAGAACCATGCAGCCACACCCCGTCTTCCACCTTTCAAACAAACAAGCAGACAAACAGGCTTAAGGGTATCTGGGGCAACTCAGCGGACCAGAGAGGCAATCCTGTTAATTCCCAGTTTTTATGCTTTTTTTTTTAACATGAGCCATTGCAACATCCTACAGCATGTAATTCTGGCATCTTAAAAACTTAAAATATTATACTGTACATGAAAACAAATAAATAACAGTGGTACTTAACTCAGTATAGAATGGCTTGATTGCTCAAGTATCGTTTAGATTTCTGGTTGTACAGCCAGAGGCTGGAAGATTGGTCCCCCCACTGTCCCTCCTTGACATGAGCTGAGCTTGATCCATAGGGACCCTTTCCATTCTGAGGTTCTTCGCTTCTTATTATATATGATAGTGATGAATAAAAACTATGTCCTTTGAAGCCATGCCAGCTTAAACAACCCAGTGCCCTTATCCTACGACAGGCATGTCCAAACTTTGGCCCTCCTGATGTTTTGGACCGCAACTCCCAAAATTCCGAGCCTGTATTTCCAATGGCAAAGGACTGTGGGAGCTGTGGTCCAAAACATCTGGAGGGCCGAAGTTTGGACATGCCTGTCCTACGCAGTGCCCTTATCTAATAATCATAACCATGTGTTGTCATGTCAATTATAACATATGGCGACCCTTTTCTGGGATCTTCTAGGTAGAGAACACTGAGAAATGGTTTGCTATTCCCTTCTTCTGGGAGCACCCTGGGACCGTGCTGCTTGACCAAGGCCTCCACAGGCACAGTTGGAGAATCAAACTGCAAGCCTTCTGCTCTGCGGTGCAAACTCCCTGAGCTATCCAGCCAGCTAATGCCCGTGTAGCTTTTACTAGCGGCGACACCCCACTTCCTCCTGTGTTTGTCTGCCAAAGATGAGACAGGAAACTGAATAACCAAACCACAGGCTTCTCTGAGAGCAAACTCCACTTCACATTGCAAAAACAAGTAATGTGTAGCAAAACCAGGCTATTTTAGAGGGCTGATAAGAGCCACAATCTCCTAGACACACCTCTGTTTCCTATATTGTGTGTATAATACCAAAACCAAGAACTTATCTATGCAGATGCATGTCTTGCCAGGGTTATGTTACTGCTGTATTCCTGGGTTATGAAATCTTGTAAAAAGGTATATATAGAAGCAGCCTCATCTAACCAGAAGCAGAGGTACTGATAGAACCTGCCTGTTAACCCACTGGCTGCCGATCCGTTTCTGGACACAATGGAAAGAATTGGTTCAAATCGACAGTTTGGGACCCAAAACTTGTGCCCAAGCTATCTCAAGGACCACATCTTTCTTTATGAGCGTGCCTAGGCTCTAAGATCATCGAGGGAGGCCTTTCTCTCAGTCAAACCACCCTCACGGGTGCATTCGGTGGGGACACTGGAGAAGGCCTTCTCTGTGGCTGCTCCCAGACCCTGGAGCTCCCTCCCACAGGAGGCCAGACTGTCCCCATCTTTGCTGTTCTTCTACAAGCAGACAGAGACCTTTCTCCTCATACAAACGTTTCGCAAGTGACTGGCTGACTGAATGGGTTTTAAATGGATTGTTGCACCACATTCTATTGAATGTGTTTTGAGGTTACTTACGTTTGGGGGTGTTGATGCTTTTGATATTAATATGCACTCGTTACTAACTTAAATACTGCCTTTTGTTGTAAGCTGTCCTGGGTCCTCTTTAAGGAGATAGGTGGGTTAAAAATACTTGAAATAAATTAATTAATAAATACATAAATCTAGGGACATCAATCTTCCCAATCTGTTCTGAGAGTCTTGAGGCTGGTCAACAGAATCTCAGCTTGGCCATTCTTTGGCTGATCATCAGTGCTTGTCTGTCAACATTGCAAGAAACTAATGAATGGCTTTAGGATGTATTTATTAAATCCCCCATGCTTCCCATTGCAGATGCCCTGTGCTCTGAAGGTTCGTAGAAGTGTTGATGAAGTGTTTTAAAGCACCTGCCTCTCGATAAACAAACAAACAAACAAGCAAGCAAACAAACAAGCAAACAACAACTTTACTCAAGAGAAACCCAACCCCTTTTTAAAAGGCTTCAAAAGTATTGGTGACTGGTTGTGTTATTGTCTTTCTTATCCCGGGAAGGGACATTGAACTGGCTCAATAAATCTTTATGGGTAAAGCCAGCCTGCAGCTACATGAGCTTTTATGTGGGACAAGGTGTAACATCAGCTGGAACTGGGAACCTGCAGAGCATGAAGTAAGGAATTGCTCCCTTGACCAGCAGGAACAAGATTTCAGTATTTAATTTAGTATTTATTTAAAGCTAGCTTGGTCAATCGGGCAGCAATGTTGCTGCCTACCTACCTATCCAAGGGGCTGATCTTAAGCCTCCAACTTCTTTCTCATATGTGGAACAAATCCCACCTGGAGCCTTTCAGTTTGTAGTTAAATCTCCATGCTTCATAGTAATTGCAGAAGTATTGGCTAAATTAACTTCAGCTAGCCTCCCACAACCTAGGGATGTAAAAGAACAGCATGGTAGGAGTTCAGTGCCATGATTTTGGGAGCTTCTGAGTCCGTTCTGCCTACTCTAAAGAAAATAGTTGAGAACAAGAAAGTCTTCCCTTGGTTGATTTATTGATTTGGTTACATTTAAGCTCAGATGGACTCTATACAATGATATGTTATTATTTATTTGATTTATCTACCAACCATCTGGCTACCAAGACCACTCTGGGCAAAACAAAGCAATAATCAGCAACATCAAATTGACAAAAGTACATCAAATTAATGAAGACAATGGAACTCAAATTTAAAAATACAACACAGAGAGAGCACTAACATTCAGTTAAAAATATGAATGAAATTCATACAACAGAAGTCCAATGCTCTCTTCCTCCAGTGTTTATGATGCATGAGACAACTTCTTAAGGTGTCTCCAAGGGTTATGCATAAATGCCCACCACCTGAACTACTGACTCCTCCGTTGCTGGTTTGCATGCATAAATGAATAATAAAACACCATACAGCTTATGGACCACTTAGGTATACAAGGTCTGTGACAGAGGAAATCACTACAAGAAGGATAGCTCTCAGCAGAAGTGGTTCATACCTTCAGTTATCGGTCATTGAGGTTTTAATACCTCAAATAACAAATCGCATTTCCCAGGTATAGGGCTGCCTCTGATAGCGAATTTTCCCTATGGGCTGCCTCAGATAACGAATTTTCCCCATGGGCTGCCTCGGATAATGAATTTCCAGCATGCATAAGTAAAAAAGAGTTATCCTGGCTTTCATAACATCTATACCTTTAAAGTGCACTTTAAAGAGAGTTTTGAGCAAAAAAACAAAAACAAAAAACAGGTGTCTGTATCTTTTTCCTAGGCTCCAGAGTGGATTAATTGGTTTCCCATTCATTCCTATGAATGGAGATACATGTGTATGGTTTGTCATGGACTTGGTCGCCAGTGAGACATCCTTCCATTTGATAGTCCTTTCTAGGTCCTTCATTTCTGCCCTTCTGAGTCTCAACACTTAATCCTGAGAACCGATTCTGAGGTTGAATCCTCACTCAGGTGAAATTTTATAACCTTCGTTTCTTATTGCAGGCATTGTCCCCCCCCCCTTGAGCAGGCATCACAACATTTGCAATGGCTGAGGTCTAGCAGCAGAAATCCTGAACCGAATGCCAGAGCTGAAGATATAGTTGTTAAGACCAAGTCCTTGCCTGAACAGGATGTAATTCCTGTTCTGGAGGAGTCAAGTTCTAGAACGCTTCTTCTAAAGCCCAGGAAACTCTTGGTGATCTTGTGGTTCTTGAGATGGTTGCACGTTCTGCCTTCACAAGGGTTCATGGTCCAGACGTCTTGTCACGCCAGCTGTCTGCTTTTAAAGAGGTGGGCTCTCCTTCCACCAAAAATGTTTGCCGTTGTGCTTCATGCCCAGGGTCTCCTCACCAGCCAGCAGTTGGGGATGTGATGGGCTGTACACTTTTGTTCCCGGTTGTTCACAACCTCACGTCAGTAACCTTAGCACCTTGTCTTCAAGTCCTATAGAATGAATACAACCCTGCCAATCAAAGTGCTCTGTTTTATATCACTTATTACTAAATTGAAAATGGTGTTTTAGTACTGCAATAAAGGTCTGGTACAGCACGAGGTACATTTTTATACAACTCTATGAACTTTGTCATTGAAAACATTATAGCCTTGAATTTGAGAGCACAGTGGAAAGCTATATAATTTGATTACCTATATTAATCAACTAGAGTACAACATATAAAACCAGTAATGCATAAGTCTGACTGGAGCCAGATAACCCTCTTGTGCATCTTAGAAAGATTTATTTTCAGTAATATAATTCATTTGACATGAAAGTATCATAATTGCCGTTGCTAGGAAGAATTTTCTCTCCCTCCCCCCCTTTTTTTAAAGGAAAATGGCCATGGTTTCAAGAACAGTGTGTTTCTTTTATTTATTTCTTTTTGATCCCTGAGCTAACAAATTGGTCCGCCTTGAATTACATTTCTGCTGTAAGAATGAAAAAAAGCAATGGGGGGGCAGGATAGAGAAGCAGTGCATAAAATATAACAAGATATAATGTCTTGTTTTCTACCCCAAGTGTTGGCTAGTACCTTTTAGGCCACCATCATGAGGAAACAGCTGTGCAGTGGAGAGGGTGCAAGGATTTTCCTACTATGTCATGAAGGGGGATGGATTCGTTTTTAATTCGCACAAAGAAGAGCCATTGAGCAGCTTTGTGCTCCACTGGGGTGGAGCTCTAATTCCAAAAGATGGTGGAACTCCAGAAGTGGTGAAATGTCATGTTCTGCTCATTAGATAACCGCTTTGGTTACTTTCATTAGACTGGGTGTAGAAATGTTTTACAATACAGGAGCTCTGAGCTTGGAAGAGCTAATAGAGAGGTGATGGTTGTAAGCAAAAGGGAGGTGCCCATACCATACAGCTCTTTGTTTGAATTGGCCTGTAAAGTCCAGGCCCATCAGACCATATCTTCCAAGAGGAAGCCTGGTTTCCATCTTGCCAACTGAACTTTTAAGAACTCTCTCCTGGCAAATTACATTCCTTGCCATGTTTGGACTTCCATACAGTAGGACCCCAGTATCTGCTGGGGATTGGTTCCAAGCCTTCCCATGGATAATGAAAACCGTGGATAAGAGAGAACTCCAAAATGTCCCCAAAACTGCTGTTTTGTGATAGTAACTTGCTTTAAAGCTGCTGTTTTGCAACAGTAGCTTGATTTACAGCTGCTGTTTTATGACAGTAGTTTGCTTTACAGCTGCTCTTGGTGACAGTAGCTTGCTTTGTGGCTGCTGAATTATTTATTTATTTTTTCCTCTGCCAACCGTGAATAATGAATCAGTGGATATGGGGGTCCTACTGTACCTGCTTTGAAAAAGAGCTTGCTCTCAAAAGCTCAGCCACTTTTTTATTTTTCTACTAGCATCCTATGAAGGTATCACCCACCATCTATTTTTGGTTTTGTTTTAATGGCTGCACGGCTGCAAACCTCTTTTTGCTATTATGTGAAACTGTTCACTGTTTACTTCTTCCAGGGCAGTGCCCAGAAAACTTGGCCAGCACAGCTAGTGGTGAAAGCTTCTGGGGTTTGCAGTCCAGGAGCACCTGCGGAAACCAAGGCTGAGAACTGATGATTTAGAACCAAAAAATTCATAGACCTGTACATATGCCCACTTTTAAGCATGGTTTATGTTTTCATTGTATATTACCTTCTCCCTCATAAAGAAGGTGCCATTACCCCTTTGTTTTTTATGGCATGGATATGATGCGGCCCATCACTTAACTAAATTCTCAGGTATTTATATTTGACAACATGCTCCGTATTTCATTGGACTTTTAAATGAATTTCTTGGGCTTCTTTTCTTTTAATTAGTGGACATAAACATGTTTCCTTTAACATTCATTTTAGAACATCTTTATCATTTATTTCCTTGATAAAGCCCAGCTCATATGTGATCAAGGATACAGCAGAGAGCAGGTTCACCGAAAAAGGGAAAACGCTGTCTGCTGAACCTTACGTGAATTCATTTATGAGTATTCATCATTGAATTGGCACTGACTAATGGCCTCATTCTTCAAGCGTGGCCACCAAAGAAGATGTCTGGCACATTAAAAGAAATTTTAATTTTTAAAAAGTTGCATTCCAAAAGTACATAGAAATTGTGCATTGCAACGTATTAAGTCCCCCCTCAGCCTTAATCTGATTTGTTTAATGTTGATACTGGTGTACATTTTAACATTTTGATATTCAGCCAAACCTTGGGTGTCTAGTTGTATGGACGGATGAGTGGTATGGCATGGAGATACCTCCACGATATCACTGTATGCTGGGACCAACCCCACCATGCCCTGAATTATCAGTTCTCAGCCTTCATTCCCCAGGTGCTCTCGGGACCACAACTCCTAAAAGCAGGCATGTCCAGACTTCAGCCCTCCAGATGTTTTGGACCACAACTCCCAGAATCCTTGGCTCAGATTGCCAATGACAAAGGACTGTGGGAGCTGTGGTCCAAAACATCTGGAGGGCCGAAGTTTGGACATGCCTGCCTAGCTGATGCATCTTGGTTGGACAGCACTGTGAACGGATCAGAGAGGGAAGGATTGAATGGGTGCCAAATGATGCAGCAAGAGCTTCTTGAAATGTCGATCCCAACAGAGGTGGGTTGACATTGGGCATCAGAATACTGTTTTAAATGTTGGTGAGCTTCCTGGAGTGGCCTGTGGGCAGAAAGGTGGCATTTAAACAATGGATTTGCATGCATAATACCTTGGTCCAACAGGCTTTGAGCTAGCCATTTCCTCTTTAATGTGAAAGAAGAACTATTAGCTCAGTGGTTTGATACCTGGGTACGTGGCTGGAACATGGCAGTCTGATGCCCTGCTGTGCTCCCACTGACAGGCGTTGGGCTTGACAGTGCACAGTATCCCTTCCAGCTCTGCCTTTCTAAGATTATTATGATTAAATCTCCATTCTCTGTAAATATTTGCCGACATGTGTCATTATTTCCCCCGTTCCAGGTTCTCTTGATTCCACTTAATCCTTCCGTTATTCAGATGAACAAGTGAACAGAAATAATTTGCACTTGTCATTCATAGCATGTGCTTTTACCTTACCTGCAGCTGTAATGCGGTAAGGTTGCTTTGCATGTATGGCCAACCTTCCACCATGCTGTGCACACACCCGTGCATCTATACAATAATACTTTCCAGGTGGCCATTTGGACCTCTTTTTCAAAGCACAGTCCCCCGTGGATGTTACTTTCTTATGTGGCCCACATCCGGTGGCCTCAGTCACAGAACATGACTTCAGAAACAGAAAACGTAAAGAAGTCTAAGCCTTCCTTGTGCCCCAAGTGTATAGTAAGGGCTGCTTCATTTCATTTTGCTTTTTATTCATTTTCCTAAATTTCCCAGGAGTTGTGAATGGCTCATCAACCACAGTTTGGCCTACTCTGCTATATATCTCTCTTTCTCTGTCTTTATCTTCTATGTGTCTTCATTCAATAGGGGCGTAGTGGCTCAGCAGACAAAGGGTCCGAAAATTATCGGCTGCAAAGTCGGCAGCTCGGTGGTTTGAATCCCGGGTGCCACGCAGCGGAGCGAGATCCCGCTGTTAACCCCAGCTCCTGCCAACCTAGCAGTTCGAAAGCATGTAAATGCAAGTAGATAAATAGGTACCTCCATTTTTTAAAAAAAAGCAGGAAGGTAAAACAGTGTTTCCATGCAGCCATGCCGGCCATGTGGCCATGGACTTGCAGAACACTGGCTCTTCAGCTTGAATACGGAGATGAGCACCGCCCCTAGAGTCGGACAGGACTAGCACACATATGCAGGGGGGACTTTTACCTTTATCTTCATTCATCCATCCATGTGCCATCAGAATTGCCAACTTCTTCTCATTTGAGTGGTTTTGTTTGTTGGTTTGTTTCTCTATAGCAGTGATGGCGAACCTTTTAGAGACCGAGTGCCCAGACTGCGATTCAGAACCCACTAATTTTTCGCAAATTGTCAATACATCAATTTAACCTGAATACAGGTGGCTGTGAACGGATGATGTCGGGTGCCCACGGAAAGGGCTCCGAATGCCACCTTTGGCACCCGTGCCATAGGTTCGCCAACACTGCTCTATAGATTGGAAAAAGCACCCACCTTTCCCCCTTTTTAATTTGCTGTGAACTCTGGGTTTTCAGTTGCCTTTACAACTTGCTTCTCACCAGCAGTGCTAGAATCCTCCTTTTAAATCTGTGTCTAATTTGTTTAACCATTGGAAGGTAGAACAGCATCTGCTTCCCTTGCATGCCAGTAAGACCCCAAAAGGCACTGCATCCTGCGAAGAAAATATAGCACTAGCTTTTGCAGTTGGGGGCAAGGTGTCTATGGAGAGAAGATTGGTGACAGGATATATGCCATTTTTAGACATCTAAATAGCAGTTCTCTAAATCCTGTGAGCTCCGCAGTTAAGGGTCCCGCACACAAACATTTTCTAAATCATCCCCTATTTCTATTGCATTTTATTTCTCCAAAAAGCCTAAAATAACTGCTTGTCAGATCTTAAGAAATGATTTTCAAGTCTTGACTCCTGCTTTCTGGGGTTCTC